>CM029018.1:142980280-143352780 GCA_016801055.1 Panax notoginseng
CGGATATAAGTAGTATAAGTACATCAAGATCCATCACGTACAAGGCCTTTTGTTCTTCTTGGCATCTATTATTTTGGTACAAATCTTTTTGGTTCTTAAAAGGAAACAGTTCGAGAAGGTCTAAGTTTAATGGATTAGAGTTGTGCTGCACCAGCGCATATATCCACATCCACATATGCACGGATGCTATGTTTAGAAACCGCAACGCATCATGCATGCAGATGCTATATGCGGATGTGGTTATAAATGCAGATACAAGAACTTTTAAATTTCCAAAAACATATAATTATCAAAATTTAATCCATCAAGGTAACAAATAAAAATACAATAAAGGAGGCCACCAACAAATAAGTTTTGATAATTCATACATAGTTGACATGGCATCACGGCGAGACGCAACGATAGTTGACTGCTAGGACACCTATGCAATAAGGCGTCAGTCAGGGCGTCTGTATGGCGACAAGTCGTTAATAATGTGCGATTTATATATATTTGTTTTACTCAAAAGTATTGAATAATAAAATTTTACATACATTAAAACTCAAAACATAATAACTAACACCATGGAATACAATTAAAAACACAATTATATGAATACACAATCAAAATTAAAAAATAAAACACTTGACATTAAAAACTAGTAGAACAAGTCAACAAACAATACTTAGAAAATAAAGAATCAACTAAGTCAACACCCATCACACCTTACAAGTCTAATAAGTAATAAAATTATCCCACATAGCAAGTATATGGGTTATGAGTTATGTATAAAAATGACTTAATCACTTAACTTGGGCCAACTACCTAGGCGTCAGCCTTGGCAACTCAGCGTCCAAGGCGTCGTCTTGTCCTTCTCTAGCGCCAGGACGCCTAGTCGTCGCCTAGGCTACGCACAAATTACCATATATAATAAAATATTACACAACTTTAGTCAACTAGTAAAATTCAATAATTAAGAAAATGTGACATTAGCTCTTAAGCCACAAAAACAGTGAAGGAAAAGTTCACTTAGGTTATTGAAATTCAAACAAATCACATAAATGTTACAAGGACGTGCTAGTAGTTTATCTGATAATTAATCAATTAATTAATGTACAAACCACAAAAGCAAAGCAAACAACATCTAGCTTGGCAATGAGCAGAAGTGATACTCCTTGTATTCGCATCCACATATATGTGGATACTAATTTTAGAAACCACACCACGTATACGCACCGCACCGCTGCGAGTGAATATTGCAAATGCGGTTACAAATGCAGATTCTTGTCCTTCCCTAAACACCACCACCACCACCACCAAATTTTGTGACAAGGACGAGGAGAAGCTAAGGCGGCTGAGGCGTACCTTGTTGTTTTTGAGGTAGAGTTGAACCTCAAAATTAATGTTAGAGAGAGCTTATTCTGGTTGGGCAACAGAAGCAGCCAATCGCTTTAGAAGCTAACTTGGGTTGAGAAGTTGAGAATTTCATCATTAGTTAATTGGGATTTTTTTTTTTTTGCAGCATGACAGCATTTAATATGGTTACTTGCGAAACGTTGATTAGAGGTTCACGTGGAGGTTGGCGAGGTAAAAACAGATAAAGGCTTGGAAGACTAGTGCTTAATGAAATTACAGTTTCCAGCTTATGGACCTCCTTTTTATCAATGTTCATTATTCCGGTTTCGGTTCAAAAGAAAATGAAAAATTGACATAGTAATCTCTGTGGAAATGGAAAGGTAATGAAAAAGGTTTCATATAACTAGTCAAGTGGGAAGGGAAAAAAGGAAATTCAGTTGTTTTATCAGACCCTCTCAACTTAATGGGAAAATGGTTTGTTATACTAATTGAAATGGTCTGAAATCAAAATATTTACCAACTACTCTCAAAAAAAAAAAAATTACTTTTTTACCTTCTACCTCTGCCTAGACTCTCACATTTACCTCCATAGGAAAGAAGGAAAAAAAATAATGCTAAAAAATTGTTGGCATTAAATCAAACTAGGTATCCAACACTCGGTTAATTGGAGCTCACAGTCAAATTGTATAAACTAACATCAAGATCATAAATCAATATCGGACCAAAATTACTCCACTCCATGTTTTTTATGTCCTAGAAAGAAACTGAACTACAACTAAGATTGCCAACAAAGACGGATAATAGTTGTAAAGAACATTATCAAGATATAAATTAACAAGTATATGACACATACAGCTAACCAGAACAACTACACTATGACATAAATTTGAGCATTTAGAACAAACCAACATGAAAATTGTTACTACAGAAAAGAGAATTGTCAACTGAATAGGAAAATAATAAGAAGAGAAGTCATACCTCCACAAATGAACTACCACCCGGATTTCTCATATCACATGCCCAGAAATAAAGATGGCTGCTATGAAGACTGTCATCACTTATTCTCAGGTTCCCAAGGGATGCCTTGATGCTAAAAGAAGAAGGGAACACCTGAGTGGAGAAAGAAGTTTAGAATGAGCATTTCATAATAATGATCCACACTTTACAAAACAAAAACAAATAATGATTAATTATAGCAAGGACGCTGCGAACCTTAATATCGGTAAGAAAATTATCTTGCGACAGTGTTGCAAGCTTTGCCCCATCTTCCTTCATCAGAAATATTTGCGCACGAGCCATGTTCAGTGCTAAAAAGAACATGATTCTAGACTTTCCCTTCCCTAGCAAACCTTGGACAATAGGCTCCTCAACTGTAGCTAACTGCTGATTATGAACCTTATCTTCCATAGAAACCTCATGTTGCACAATGACCGTTGAAGAACTGTCACTGAAAGATTCACAGCTGTCATCCTCAACATTAACAGAATCTACAAATTCCATGATGGCAACTATCATCGGTCTACGACAGAAAAATGACAAGGTTGCTAGGGTAACTGTCACCTGAACAAGCCAATCAGGAAGCAAGTTAGCAATCTCAAAGTAACATTGGAAGATTCTCAGCGCATTGTACATCTACTAACCTGTTTATCGATATTATTATACATTACTGAGTTCTGGTCATAAATAACTATTTGAGCTTTCACAAAACTATCTAAATTTTCGGTAGCGTCCACAAGACCATGTCCATTCTGAAGCATGAAATCAGGGAGTAGACCATTAATACGACTAAAACTAGGGGGCTTTAGTACGGAATTCTCTGAGGGGAGAAAGCTTTGAGAACTTAAGTATTCAGATACATTTGCATGTGACTGTGTTGGACTATCAACAGGTTCATTTAGATTCTCTGATGCCTCGTAAAAATTATCATCTCCTTCACTTTGGCTTCTATCAACACTATCATAAGTCTTATCTTCATTACCATAGAAGACCGAAGGTGCATCTGTACTACGGATAAAGGACCGTGCCAAATATAAAGGCTGAGCCTGAGATGCCCCCATATGGCAGACTAAATCTTCTACCTCCAAAGCTTTCAAGACGGTGCCAATGAACATGTCACTTTCTCTAATTGAAAGTTCAACCTGTTGTCACAAATCAATTTTTAATCCTCTAATGAAGAAAGAAATCGGGAAGAGAAAATAACATGACCTGCAATTCAATCATACCCGTCCACCTATTGCTCGAAATTCAAACAAACGATTTTCCTCAGCTAGAAGCACCTTCATGAAACTGCTATCATGCTAAAGGAAGCCAATGGAAAAAATAAACATATCAGATAATTAGCAACATAGCAACACAACTAAGGACTTCAATCCATACATACCTGATTATTATAATTGAAGCGTATCTTCAACTCATCAAGCACACCAGTTATAAACACCCTCTCCATTTTCGAGATATCCATTGAATCACGTTTGTCAACAACTTCTTTTTCGAAGTCTTCTGAATCCGATGAAGTTTCAGATAGACCACTAATCGGAGCAGAGCCCTGCATGCAAATTTCAGTGGTGAAATTGTAAAGTGAAATTATCTGCAACTTGCGCATTATATCATCAATCATCAAAACGCGATACAATCAAAAGTCTTGTCAGAAACAGAGACTGATGGATTATTATTGTAGTACAGTGACAACCGAAATTAGGATCCCTTATCTCGCAACAGAAGCTGAAATCATTCCTGGCAATCATCTGTTAATAAACTATAAGATGCAAGCAAAATTCGTACAAAGATGCTATGTCTCAACAACAGAAAAGAAAGCATCCTTAACCAGCTCCAATGTCCAAAATAACCACAGAATCGAAGTTTATTACCATGTAGGTTATGCTTAGGGCCGACAGTTGCTACTTCAAAAAAGATGTTTGTAATTTTGTATAACATTACTCCCGTTGTACCTAAATATATTTTACTTACCTTGCCATTCTACCATAATTCCGCAATATCACCCTCGTTTGAAAAATGCACACCCAAGCACTTTATAACCTAGTCTTAATGATGAGGAAAATCCAATATCCTACCAATAAGCTATTATCAACTCTAAACTATTTTTAGTTTTTCACACAAGGGAGCACACCCACTCTCCAACTTTGACCCCTAACGATCTATAACAGATTCAATCCAAGTTAAACATCAAAGCCCAGCACAGAATTGATAATTGTTTATAATCTATCTTCTACACCAGTTAGGTTTGGTCTTTGGATCCCTTTAGAAATTTTACCTCCAATTCATATTTTCAGTTTCTTATTGGAAATTGGTCTTTTATTTAGTTCCAACTAAATACATGTATTTGGAAGTTTGTATTTGGAAGGCTAATGTTCCATCTAACATTATGGCTTCTGTATAGTCTGCACACAGTGCTGTAAAAGCTCAACACCGACAACTTGTGCCAGAGGCATAAAGCAACAGAGTGTTTGTCCTCCGATATTTTTGTTATATTATGTGCATGCATAATTCAGAATCTGATCCTTATCTTTTTCTTCAATTCTATTTGGCAGGCCCATTGTGGACTTTGTCTTTACGCTGTTTGATGTGGCTTAGGTTTCAATAGATTAAGATTTTGATAATATTCTATTGTTTCTAGTGGTTTCCTTATACCTCAAGCCCGTGGATTTTCCCTTTTCAGGTTTTCCACATAAATCTGTGTCTTGTTTATTTTTCTTGATTTTTTTTTTTTTTGCCATAGTTTGTCGACAATACACGCACATTAAATTGCAAGCTTTTACTTATCCAATATGGGATTTCATATTATTAAGAAGATGAAATATGTTTCAAGAACCTTAGTTTTTCCAGGCAATCAGTGATATTGACCAAGTGGTAAAATATATTTTTGAATGCCTACTAGAACAAAGTAGTCGTTTTGAGCAGAACAAAAAAAGTACCGATGCACGATAAATAGCACCCTGGAGGCGACTTTGCCAAATCCTCCTTGAATCCTCACTCTCACATCGTAATATTAGCGCATTGGCATCTTCCATAACCTGCATGCAGGTGATCATCCAAAATGAATACTAAAAGAAAATATAACGAACAAATTCAAGTTATTAAGTAAATCAATACTAAGCAAGAAATATATAGTTTACAAACTGCACCAACAACCTTATTATTGGATCTTTCGAGATTACAAACAGCTAACACATGCTCTATACTGCCAACAATTTCTGGAGGGACTTGGTACAGTTGTTTTACACGCAGGCTACAATAAGCACAAAAACAAGTTACATCAATGATAGACAGAAAGAAAAGTACGTGCATAACATAATAAATATATCAAGGATGTGTTGACTCTGGAATAGAATAGGAATATATTCAGTTATTAACTAGCAGAAACTTTTGGTATTCCATAGTAGGTTCACGAAAACTCAAGACTCAAATTATGCAGAAAATCCAAGTATATAATTTTGATTTCTTGTTAAAAATAAGTCATTTATGTGCTGGTATAAACACACACACATACACAAGCTCAACTCAACTAGGTTTAACTCTCCCCCATGAAACTTTCTAATAATGTCGTCTTCTTTTTTTAACTTCTCTTTTCGGATACAATATGCAAGATGGTAGGTGTTTGCTAAAATCACTCCATACATAATTTAGCAATAGCTATATGTATGTACGCTATCAGTTGATCAATCTCTGAGTTGTTATTATAATGGAGGATGTGTATTTGTCAAATTTATGCCCCCAGCCTGAGGATAAATTGACAAGCTTGGGCAATGTTAATAGACGATGGATTATTCTGTTAAGGATTAGCTCAAAAAAAATTTGCATAAATCCAATTTTTATTTCACTTGAAATGTTTAGTCATGCTAATAAAAGCGGCCTTTTCTAGCATCTTACTTCAAGCATATGCAAGATGAAATTAGAATGTGCAACCATAAAGTATTTACTGTGGGGAGAGAGAGAGAGAGGAAATGGTAAGGACAATAAGATTCCTTTTTGAGTAGCTTCAAAAGTGCTATAAGAGCATAAAGAGCCTATTTAACCTTCTTGGGCACAACTCAAGGTTACTCTTAAAGAATATTTTGGTTTATTATATTTATATCTGAAAAGTGGAAGTACTACGAAGCTCTGCAACCATTACGGTAAGCTAATCCAAAGAAGGCTGTTAGAGAGAAATCAATGCATTAGGTAGATTCGATTGATCCATCTTGGCTATGTGATTTCTGAAACATGTTCCAGTCAACAAATGTACACTTTCAAAGAGACAACACAATTAAAGACGCTCCTTAGGTTCAATCACCAAACTACTAATTTGTAACTCCACCAGAAGAAAAATCCCATTCCCTTCACAGCCCGCCAATCTTTATCTGATACACTACTACACTTTTAATTAGAATTCATAATTTCAAATTGGTTCCTTATTTCCTTAATCCTTCATCTTCTTTTGTGTCAGGGTTCTTACCTTGGACTTCTTATTTTTCTTATTTCAGTGGGTTTGTGAGAAAAAGAGCTAGTAAAGGAGCAAGTGCTCTACACTAGGAACAATTAATAAAAATACACAATCCCATAAACTAATTTTTCTTTCAGTCAAGAAATTGTCAACAAATATGTTTACATTCTTTTGGCAGAAGTATGATACAATGAGTCAAACTTCAAATCTTACTATATTCGATCTTTTTGAGATAAGTGAAGTTTATCTATGTTTTGAAATTTCATTTAGATGATGTTTAAAACTCTTGATACTTTCTTAAACCGTTCTTCTTCCTTGTTCACATTTTTATTTCACTTTATGTTACATGCCGCTTGCGAAAATAATGGAAGTTGAACCTGAGACACAGCTTGTAAGACCTAGAGCCCGGCTTCTCCAATACGTAAAGAAAAGGCCCCACAAGACAGAGGTATCTCCGCTGCCATACAGCTTCCCTATTTCCAACACCCTGGCAGAATAAAAGATTTAGAGGAAATTGATGAAGGAAGATAAAGAAACCATACAGTTTGCACACTCAGAAATTTTTAAAACAATTAATCCAGAACCTTCCAATTTAGCAGGGGCAACCACCCCTCAAAATCAGCTTGATCCCATGGGCGAAGAAGGTCTGCATTATCACTATCCTCCCCATGAAAGATCTTTGCAACTTGCATCAGCCGATGATAACGCGCGGGAGAAAAATGAAACCCTAGGGATGGAAGCCGCACAGCAACTCTTGTCGAAGGATAGGAGGGGTTTTCAAAGCGAATCTGTACGGAATCGTTAAAGTAGTGTTATCTTCAGACATCGAGGAAAAAGTTGCATAATCATGAACACATGTACGTTGCAAATTTTAAGACAACTTCCGGAAAGCATTACCTGTTGAAGCTTAACAATAACCCCACACTTATCGACAACAGGCAAGAAACTAACAAAACCAAATCGGGAAGAACCAGCAGATCTATTCAACAAAGATTGACTCCAGTGATAGTCTCCATCAATCAAAAAGGCAGATACATCACTCAAAACCAGATCAAACTGGAAGTACATATTGCTCTCATCACGTGTAATTGGTTCACGGTCATCCTGAAAGAATTGGAGAAAATTTATGACCAAAAAAAATAGCAGGTTTGAGCAAGATTAAAGGAAATACTGTGAAATTTTGCAATCAACCTGAGTACGAATCAAAAGATGACCCAAGTCGAGCAGAAGTTTTGTCGAGTGGGTGTTGTCCGGGCAGAAGTCAGTAGGAATGGTGATCTTGGGTGCTGAAATATCCAAGTCCAAGAAAAACCTAGAAACAAGAGCAAGTTTTAAATGTAAATTAATCTCTCACACATCTCAAAAATGTTAGATGACTTAAGTAACAGGTTAAAATAATAACGCAGCCATGAGGTGAGCACAAAGCGAACAATTCTTTCGCTTTTACTAAAGGTTAAAATAATATCAGAGATCTGCTAGTAAATTGCACATAATCACAATAAATAGCATTAAGATAGGGATGCAAAATAGCTAGTAGCAAAGATATATCCATAACAAAAAAAAAACACGACTTATTTTAAATTACAAAATCAGTCAATTTGACTGAAAAAATCAAAGTAAGCCAGCTTTTGCAGGACGGAGGGAATATTATTTTAGTATGTCAGGAAAGTATATAACAAAAGCAAAATGGTATCATAACAAAAATAAGACGAGAAAACTAATCAAAGCAGCGGGAACATGGAGAGAAAGTGACCCTTATTCGGAGTGGTATCCCTGGATGCATCTCAGATCATATTCGGAATCAGAGAATAGGAACAAAAGCGCACAGGAAGAAAAGATTAGTCACTAATCTACAAGTATAACACATAGCTACACACGCTATTAGTTCATATCCGTACAGAAATTGTAATAAATACATGCATTAATTACTTTTTTTTCTTTTATAGAAAATAATAAATAGATGAATATAAATAATTGCATTAAAAATAATAAATAGATGAATATAAATAATTGCATTAACGAGTACCAAAAAAGGTGACAAACCCATGACAGTTGCTATATATATGTAGGTAGACCTGGCAAAATTTATAAAATATGGTTATGATTCCATTCAAGAACTAAAACCATATTAACTATTTTTAATATGGGTTGTGTGGGTTGGAACCATATAGTTATGGTTCAAATATAGGTCGATCCATATTTTAAATTTCAAACTTACATTTATTATGATCCAATTAAATAAGTTATTATTAGATATATCATGTATACATAATAACTAAGCATTTTATTTTTTCATATATAATCACTGAATATTAAATTTTTTTTAGGGTGGGGTATAATAATCACTGAATATTTTTTTTTTTTTTTGGGTGGGGGTGGGGGTGGGGGTGTATACATAATCACTGAATATTATTTTTTTTAATCAAAAATTTCTGAATCTGGGGTGAAAAGAACTTTTGATTTATATTTGAAATGAAATATGGATCAAAAAATGACCGACCAGTTTAGACCTATATTTGTTTTAAAAAATATGTTTCCAAACCTAAACCAACTTAAATAAATAAAATAGTTAACCAACCCATTTGATTCTAGTTAATATGAGTTGACCCAATAGTTAATCAACTATATTGCCAGGTCTATATGTAAGGAAATAAAAAGGCATACTTATCCCCTAGACACTGCGGAAAAAAAAACTCATTATACAAACAACCTACCAAAAACTATGTACATTATGCATCTAGAGCAAACTCGCCACCAAAAACTATGTACATTATGCATCTAGAGCAAACTCGCCAAGATAATCCACAAATTTACTATCGAGTTCGGGAGCACCTCGTGGAGCCAAAAGAAAAGGAGGTTAAAGATAGAAAAAAAATTGATGGAAGGGCATACGTAGTGGCTGTATAAACAGTACGCCCTAACAAGATACACGTGGGAGGAAAAAAAAGAAAATACAAAAAGAGCAACCTGCTTGTGACAACCGAGATTTTGTAAATTAATTTTAATATTTATTGGATTGAATAAATATTTTCGATGAATTAATTATTAGATTAATTAATTAATTGATGAAGTTGTGATAGATTAATTTAATTATATGTGTTACATTTATTAATTTAATGTGGAGAATTTTATTATTCGATGTATGTATTTATGTGAGCTTATTGTATTAAAAGAAATATTTAATAAGACTAATGTTATTTTAATTATTAATTAGAGATTTAACAATTTAATATTATTAATCAATGAGAATTTGAATTATGTGACTTGTGCACTATTAAGAAATTATTATATTTTATTAAATGAGATATTGATTTTATTTTATGATGGAGTGTGACATTAATTAAACTATATGATAAAAGGTTTTATTAATATAAAGAGTTTTGAATCTAAATTGCTAGCCAAACATGGCCTTTGAGGGAGTTGAGGACAATTACCCATGACTGGGTAACTAACCACAACGCGTCAGACGTCTTCTTTATTTACGCCTTCCCTTCTTTTTTCTTCATTAATTTCCTTAAGTCTAGAAAGTGTCAGAGAGAGTTTCAAAGAGAGTTTCAGAGAGAGGGTTGAGAATTCAGAGTTTTGTGGAGGAGGAATTCACTTCCTAGTAAATTAATCTACGCTTGGGTAATCTCTTCAACCCAATTTATATATTTTACGTCTTTTAAGTTTCATGAAAATGGCTTAAGTCTTCTGTGAGTCTCTGTTTTTGGGGAATTCAGTTGTTATAAAAGTAGATGTAATAATTCGAGTTGTATGGCATATTTTATATATATATTGTGTGTTTCCATATCATTAAATTCATAAGATTTCAACGTATGATGATGACTTGTTATTTCAAAATTTACAGAGTTTGGGTTTTGGCCATATGGCCTTATACGTGATATTTCATGTGTTGATCATATATTATCCCTAAATTTTACACTCGTATTTTATTATGCATGTTGATACGAAGAGACCAAAGTTTAAATGGTTGTATTTGGCCTTATAACGAATCCGTGGTATTAATTTTCATGATTTTTGTTCAAAACCTTCAAGAACACAAAGAACAGTGAAATTTACATACTTTAATTCTGTAATTATATGTTTTAATGGGTTAAAATCATTCTATAATTGTTGGGTAATGATTATATATGTATTACAATGATTGGGTAAGTCTAAATTCGTGTAAAAATAACTAATTAGAAGTTATGGCCATATTCACGTATAATTTTACTTGTGATTGATTTTTGGCCTAATTTGGCCTTGTTATGTTCGCGAACTGCAGAAAATGAGCCTGGGTAACCCCACCCCCGGCGGGCGTTACCAAACTACATTACCCCGCCCCGACGGTAAAAAAAAAATAAAAAAAATAATAATAATAAATATGAAATAATTTATTCGAGTGTAATAATAGTAAGAGAATGAAAATATTCTAATTTAATTAAGTAATTAAATTAGAAGGGTAATGATTTGTTAAATAAAGTGGAGTTTATATTAAATAATTAAGTGAAAATGTAACTAATGAATGTCGTGAATACATATAGTATGTGTGTAGGATTTGTGGTGAACGGAAGTAGTAATCGTTTAGCCTACGCACAAGACAAATTTCCTAACCCTACTTGTTATCATTATTCAAGTTATAAATCAAGTTCATTTGTTATAAAGATTTACTATCTTTTCAAAGTATGATTATGTTGTACAATAATTGTTCTATTGTATACCTATTGAGATTGTTATTCATTATAAATATCATTTATTGTTTAACTTTGTTAGACTAGCGAATCCTTATTGATTCAACTAGTCCATAGTTGATGAACGTTCTAAATTCAGAACCCTTATTGATTTATCCAAACAAAACTTCCTTTGGTGCGGACTCTAATGTCAAACTGAGATGAACAACCCTGCAAAGGGATTTACTTATGCGTTAGCGTTAAGATATTGTGCACAGTATGGTACTAAGGGCTGATCCCCCTAAGTACGAGAAGAAAGGTTCATAGTCTTATGACTGTTAAAGGTTTCAAGTATAACTCTTGACAACCTAGGACATAGTTCAAGGTCTTATGACCCTCAGAAATTCTTTTGATTCTTGTTATTCATTCTTGATTCAAAAGTTGAGCTTTTATATTCGAAGTTATTATTTTTCCTCGCATGTTATTATATTGTTGTTTTCATTATTATACTTGTGGGCAATCGTGCTCACTCTTGCGTAATAATAACATTGCAGTTAAGAACAAAAGAGCAGACGAACCTTCCACTAGTAAAGGCAAGGGCAAGGTTAACAAGTGATGAAGACTTGTTGTTTTATATGATGATGTATTTTGTTTAAGACTTAAGTTAATGATGTTGTTTAAGACTTGTTTGTTTATGATTCCGCACAGATGTTTAAGGTTAGAGTAACCTGGGATTTATTTATTATGTAGTTGATGTAACCCCATAAGGGGAGATTTATTATTATTTCTATCTATTGGATGGTTTGCATTTATTTATGGGTAGATAGATGGATGATGTTGTATCGTGAACACCAAATCCTGTGGAAATGGAAGTACCGGATTTAAGGGTGTCACACCGCCAATCTCGATGAAGATCCGCGATTGCGAGGCTATGAAAAACACTGTGAGCTTGGGCTAGGTCCCTATCAAATGCTCAATTCACTTGGTCAGTTCTAGGTGAGCATACTGTCACAACTCGCATTAATCGCTTCTTATTCAGAAACTTATTCAATAATAAGCAGGAGGATGCAATAACAAAATTGGGATAGGATGTTCTTGTCTAGTGTTTCCTCTAAAATGGGGTTCGAAGCCTTTTCAGTTTGACAGTACGTTGATTTTTCAATCGATTTCTTGGAGTTAACTAAGCATTGCTGGAATAAGGGGGAGTGTGTAGAGTGGAGCGGTCAATTGTTATGAGGAAGTTACAACAAGCTCAAATTGAGGGGGTGAAATAGACTGTTGTTTGGGAATGTGAAGGATAAAAAAATCAATCCTGAGGGATGTGGGGAAGATTGATAGACTCGAGGAGCTTGGGATATTGTCTGACATTTAAAGAGGTAGGCGGGCTCAATAGCGTAATGAGTTTGAGGAGGTAGTTATAAGGGAGGAGACAAGTTTAAGACAAGGTTAAGATTAAGTGAAGGATGGAAAATGTAATTCTAATCTTTTTAACAAGGTTGCTAGTGGAAGGAAGCATAGAAGTTTCTTCAAGAAAAAGAGCTATAGTCCTTAAGTAATGAGGAAATTACGGAGTTCTATTGCAAAGCTTATTGAGGAGGTTGAGCTATGAACTCTAGTAGAAGGGCTGAAGTGGGATACCGTTTTGAGAAAGAGAAGTCTGTTTTTATAAGCTTTTGCCATGGTTACCTATTGTGAGATTAGAGAGCTACCCTCTTTCGAGTGTTTTCTTTTTATATTTGTTTTTTATAGGGTCTGCTTCTATTCTCCTTTTCATCTAATAATATTCTCTTTTCCCAAAAAAATAATAAATAATTACTACTAATTATGTTACCAGTGGGATATTAAATCTTTATGTTTATAACATTTCTTATATAAAATGTAATTTAATTTATAAAAAATAAATAAATAAATAAAATCATTGACGTGTTCAACAATCATCCTTCTCTGGGAGAATTTATCGTCCAACTTGTCCATTTCATGTTGCATCATGTGCATTTGTGTCCATGTTTCATGAATATAACACTGAAATAGAACAGAGTATATACCACATAGATTCACAGAATGACAATATAGCTAAACCAGCTCCACTTCGTATGATGTATAGAAACTCTTACCAATTTAACTTCACTACAATAAAGTAACAAACCTGGCATGATCCTTCAATGCTTTATTCATTTGCTGTTGTGCAGTGCGCTTAACTTCATCGATTGTCACCTGCAACGAGTTATAACATCAGTGGAGAGAAACTTTAATCAGTACTCTCTCAAATTGGAAAGACGAACCAACACTCTGTAAGGGGGATGCATTTACTCATCTCTGTCCTAGTCTGTCTAGTTAAGTTTTCACCACCATGAACCATCGCCTAGACAATGGCAGTATCGGCCCCAGTCAAGATATTTCACAGTCTCGCATAGTCAAACTAGAAACACAGTCATTGACTTCTCTCAGGTAATGATTTTTTAAGAATTTATTCACAAGTTTGTACTGATTATAAGATTATCAAAATGAACATCATCCAGAGACATTCAAAGTTGAGTTTTCATCAGCAGTAAAGATCTAATAAACCTTATAAATAAAACATCTCCATTACACATCATTCAATAAATTTTACAACTTAAAAAGCATGTATAATTCTCCCCTACATGTCCCAATTTAAGTTAACGGTTTCCATTGTGTATTTCAGCATAAATGTTTTTCAGCATACCTTGAAAATCCCTAACAAAAAATATACCAAAGAGAACCAATAACTTAAACTGGGACGGAAGTAGTAATAGAATTCAGCCATCTGTACAAATTTTTTACTGTTTTGGTGAGCATACAATGAACTATTTCTCTCAAGTAAATACATAGAGTAATATGCCTAGAGGTTTTTCTTAAAGGTAATTTTAGCCTCAATTATAGGGATTTGAACCGTCAACCTTCAAGTTATTCTTCAATGCCTCTGCCATTTTTCCAAACCCTTGCCCCAATATCCCTTGTGAATATAGTCAATTATATGCGGCCACCAGTGAAGATCAACTCATTGTATATTATAGACTCATAGTAATATAGTTAAATAACCTTCGGTAGAATCTTTTACTAAGAAAAAACACCATGTGGAGATAACTTTCATTCGGAGAAGATAAAAAATTAAAATTAAAAATAAGAAGAAATGAAATGAAATGGATAACCATTTTCACCAAGTTTCTTTTCTTCTTTTCTAGCATATTTCTTTATTTTCTGCAATTTCAATTCTAATTGTTGCTTAACCCTTAGATCATTAATCCCAATTTTAAAATCGCAATATTCTTTTACGGCTGGTGTTAACAGTTCCTAATACAGCCCCTAAAGATCCCTCTTTTCACCTTGTTCAAGTCAAACCCTATCCCTTCCGCTTTCCCCATTGTCAACCTAAAGACCCATTATCTTCCAAGCTGCTTTAACCACAAAATGCCAGCAACCAGCGCTAAAGAACCCAATTATCCTAGTGCCCAACATCAGATTTACGTTGAAACTACAAGTGTAGTGGCCCCACACTTGCCCTACATCAGGAATGCTTGGTCATAAACAAGTTGACCAGCAAACCAGAGTTGTCAAGTCGTTAAGTCAAGTCGAGTCGAGTCGAGTCAGTAGCCAAGAGCTTAATCGACTAGTCGTTCATAAGTCGACAAGACATTTTCTATGTATATTTTATACATGTAAATTTTATACATATATTTTACTTCAATTACATTAAATACTAAAGAATTGTTCACAAAAATATTACTATTTCACAAGAAATACTCTTAAATACCATTAAAAACAAAAATATGTTAACATTTCACATGTTTATCTTATTTACAAATAATACACATTTATAGAGACCCAAGTACTTTATTGAAAACTGAACTAATGAGTAGGAATAATACTAAAAATATGTGGATGCAGGGGTTAAAATGTAAAATCAGAAAACTTAGAGGTGATTATGAAAGAAAAGTAGGGATTTAAATGAAAAGCCTGCAACTTAAGGAACTAGATTTAATGTTTAAGAAAACTATAAGGTACTAAACTGAATTTAGCCAAGATATTTTTAAATCTCAGATCCCCTTTATTCTTTTATTTGCTTACGCAAACAGAGCAGCGGCAAGGGCTAGACTAGTATGAAGTATGGACGACACAAACTACAGCAACTACGATAAAGGGTGGCACCAGTGACAGCAATCGACTCCTGCAATGGCGATGGAAGCGGAGATCTATTCTTTTCTTCTTCCTTTCTTTTCCTTTTCTTCTTTTTTTCTCTTCCAAACTGTGCACCTTGGAAGGTAGTCGGCCAAGGCAAGGCAACAACTGCCTCCCCTAGTCGCACGACTTAGCTACTGCTCCAAAGTCGTCCCTTTGACTAGCTGTTGTGATACCGCTCAGACGCCTAGGCGACGACTTAATAAGCTTGAATAGAACAATACCCGAGTATCGGAAAAGACACTAATAGTGTCACATGGGATAAAAGAAGCTATCATAGGTTAGATGGAGGAACCCGATTTATTTGTCCCATACAAGCCCTGATACAGCTTATGCATGCAAAAGAATTTGCATGGAACTTGTTTACTTTGTCCTTCAATATCTGACAGTTGCTACTGGGAAAGTTGTACTGTTTTATAAGAAATAACCACATGCGAATTGAGTATTATACCAATGGAAACGGGGATAGATCCCTAATAGGAGACCTACCTCTGAATACTTACATAAGAGGGAGGACATTTGGTGAAACGGAAGAGCAACAAACAAGAGATTGTTGCTAGATCTAGTTCTCTACTAGAGATTCGACTATAGAATTCATTTGGCTACAATCATTGCTACACGAGTGAAGGTGCATGTGAAACTCCTACGGGGTTGTATTTGGACAACAAGGCAGTTATTCTTTTTACATAGAAAAAAGAATTTTAATTGAAGAATAAGGAGATTACAAGGGAAAGGGGACAAGGAGAGCTAAGTGCTAACCTATAATAAGTGGAAATAATTAATAATAAAAAGTTTTTTAAAAAAAAAACTTTACAAAGGAGCAGCTCTCCAATCACTACAAAAAAAATCAACACAAAAATTGCCTTAAAGAGGTACAAAGTGATGCAAGAAAAAAGATCCTGTCTCGCAAAGGAAACAATAAATTGATCTCCAAAGCCGAGAATTACTCTTCCTTCCAAATTCCCCAAATAACATAAAAGATTGAACACTTCTAAAGCATCTAAGCATCATTCCTCCCTCCAACGCCTCTAAACCGAGTAAGCAACAAATCCTCCATCAAAAGCAGGACAATACGGCTACTCCCAAAACACACCCATTCATATGCATACCGAACTTGCTCATGATGATGACCTTATGTCAAAGGGAATTAGGCTCTAAAGGAACTCTCCATGGTCAGTTAACCACCAGGACAACATTCAACAGGACTAATTAACCCAACCCCTAACAAGGTAGCAATATCCATTGATCAGAGTCTAGTACAGCACGATAGACAAAACAAATTGAGGTGGATTGAAATATTTTATCAAGGAGAAGTCAAATATTTACACTCCTTTGACTAAAATCAATTTTCAGATATTTTAATCAAGGCACTGGAAGCATTATGTCTCATTATGTAACCATGAAGTCAGGCATGTGCAATATATACGCACTGACTTGAGAGGTAGTGCTGGAATTGAGTTCTTTTTGTCTGCTTTAATTGTTAAGGGGTTAGAGAACTTTATCAATTGCTAATTTAGTAATACTCTGGGAATGGGATATATAATAAACAGAATTTCTCAAACCCTTTTTTACTGCTCAAATTCTGTCTCTCCTTTATTTATCTTCTCTTTCTGCTCTATTTGTTATCGGCCATACAATTTACAATTCTACAACATTCGAGACATCTTCGTACAAAAGGAATTACTGGAAGCAAACCTGCATTGCAGCAGCAGTTTCCAAAGCTACAGTCTGACTGACAGCAGCATTGCTTTTAAAAAAGTTGATAATTCGATCAACTGTGTCCTTCAGATACTGGCCAAAAAGCATGTCATCAGTCTAAAAGATAAATTCTAGCTAAGGTAATCATGAACCAGAAAAAGGGATAACATACAGTCACATAACAGGGAGAAGCTTTAGCAACCAAACTCCAGTCCACTTCAACATCAAAAGGCTTATAGCAGAAAACACCAGTCAATGAATCATGGGCAGTGGCACTCTGCAAGAAGATGAGGGAAAGGAACCAGTTATCCAGAATTCAACACAACCATGTATCAAGATAGGATCATAAAAGAATCATGAAAATTAGAGTGTTGACATTTTTCGTGGGGGATTAAAATTGAATAAAATTTATAAAAAGAGGGAAATCAAACCTCGGCAAGGAGTCCATTTGGAGAAGACAACCGATATGATCCCAATTTCAAGTCAAAAATTTTTGTCTCTGAGTAAAATTGTATTAAACAACCAAGATTGTCGCAGGATAATTCAGCAAGGCACTCCTGAGCATCAGTAAGCTTTGAAGCATTATGTCTCATGTGAACCTCCAACATAGTATGAAGAACATCCCCCTTGTCATGTGTCGTCAGCAACTGCTCATCATCACCTTCCTTGTACCCTATGATATTATTCAACTGTTCCCAGTCTTCATCAGTTAGGTACCCTGGTTCATTTTCATCCTTAACAGATTGGTTGTCCCTGAAGGTGTATATACAATCCCATAATTATTTAATAACTAATAAGAAAATAATAAGTATGAATGGTAGCACCAGGATAAAGTTCTCACCATCCGAATGACCACCATGATTTCTTTGCATTTTGTTTCTTCAAGTAAAGGTCTGACTCAATTGATTGCTCAACAAATTTGTGGGCCAGCATTCTGTGCAACAAAGGTATATAGGACTGAGAACAAAAAGAAGTAGGCTTCAAACCAGGATTAGTTGTATATAGACTAATATTCGTATTTATTTTAGAATCAATAAATAACATACTTATCATCCGTTCTTTAGTTGTGCATTATAGTTAGTTTGTCTCAGAGAGGACAGCTTGGTGGCGGCAAAGCACTCCAACGACCATTAGGTCTGAAAACCTGTGTTACTCGGACTCGGGTGTCGGGTGTGAATTTAAGTGTCGGACACGTGAAGTCAAAAAATAGAGGATACGCGGATATGGAATTCGAATTTGGACACGGGTGCGGGGATACGGTACGTTATGATTTTTTAACAATAATGTTTATGCTGTCTAAATTCATATAGACATGCATTTATCATGAAACTTTAGGGGTTGAAGTGCAAAAATATAAAGAAACAGAGGCAGAACTGAAACTACTGAAACTTCATGGGCTAAAATGGAAGAAAACAAATTCGTTGGAGAAGAAAAGAAAAAAGCGACGATTCTTCTTCTTCTTTTTCTTTTGTGGATTGAAAGTGCCGCACCCGACACAAATCCCACACCCGTATCGGATCGTGTCGACGCGGGTACACCATCAGAAGCAGGCGAGTGAGACCCACCCAACCCAACAAATATATATACCCAAACCTCTGATAATTCTTAGTTGTACCCAGAAAATGGAAAACATTTAAAAGGAAGGAAACAATGTAAATAGATCAAGGAAATTAAAGAGTAACAAAACTACCCATTGCCCCTCCCTCAACTTCAAGCCCTCTTCACACAAAATAAACTAGAAGACTAAAAGACAGAAATTTAAAAACGAAAAAGGGTATTGCAAGTTTCCATATAAGAATGAATTGTTAAAAAAATCCCTATCTTTAGTAGTAGTCATCCTTTACATTTTAAATGAGATACAAGGAGAAGAAAAATACCTCCACTGAAGTATTAGTTCAATATCAAGTTCCCGATCAAGTTCCTCTATGTCACTGTTGTCATCAACTACAGGCCGATTGATGTCGGATTTCAGCAGCGAAGCATAAAGGGATATGTATTTCTTACGTAAGCGTGCATACCGCAGAACCTGCTCCCAAGACAATTTCCCACTGCCACACCGAAAAACATAATTAACATATATAAAAGTGAATCAGTGCTTTTTGGTCTAACAGTAATATTCTAATCAGTTCCTCAAACTGGGAGGCTTCCACACCCCGAACCCTGCTGTCCCCAATCCAGAAAAAAAATAACATTAGAAAATTGATCAGTTCACAAAAATAATATCGTTGAAAAATGACAACAATAGAATCAAAACAAAAGGATCTTATATGATTTATTTGAAAAAGAAAAATGTTATGAAGAATGAAAGGATAGGAGAAAGACGAGAAGAATAAGGCTTCGAAAGATTAAACCTTTTTCCTCTTACTGATAATTCCAAAGACCCTTATAGCACCTATCCTCTTTGCATGCATACTTGAAGCATTCTTGTCTTAAATTCTTTTCTCGCATGTATTTTTTATTCATTTTTCCTATTTCTTTTTCCTTTTGAAAGTCTTCGCATGTATTTTGTAAACCATTCTAATTTTAAAACATTTGGTCATAGAATCCCATCCCTACCATCATTTCTATTCCCTTCTAGTATATTTATAACAAATGAATAGAACAAAAATACATTTCAATTCACTAATTACTTGTATTTGATTAACACATTCAAATATTCAGTCTACAACGAGAGGTGATTTACAAAACATATAACATTACAACTCGCAACCAAAATAACAGGAACAAAAATTATAACTTGCAACTACTAGCAAATGTCTCATTTTTTATTAAACATTACAGCTTGTCACCCATGCTACTAACTAATGCCTTGTTTTCTTAAACATAACTAGCAAAGTAATGCACACTATAATTTTCAGTAGTTAGATACCTAGCCTTCTTCGTCTGCTCTGAAATGACTTTGTAGGCATAGTTCCACCAAGACCTCGGGTCAGATTTGACCGGGACAAGTGGGCGAGAATGAGCATATTTCAATCTTTGATTAAATGCAGCAAAATTATCAGCTAATTTTAATAAATCCCTATAGCCATTCTGTCAAAAGAAGTATACAAATAGTGTTATCAATACTCATCACAAGTAGAACAATTAGAATCATCAAAGAGAGGATAGCAACATCTACCTTCGACAAACAGAGTGTAACATCATCCAAGTTCACTGATGCTTTTTGTAGAGGTTGACCACTATTAGCAGATTCATTTCGCCGCTGTTTTGAATATTTTGCATTTCCAGTCACTGGTTGCAGAATGTAATTGTGTTTTCTAATTTGAGCATCTGCTGGTTTCCCATCCTTCGTACCATATCTAAAAATCTGAAGGTCGAAGTAGTAGTTTAGTTTATAATGAACCAAAAAAACTTTAGAAACCACATGCAAAATAGTTTAACATAAACGAATGCAAACCTGACTCCATTCAAATGGTAGCAGCTCCTTCCATGGTTTGCTAATATGCCATGGAATGATATCCGAATCCAAATAAACAGCCAGCTGTTCAAGTTCTACAGACTGCAGAAAAATTAGGGGTATCAAGGAAAAAAGAAGTACCAAATAATTATTCGGCAAGAGGGAAGGAGAGGGAAGAAGAATTTCTATTACATAACCTTTATAATTTATGTGATTTTCACATTGGAAAGGATTCAGATACCTTATAACTAGAATATCAAATAATATTTGAAAATAATTCTATTACATATTCTCTATAATTTTCTACTTAATTTTAAGAGCTTCAATTTATACTGTTAAAAATGTATTCTATCTTCTGAATGCAGGTCCCTTTAACTGAATATTAAATAAGTATAGTAAAATAAAACTTAGAAACAAAGTGAGAAGACGCTGTCCAAACTAGGCCTAAATTGCTATATTTTGGACCAAACAAAAAATATCACATTTCTACAATCATTCTAATGTACAAACCCTTTATCCAAAAGAAACCCAGTTACACAAAGAATAGAGGTCAAAAGCAAATAAAAAAATCAAAATAATTGAAGAAATGCGAAAGAATAAAATTGAAGCAAAATTCTTTAAACTCAAATTCTAACACCATGCAATACAACCATTTGCCATACAAATTTTTAGATGGCTTTTTAGTGTCCTAAAAAAGACTTTTCAGCTTCAGAGTCGTACCAAGAAAACATTAATAAGCACAAAATTTCAAAGTCAAATTCTAATAATATGCTAGACAGCCATCTGCCAAATAAATTTTTTATATTTTTCAATAAGTTTTTAGGTGCAGTTTAGTGTCCTAGATAAGACTTTGCAGCTTCTAAGTGTTTGGCAAGAAGAGATTCAAGAGGAAGACTTTCTCTCCATAACCTTGGTATAGTTGCTTCCTAGAAAGCCAATACATAGGGAAATATTAAAGCACCATCTACGTCACTGCCTACAGATTGGCAGAAAGATAAGAAACCACAAGCAAGTAAAGAACTTAATCAAAAGAAGCACATCGAGCAAACTGCCATGAGAAAGATTAGATAGTGCAACACTAGAATTAATAACTCCATACCCAGTAGTATCTATGTAATTCAGATAAAAAAATAATAAAACAAGTAAAGATTGCATGATTCAGCAGAAAATGAACTATTATTATCATTAATGAACCTTCTGAATACGATCTAGTGCTCCCCCAGTAATGAACGTCTCCTTCCCATTATCATCAACTGTCACAGCTGAGAGTTTCTCTAAAGTTACACCAGCTGCAAATGGGTGCCCTGGATTGCTATAAAATAACAGTCATAAGGTAGCCACCAGGGGTAACAAATATCAAGAATTGGTAATGCATAGTTATATACCTATCAAGATCCTTTTATCTATAAAATACCTCTCAAGATCCTCGTATCTGATATGAATATTGGATATAGAAAGCTTCAAGTTCCCAATAATTGTGTTTATCAAGGATCCCAGCCATGATTTATTCTTGAAAGACCAAGGAAAAAAAAAAGTAGAATCATCAGCAACACCACATGCGGAACACTAAGCCTACTTAGGAGAGCTAATAATTTTATTTCCGACAGTGCGACCTAAAGAGAATAAATATTTCAATTCCAAAAAGGACAGTAGCAACATTTAAAAATGAGATGCGAAAACCAGGTCAAAAAATGAGAAAAAGGTAAGTAGGATGAGCAGAGTGTGTGAATAACTACAGACTATTTGTCATCATATTTTTTAACTATACAGTAGAACAATTCTTATATGCTTGTTTCCGATAACACAACATTAGGGTCTAACAACAAGAACCAACTCACAAACCATAGCCGAAAATGAACCACAAAGCAAAAAGAAAAGCATTGGAGCACTATAATAATTAATAAAAGATCCAAACAACTAATCAAATTTGCATTAATGTGTGCATATCAAAACACAGCGATGGTTCCTAGAATATCTTTACTACCACTTAACCTTCACAGTTGTGTTTTTTGGTTTTTCTTTTTTTTTTTAGGGAGGGGGATGCAAATGTGTTTGCTTCCCATTTGGCACTTTTTGATGGAGCATTAAAAAAAATAGAACTAAAACCAATATTATATTTATGTCCAAATGATCCGATATTCGTTTCACAACTGTAACTTTCCATCTCTTGTTTCTTGAAACACTATAGGTGCTGCATAGTTCTTTGGGATACCAATTATGGTATGGCTGCTTAGATTAAAGAATTTTAGTTCTTTAATAGTCTCACGAAAAGACAGCACGTGGGTCAAAACAGCCTCACTCCGTCAGCCAGTTAACGATTTTTTAACTGGAGGTGCAAAATGTCCATTTGTGAGATGCAAAGTGCAAAATGAGGGTAAACTGAGGGATACAAAATGTATTTAACTCTAATAAACAATAAAAAAGAGGGCACACAAACTATCTAATTGTTAAGGCCCTCTTCCAACTACCAAGTCCAAAATCACAACAAACATAGTTAGGGGTACACCAAGATCAAGCGGGAAGTCATCAATCACACACCCAACCAGAACACAATAGTTCAGAAGTTACCCTACATCCATTTAAATTCCTACTAGTGTGCACTTGGAAATTTAACCCTTGCCCCAAAAATGACATCAAGCACTTAAAGAATCGTCAACACGTCATTAAAACCTTGAGGAAAGAGAATAGCATCATGGGCATATTGACGGTGAAAACCCTCGCCTCATTCACCCGCCACACCTCGCATCCCATACTCCTTCTCCCACCTAATCATCATGTTCAATATATCAACGACTAGAGTAATCAAAATAAGCGACTAAGGGTCATCTTGACCCTTTGATGCTTTAACAACAAGTTAACATCAACAAGCTATGAAGCACGAACACTCCTTGGAAGGCCACGAATCTGTCGCAGACATGCACCCGTCACGCACCCATGAACTCCTCTTTTTTTCAAAAAAAAATTAATACCCAGACACGCCAAGGGACATGCCCTTGGACACAGCAAGGGTCAAAATTAAAAAATAAAAAAATGCAAAAAAGTAGTGCTTAAATTGTAATATACAAATTAAATTAGGGTACCCATACGCAATTCCCCCCCTTTTAAACCGGAAACATTCTAAGTAAATTAAATTCATTCTAGCGGCCTCACCTCTAACGGCTCACGGCGTCTTCATCTTTTTTTCTTTTGGATATTACTGCTAAGTTCTAATGCTTGTAACTTGTAATTTTTGTTCAATATTTTTAATTTGCTTGAACATATGTGAGTGGCTACATATTTGACTGGCTGCCCATATTTGAACATATTTATTGTAAAAATACATTTATATTATTAAATTTATATATATAATATAAAAAATTGAATGTATCCCCCAACATATCATATCTTTTTTTTTTTGGAAAATGCCATGTCCCGTGTCGCGTGTCATGTCGCATCCGTGTCCCGAGTCTGTGCTTCATAGTCAACCAGGAACAAATGCTAATAAAACATTATGCCTGATAAGCAACAAAGGGTTCACTGTCATAGTGTTTTACAAGTGCCCATAAATTATAGACACGTAAATCGAATTGAAAGCTTGTGACGCCCCCAAATCCGGGTATCTTCCAATCCGACATATGATGCTACACGGTGCTACAGTTCACACATACAATCAATTGAAAAGCCTCAAAAGAACGAATATGTCTTATATATATTCCAAAACAATATTACCATTCCCCAAGTTCTTAATAACCATTACATTTGTTCTTATCATAATATCAAATAATAACATCATTCACCTATACAATTACAAAGGAACTCTATAGGTTCGCCTTAGCCTTCCCATTATCTTTACCAGATCCTTCGGTCCGTTCGGTCTTAGCTGCATTCATATAGTTCAAGCAAGAGTGAGCATAAGTAGCTCAGCAAGTATGACAATTCCATTTAAACAGTATGCTTGAAACATAAGAATCATATATCTTCAATAACTGAACAATAGTTATGAAGTACTATCGATAATTCAAAATAGCACTTCTCTTTTCTTTAAAACGTTTCACAATGAATAACATTCAGTAAAACATCAATTCCGGTCTAAGACCTTGAACATTTTATACTTTCTTTGAAAAGGACAACCCGGCACAAAGTCCGTAAGTCCGACATTACTTACGAGCACATCTAGGTGATCAGCCTATAGTACTCTATGTTGTACAACACTACTTTCTTTAAACGTATGTACGTTTAAGTTGTGGCAACCTCACGTGCCTGTCGTTTGACGACAAAACATTTGTTTAGCATACTCAGTCTTCATTTGAAAACCACACCAAAATAGTTTGGTAAAACATTGACAACAGTTCAATAGATTATAAGAAATCTAAATATCTTAAGTCTAGCCGAAAGAATTGGCTTCGACTTCATCATACATCAATTCATGCATAAGAATACATGAATCACAAAGCTCGTCTAGATTGAACATAGACAAGGGTTAGAACACTTGCCTTTAGCTTCTGCTACTGTATAATTACTTTTCCTTTGAATCTTTAAGGTCTCTACAATACATAACCACATAACGTAACACATCAGGTCATGAACACATACATGGTTCCTAATGTATTTTACCCTTCTTCTCAATCTAATCATGTCTTAGATTGTTTATCATTGGTTTCGGTTTACCGTTATGATTTACATCGTTCTTACGTTCGCGTTCGAGAAAGTTATTTCCAACCTTTAGTGTATTACTTACGGTTTAAACATTTTAAACAATGTCATTTTAGGTTTTAGTTTATTACTAAACAATCAGATTCCTTCTATCTTCATAAGCCTTCTGCGGCGCCAGCTTCCCTTCTCCATGTCGCGCTGCGGCGCCACTCTTCAGTGGCTGAGGTCTGGACTCGGCGTTGCGGCGCGAGTCTTAGTTCAGTTGGCCGCGCTGCGGCACGAAACTACAATAGGTCATGGCACTGCTCGGCGCTGCAGCACAGAGCCAGCTCTGTGCACCAAATAAAAAAAATAATTTTCTTACTTTGCGAACTTCCCGGACTCCAAACTTGATCATTTTAAGTCCGAATTGGCTCGTTCAAAAGTCATTAGCTCACAAATCACATACTCTACGTGTTCATGCAAGAATTTTACATTTTCGAATCCGTTAACTAGAAATTCACCTTTTGGTTCATTTTAACGAAAACGATAAACGTTCGTGAACGTTCAACGCTCGTTTCTTCGTTCTAAGTCGGAATTCGGTCATTTTCGAATCCACAACTCTATAATGCCAAATGAGACTTATCCCCATCGAAAACCAACGTTTCCGAGCTCAATGCCAAAATTTGACTTCCATTCCGAGAATTTCACGATTTCGACGATCATCGTCTAATCTCGCGAATTCCGGCATAAATTCGTTACTTAAGATTTGTTCATCGTTTCAAATGGATTCATTCCATTATACTAACATCTTAACCAAGTATATTTCATTACATCATATACATGACAAATTCTTACTTGTTCTTCATGAGTTCATAACTTAATTAAGTACAAATTACTTGTTCATGGCTTATTAAGGTTGAAGTCCTTTGATTAGCTCTTCTTATTACTTCTTAGCATACATGTCTATCATCAACACTTCTCTATCAACCTACAATTGAAGAGATGGAAGATTAATGTTATAGGATTCTTACCCTTGAAGATCACTTGGTTAATCTATGTTCTTCTTGTTCCTTGAACTAACAAAATCTAGCTTTTTCTCTCTAACAAATAAGCACTTATAATGTTGGTGGAAATCTAACAAGTGTGAAATGAACTAGCAAGCTTCTATTATATAGGAAATCCAAAGTTAGGGTAGTTTAGTCAATAAACCATCACACCTCCTTAATCACCTCCTTACTATTCATTACTTAACCATCAAGTTTACTTGGTCATCACAACTCTTATCTTTTGCTTGGCCACCAAAATTACCCATGTGATCATGGGGCCCACATGGGTTGTCCCATGGGTCATCTTTACCCATTGGATCGATCCACGGATCCGGTTCTTACCATGGGCTTTAAGTTCAATTAACTTAACTTGTGATTTGGGCTTACATTAACAAACCTTTGGGCTTTAGTATTACTTATACTTGGGCTTGCACATTAATCCCTATTGGACTTTACACTTCCTACACAATCTTACAAGTCCATTACATATGGCTTAAAGCCTTAGAACGTATTGTCTACGTATTAATCTCATATTCTAACTCGTATACTTATTCATCACATACGATATACAATCATTCATATATACTCGTATAATATCTCGTATCATACTCGTATTCATTACCTCGTACAATACTTACGTATCATACGATATCATCATGTAATTCACTAACGCTTTACTTTTCTTGACGTTCTCAAATTAAGTCCGCAGACTAAAAACTGCGTTTGCCATACATGAATTATTATTACATAATCCATCTCCCCTTGATATTCTATCGTTACGTATTTCCCGAAAGTTTAAAAATAATTCCCGAGCATAAAAATAGTGTTTTTCGAAAAATTTCTCGAAAAACTTTTATTTTCGTCTTGAAAATTCAAACACTTTAATTCCTTCACGTAGCTAGAATACTACGATATTCCGACGTATTTAGGTTATAGAACAACCTCCATCTTATTAACACATAATAATAACATATAATATAATTTTATTCATTATTAAATCAAATAAAATTATTTTACAAATTACTCGATTTTCTGGGGTGTTACATAAGCCATAACTACCCTATTACGCTTTAGTTCATTACTTTGAGCAGGAAACAGGAAGTTGGCAGAGAGGAATTCTCATAACTTAAACTTCAAATCTGGAAAGGTAAAATCAAAACTCACTTGTTAACAAAGCTCTATAACCGTACGCTGCAACCTGCTTTCAACAAGTCAAGTAGGTGGTAATTTGCCTACAGGCTACAGCTTAACAAGTTAACATAAGGCTCAGGAAGATGACCCAAGGGTTCCAAAAAAATATTCAAACCATCCCGATCAGCAAAGAACATGTCAATAGAATATTACTAAGTTCCAAAACAATATTCAAACCATCCCAATCAGCAAGTACATGTCAATAGAATATTGCTAACAGAACGATGAGAGAACATACCATCTCTGTCTTTAATATTTGTCTGCTCTCCAACAGCTTCATTTCCATTTCCTATGTCAGAATAGTATTAAGTAGCATGTTGAAAGAACTCAACTTCACCGACACTGCAAAATAACCTGCTCACTAAAGCCTTACCTGTATTCGACTCTTTCTAACTTCTTGGACACCATCCTTGCTTGACCCTTCAACATCTGTTGCAGGTTCAGCCAATAAGAAGATACGATCCAGGGAAACTAACACCGGATCTTGGCCAATCCTGCTCCATGGAACCTGAAATTCAGAATTCATAAAAGACCTTCATATAAATAGAAATATTGCAAATATTATGCAAATTCATAGGTAATAATATTGTGCAAAAAATATTAGCATTAGAAAGTAGTAATATTGATCCTAAACAAAATTAAAGAATGTGTATTATGTTAACCAAAACTGAAATGAACTCAAGGTAAGAAAAGGCATCTTTCACATTTCAAAAAAATCTTGGTAGCAGTTTGCCTGCTTGTGGTCTGCCAGAAAGTCATTTTGTATTTCAAAAAGAGCCTATAAGTTATACATTTATTCCTTTAGGGCGTAAATCCTGAGGGAGAAACAGAAAAACCAATAGGAATGCTAGGGAATATAGCATCTAACTCATCTGTCTAACTGTACCCGAGTGCATAAGGCAAAGAGACATCTTTCATAAAGAGGAGCAAGAAAACTTCTTCCAAGGCATAACACCATGGTTGAAAACAATAGGATAAACCAATTCAAAAAGTGATAGATTAACTAGAGACAGATACGTATATACAAGCTTGCAATGACAAGAAAACGTACAAAGGAGAGAAGAATAAAATCCATATGGTGTTCATCGATCTAGAGAAGGAATATGATAATCTGATCAGGAAGACCTTTTGGTGGGTTCTTGAGAAAAAATTGCCTACTGTGAGCCCTATAAATGTAAGGAGGGTCGCATATGCCGATAGTAAAGGAGGGGACCACGCACAAGCAATGGACCTTAGTTAACCGATACGAACAACCCACTGCATAAAAGGAGGAAAGGCACAACAACGACCCCACTTCCCATGAGGGGCGACCAAGGGAAGCCACGAAGGGCCTCAAACCCCATGAGGGAGTGGCAAACAAAGAGCCTCACTCCCCATGAGTGGACGGCCAAAAAAAGAGCATCATCGAGATGGGCTGACCATGCCACGGCCTCCCATGGGTTGTCGGCCATAGACCCTCATGTGGGACCATCCGAAGGACTCCTTTTGATAACTTATATATGCTATGTACCACAAAGTTGCAGTGATAAAAGCACTCTCTAGATGAGCAATCTCTACCGGAAGATTCAGAAAGATGGTTCCAGCCAACAAGGTCTCTATCATGTTTCTCTAGCAAAAAGCTCAGGATGATGTGCCTATGCAGATATTGGGATTGCAGTTGAGGGTTTTGGACTGGTGAAATAGAAATTAGGATAGCCAAGCTTCCTTGGATGAGAGCTCTATATAAGGCATGTGCAGACCTAGGGCCCAAACGCGCAACGTATAGGCATGCGTCTGACATGTGACCTCTATAAATACCCCTTCTCCATATCATTTCAGGGGTTCCAGAACTTCCAACAACAGTTCATCTATTCTCTAGCCTCACAAGAGTTCTGTCTCTCTCAATCCTTGGAAGCTTACCCTAATTTTTGCCCTCTTCTGGTCATCAATAACAATCCCTATTGATTCTTACCTCTCCAGCAAAAAAACTTAACCCTAATTAGCGAGGTTCAATTTCCTTCCTACACCTACAAAGTATGTTAATGTGATTAAGAACATCATCTATGATGTAGCAACTACTCATGTAAAGACTTGTAAAGTTGTAATGGACCGTCAAAAAAATTCCAATCACACTTCATTGTTAAGTCTTGATACTTTAGTTATTAATGAGCTAACAAAAGTATTCAGGAAGAAGTGTCATAGACTCATGGTGCATCGTGTATGTGATATTGTGTTAATCCACATGACAAGGAACAATTGTTAACACTACGTTGGAAATATGGAGAAGGGGAACAATATATGAAGCACTTGTTTTGGAGATGTGCTTGTTTTGCTATTTTGTGGGGATTTGGATTGAGAGGAATGCTAGAATTTTTTGCGATCAGAGTACAAATATTGAATTACTTTGGGATAAAATATCATTCTTTGCTTCTCTTTGGGCTCATGCAATGGGAGCTTTTGGAGGAATTTCTTTATCCGATCTTCAAAGAGATTGGCGGACGATGCTTCATTAATATTTAGTTTGTCATTTTTGTTTTCTTAAATTTCTGTTGGGAGGACCTCTTGTTCTCGTCATGCGTTATAATTTTCTCTTCTAATCAATAAAGTATTCTTATTTTATCACAAAAAAAGAATATATATATATATATATGAAGTGCAAGTTCAGCAATGTAAGAAAGAGATATAGACACTGTCAACAGGACAGGTGTCCAAGAAGGATGTCATTACATACTTGAAATCGACATTGCATAAAAGGAAATATGATGATGAGAATGAAAGTCACGATAAAATTTCTACAACAAATTGGGTAGGTCGCTATTAGAGCATGCTATATGGAATTGGATGTTTGGAGACTAAAAAGCAACTTATGCGTAAGATAGGGGTTGAAAAAAGAATGTTAAGGTGGACGTTTGGTCCACAAGGTTGGATAGGATCAGAAATAAGGGTACTTAAAAGAAAGTTGAGGTAGCACCAAATTTTACCGATTAAGGTGAATATGAAGGAACATCACTTGGGATGGTTTGGTAATTTCCACAGTCTGCCTATAGATGCACCTGTGAGTGTGAGAAGAGTAGTCCTATATCAAAAGTAAGATAGGAGGTATAGGCCAAAAATAATTGAGGAAATAGTAAAAAGAGACTTGAAGGACAGAATACAATTGCGCATACCACATATGAGGCCGAGTATCAAGTATGACATCCACTTTTTTTTTTGTTTACTATTTCTCTCTTTACCTTCCCCCTTTTTCTCAATGGTTTACCATTGTTTTCATTTTAGCTTTCTATATATATGTATGATTCTATAGGGCGTGTGATTTTAATTTATTAATTTCCACCATTTTCTTCTTTTTTTTCTTTTCTTATTTTATCGCAAGAAACAACAATCATCTTTCACCTATAAACATTTAAATCTTTGTCAGAGCAAACCTTGAGCTTCACAGATCCAAGAAACCCTGCCTTAACCTTTACAGGCAACTTCAATTCATTAAGGGCTTCAGGTTTCAGCTGCATATTTGTCAACTCCACATCACCTGTTGCAAATTTGAATTAACAAGTTAGAAAGTGCCACAAAAGGATATCAATAAACAATTCGGTAACAAAAGGCCGACATAGCTTGTCAAACATTAAGTTTCCATCATCAGAAAACCAGAACAGATTCATTACTCAGGTTTCCTTTTTATGAAATTAGAATACTAGATTTCAAACAACTCACCTAAAAAAGGATTAGCTTTATATAGGAACGGAAATTTGTATCAATTACATATCTTTGGTAAAAAGTAACTTCAAAAATGATTAAAGTCCACTATTACTACAATCAACCAGGTAAAAAGAAAATAAACGAAGGTCCAAAAGTCTTGTTGGCCTCGAACTACAATGCACTCCCAACATTTACCCAAGGCTAAAATTTTACCTGTTCATCTAAAGTTCAATTTGTTAGATTATAATGGATCCAACAATGTGTATCATGTTTTAAGACGTACGTATAAATTTATAGATAACATGGTTTAAAGAGAGAAAATTGTTGCAAAGCGTTATGAGGAATTTCAACGCATTTAATTTCTGAGTTTTAGGGATGATGACTATCTAGTAGTATCGTTCTTTAGCTAAAAAGAAACCCTAAATTTGAGGCAAACATACAAGAATTTAATCAAAATGAGCCAAGCTTAATCATTACGAAGCTCAAAACTGAAAATCAAGGAATACTCGCTAGCATAGGTAATTCACATTGACAAAGTTAAATTTTGACAATGTCAATTACATCTTTAATAATTAGCAATAGTAGAATCTATATTTTACATAAGGTTACCACGAACAAATTTCGCAGGCAGACGAATGAGAGGGAAAAACACATGTCATCCACACAAGAAATTGGAAGTTCACTGATTCATTTATTTCTCACGTGAGAAATGAGGCTAGACATGGTCAGATTATTTGGCAACAATACTTTGGAGATAGATCTCTTTTCATTCCAAAGTTTTCTTGGCTCCTTTGCTTTACCTCTCTAAATATGAACGCGCACAACAAACCTTGTCATCGTCATGACTACTAAAGCACAAATCTAGTCATCAACAACCTATCCAAGACAATGGGGAGAAATCCTAGACTCGCCAAAAACTGAAAATGACCAACTTTGCAAACTCCTTGAGAAACTGAAATATATAGACTTGTAAATGGGGACTATAGAACACGTACTGTTCAATATCTTTACGATGTAATGAACTGAATCTTTAGATGCTGAGATGACTTTTGCGGCGACTATCACACATTTGTTATTAACGACACCATTGGCAGTGAATATATTCTAAATTTAGTGGTGTCTTCGTCTTCCTTCACCCGTTCCACAGAGGCCAGGACCCCAAACCCTTCCCTAGTTACTTCCCCAACTTTCAAGATTCACATTATAATACTAATGTCCAATTCTGCCTTCTATCCAAGCATACTTCTCCAAACCGTGAATTACTCTTCCACACCCCATTACTGAATATCAAAAATATTACTAACATTATCACTATTTCCATCCATTAATAGTACATTATAACTGACACCAGTCTACACTAGCTAGGGGTGATCAAAATTTTTGGTTACGGACCGGTCCGAACTAACCGGTTTGGGACAGAGAAAACCGGTTCGGTAACGGTTCGGTATAGACCGGTTTTCGGTTCCGGTTTGTTATTTTATATGTCCGGTATGTACCGGACCAAACCGATTGTACCGGGTAATTGAAAAAAGGCCAGGCCGGACAATCAAAAAAACCAAGCCTATATTTAGACTTTCATGCCTAGCCTTGTTAAATTAGCTTAACTCTCCTCTATTTATAAAATAAAGGTAAGAAAAAGAGAAGGCATATTATACAATGTGGGACTTATTGGAATCAGCAATGGTCTCCTCTATTTATAAAACAGAGGTAAGGCAAGAAAAGGCATATTAGACAATGTGGGATTTATTGGAATCTGCAATGGCTCCCTTACATGCAGTGGTGGTCATTCATTATTTATTACTTATTAGTTATTATCACACATTTATCCCTTCTTTTTTTAGACTAAATTAAAATTTTCCCATTACTTATTAGTGATCTGCAAATAGATTTATTTTAATTGAAGATTACAGAAAGGATTATGTTCAAAATTTAATGGGCTTGTGTCTATCCGTGCATACAAATTCCGACTACTAAAGATAAGTGATGGTTGAATTTTTAAATAAAAATTCATTAAATTTTTTATAAAAAACTAAAAATGATTACTACATCTACAAATTGTTACCTCCGGCTCTGTGCTTTCCAACATCAGATTCTGCCTCAATATTTAAATTTTATTTCTACATAAAAGAAAAATTAACACGACGACCAGAGGACCAACTGACCGACCGGGCATAGGTTTTGAAAGAGGAGGTAAAAAATAAGTACGTAAAATATGATTACTTTAGGTAGAAAAGCCAAAGGAGGTAGGTATGCTGCTTCTCTTTTTAATTGCCACCTATTTTCAATTCTTAATACAACTATTGACTCTAGCCATGTGAAAATTTTTATACAACACAAAAAAAAAAAGACACATCTCCCCAATCATTCAAAGCTTTCTTCTACCTATAGCTTTTGGAAGTTAAATGCAAACCAAAAGAGAATGCAAAGACAAGTGTGAACCCGACTACAACAACTGCAATAATCCATACATTAACATGTTTAAACACAAAATATGATTCAATGAACCCGACTACCAAGTAAAGGCCTTGATGGTCTTCAAGTCTCACATTGGTTAATTGGGAAAAGTCTAAGGAAATTTTCCTTATAAAATGACTACCAAGTGAAGCTTAATTAAAGGCCTAATATTTAAAGGCTTCCTATTTTGAAAGGCCATGCCGGTACAAAAGTAGGTAAAAACCGGACCGGCTAACCAGTTCGGTATACCGGTTCAATCAATACCAGTTTTAGGTAGATTCGGTAACCGGTTCGAACCGGTTAATTACCGATCCTAACACTAGCACATCGAATCCAAGATATTATTCAGCCTATGGCACTAGTTCAATTTACGTATAACAATGAAATAATGATAAACCACAGCTGCAAAGAACAATTTCTGACTCAAATGGCAGCTTGCACAGTCCCACATTCGCACAAACCGACACAATTATCAATCTAATCAAGTTCTTATCATGAGATGTCAGTTCCATAGAAATAGGGAGGCAAATAACTTACAAACTGAATACATATTGAAAGGGTTTGATTGTTTGAATTCTAGACCAACATAATTCAAATTCAATGTTTGACACTCTAAAAATTTAGTACAAATATACAAACACTCAGAGAGACGAAGCGGCAGAGAATTCAGCTAATTAAGGTATCAAATACAAGAGTGAAATTGAGAATTTATATTTAGAGCGAGTGTGAATTGAAAAATGGTTGTGAAAAGCGAGTGACGGGATGAACCTTGCCATATTCTGATCTTGAGAGCTTCTTTTTTGAGACCTATCACGTTGTTCCCGGGGAACTTATGCAATAGAAACGCCACTTCATCCTCCAACATTTTTCCAATCTCTTTGGTTCACTTTTCTGCATGAACTACAATACTACAGGGATACTGATGCAAGCCAAACTGCCAAAAGCCAGAACGAGTCGAACCAGCGGAAAGCCACGCAGAGGGACTTGGTGTACTAATATTACGTATTTGGGTCGGTATAACTTTTGATACGTTTGGAAACGCGACCCATAATATATCAAGTTGAGTATCTAGAAGAGACCTACAAGACTCGTCGCATTCCGCCATGACAAATGTCGTATTAAGCCAGAAAAACCTATTTTAAGTAGGATTAGAGCTGGTCACACTTTGGAATTTATTAGTTTTGTTATTTTATTTTCTCTTTTCCAAATTTATGTTGGAAAGTTGTGTAGGACTATTTATATGTTTCCTAGGGTTGTTTTGCGACATTCTTAGGACAAATATTGATAATACTACGTTTTCTCTTGGAGAATATTTAACCTACATTAGTGTTAGTATGTTAAACTACCCAATTCCTTCTTGTTACGTATGACATAGAGCACAAATTGGGAAATTGATGAGAGAAATTGTTGCAAAAGAATAGCGTAGAAACTCAAAATTAGCAAGAGAGAGGAGAGGAACCTCAATATAAGACACCTCTTTACAGGGACTAATGGAACTGAAAATGTGAAAGGAGCTCGGATAGAGTTTAACAGGCTTACCACTAGAGCTTCGCCTCTTATCCACGTTAGACACAATTCAAGTGAGGGTAGTGTTGTATTTTTGGGAAGGTTTGACCATTTGAGTTGTGTGGTGGTTGATAATTTATTTGTTAGTATTTGACGATTGAGGAATGTACAAAGAAGTATAAAAGGAGAAAAACTACAATGTTGCATAAAATTTAAAGGGAAAAATGCACTTGATATTTTACTAGTTGCACCTTATTTTATATTTTAACTTTAAAACGCAAATAATAAAAATAAAGTGCATTATTACTTCCCAAATCGAAATTATTATTATGCATTGATGGTGAATGTAATAACAAGAGTTTGAAATTTTGGGTACTACTTCAATTTTATCTTAATTTTTTGTTTAACTTTATTTAACAAATATGTTCCTCTGTTTTGCTATTTCTGATTTAATGACAATCCAATATTTATTACAAAAAATTAAATTGAAAAAAACATGAATATCTAACGTGGTAAATTTTGACATGCTATAATGTGGGTAAAATGCAAATGTGGCCATTGAACTTTAGGTGTTTTTGGGTATTGAACCCTTTTTTTTTGTCAACGCGAATCGAGCCCCTTTCTGTCAAAAACTTTGGATATTGAACCCTCAGGTGCCACGTGTGTTGACTTGCCTGTGTGACACACGTGGCACCGCTGACATGTATTTTGCCAAATTAATTGCCAAAAACATGGTTCTCCCCATATTTGAACCCAAAACTTTATGTTTGAAATTTTGACCATGAGACTACCCGAGCACCATAGGCCTAGCTGTTGGATTATCCCAAGGAATAAATTGTGTACTAAATATTTTTTTTAATAAATAATTATAAGTAGAAGTCACAGACTCGTAATAAACAAAAAAACTTAAGGCCTTCTCTTTCCCTTTTCCATAAATTTTTTATCTCTCATCCAATCATTCATAGCCAGATTCCCCTTTTCCTTTCCTTTTCCTTTTCCAATTTTCCTTTTCCTTTCTCCTTAATCGTCTGTAGCCAAATTTCAGCTATCTTCCCCAAATCAAACTCATAAAATAAAATTAATTTATTCATTCTTCCCCAAATTCCCAATTAACAAGAACCCTCCCTAATTTGGGCATGAATTCTCTCAAAATAAAGAGCAACACAGTGATGATTGAAGATAGAGAAGAAGATTAACGATGGCAGCAATGACGTACCCAAATCGATAGTTAAGAAAGTTGGGCGAGAAGAGCATCACACACGACAAGATCCAAAATCTAACTTGCTCCGCCATGACCCACTTTCTGCAAACCCTAATATTTTCTGGCGAAAGATAGGGCTTTAGAGTTAAAAAAGCGATGGTGAACAATAATAATTTTCCCTTTTATTTCTTTCATTTGTTGGATTTCTTATATTACAGCTAGACCAATTTTGCGTGTTTGGTGTTAAGGGGTTTGATTAATTTAGTTGGAGTTGATTAAATTTGGGTTTGAGTTGGGATTTTTAATGTTGGATTTGAGACGTGAACGAGATGGAACATATATAGAGATTGATGGCGAAGATGGTAAAAATCCAGCAAGGAAAGTAGATTCCGACTAGTGTTTATGGGAGAAAGTTAATTTATTTTTTTCTTTTGGGACGGAACAAGGAACAAGACTTGATCCTTGAGATAAAATTTAATCTTTGAGATATTCTAACAGCTAGCCCGTGGTGCTCGGATGGTCATCAGACCAAGATCTCAAAACTGAGGTTTTCAATTCGAATCTTGGGGAGAACCGTGTTTTTTGGCAATTAATTGAAAAAAGTACACAAGCAGTGTCACGTGTGCCACGTAAGCAAGTCAACGCACATGTGGCACCTAAGGGCTTAATATCAATGATCACATTTGCATTTTACCCGCTATAATGTTTTTATTTTAATGGCAATCCAATATTTATTACAAAAAATAAAATTAAAAAAACACATGAATATCTTACATGGTAAATTTAGAACTGCTATAATGTTTTTATTTTAATCATCATTTTTTATTAAAAATGGAGAAAAAATATAATATAAACTTCCCGCAGACATACATAATACATGTCAATATGCATATTGAAGATATGAACATGGCGAAGAACTTTTGGATTGAGAAAGCTTCCAAAGTTTTGTTGAACCAACTAATCTCGACTTGAAAGATAACTTTTTTGGATTGAGAAAGCTACCAAAGTTTTGCTGAACCAATTAATCTTGACTTGAAAGCTCAAAGTTATCGTCAAACCAGATATTCAATAGAAACAATCTTAGCAAACTAAAGCATAGTTGTTAAGGCGCTAAGTCGAGGTGAGTCGGTGGCCGACCGCTTAAGCGACTAGTCGACTAAGCGCCCGACTAGTCGTCCATAAAGCGATAGATTATTTACAACGTGGATTTTATACATAAATATGCACACATATATGTATATACATATATATATTTCAAATTCACATATATACTAATGACTAAACATAAAAAATTAGTCAAGTATATTGTATATACCAAGTGTATACAATTAATATTACATAACAAGTTATAAACTCAAACATATACTAAAACAAAAATACGCAGTAGATCAATAGACAAATTTAACTTCAACAGTAAAATAAAAAAATTAAATTACTTATTAAAATATTAAAATTATAAGTTCAAATTATTATTGATTATATTAAATAATATTTAATTTCATGAATAATAAATTAAATATATTTTAATATAAGTAAGATGTTATATACTAATATAATAAAACAAAATACATAACAAAAAAATATAATACTAATTTATTATGCTACTTAACTGAAGTATTGAACTACTGATATAATATTAATTCATCATGTATATAATATACTATTAATATAAATTATGTGATTTAATTTACTGTATACATAATTTATTATATTTGCTACCATTTAGTAGTAAACAGCTAGTTTGATAGTGGGTTACAACAAGTAAACCCATTCAGATTTATCTCTCTTCCTCTTAAATTACCACCGTCGTTGCAGCGATCATCTTCTCGAAAAAGGAGAACCAAACAAAGTCCAACAATCGCTCTGTATATCGTCAAATCAGAGCCAAATCAGACGAGAAGAACTGAAAAAGACGAGAAGAAGAGAATGAAGCATACCTATATATTGTCAAGTCGTCGGAGTTGTCGGAGTCTCGTTGCTGGGCTTGATCGATCGATCGATTAGCAGGTTTCGTTTCTCCCTCTCTCGTTTCGTACTTTCGTTTCTCCCTCTCTGCTATTTTGAAGTTGGGATCGATAAATTAGGTTCAGTACTTCAGTCGAACTTTAGTCTTCTTCTTTTTTTACCCTATTAAGCTTTAGATCGGACCACAACCGCCACGACCAAGTCGACCGCTTCGTCAAATAGTCACCCAAGTCGTCCGGAAGTCGTCCTAGTCGTCCAACTCGCTGTCTGCTCGCCATTGGCCTCTCCCACCAAGTCGCACAGACGACTTGCTATTTCGTACCGACTTAACGACTAGTCGTCGCCTAGTCGACGACTAAATAACGCTGAACTAAAGTAGAGGCTTTTTTCAGGGATTGGAAGCAAAAAAACTTCCAGCCATTGCAACAAAGAGAAAGCAAAGTTTGATAATTGTTTCTTATCCTATAAGGAAAATGTGATATCATCTCCGAATGTAACCTCTTTAGTATTAAAAAAGATGGAAAGAAAAGGCATATCAATCAAAAAAAAAGAATATAATATAATTAATAAAAACGAATGATATGGGAAACAAAAAAAAAAGAAGCCAGTAAACATAAGTACATATAACAATCAGACATATATCAAAAAAAGGCAAACAGGTACCGTCAAAGCATATATCAACAGAGCACAAAAACAGAAACGGAGCATATATAGCAGTGGCACTTAACAAAAAAAAAAGGAGCAGCATAAACAGAGCTGTAGAGTACAGAAGAAACGGGGAAAAAAATAAGGGCATACCTGCCGAAACTAGGCGACGGCAGTCGCGATCTTCGCTGGAAGGGACGTCGAAGTCAACGAGGTACTCTCTCTCGGTCGCTCACAGTCTTCTCTTTTTCTCTTCTATTGTTCGATCTTCGACGGTCCTGTTCTTCCCTTTTCTTTCATATCGTGAATCGGTTCGACTAGGGCTAGCCAGCGACGTCGTTTTTTTTACCCAGTGAGTCGATCAATACCCGGAGTAGCCAAGTCGGTCGACCTGCCGAAAAGTTGTCGACGCCAAGGCGTCCAAGGAGACGACGCCTTGGTTAAGCGTTCGATTTTCAGCCCAAACCCAAGTCGCATGGACGCCTTAACAACTATGAATGCAAATAGTAGGAAAAAGAAGAATAACAAATCCTCCTCATCAACAACCACCACCCACCACAAACCGCATGCCTTTGACTGCAATTGGTTTGATTGTTATACCAGTTATTGGTTCAAATGGGGCTCCTCCCCCAGCCGCGAACAAAAATTGAACAACGGTGCGCAGTCCAAAAGGAACGATACGTAAAACGAGGGGGGAAAATGGCTCATCGTCATTTCATCGATTAACCACCACTTTCGCTAGAAATTTATTCACCGGAGGAAGATGGTGGCGTTTGGCAAGGAAGGTACTACTCTACATTTTAGGGCTATTTCAATTTGCTTTATGGAATTTCTGGAGTCCAAATGTGTATGGGGGTAGAAAAAAGAGTTTGGGGAAAAAATACATGTCATAATTTCCATCTCATTTAGTTCAATCAAAAATTAATTTCCATGTAACTTTAATTATTGAAAAATAATAATTTAAAAAGTCACGTCATCAAAAATAGACGGTCAAAAAGGGTCAACAAAAATAATGGGAAAGTTTTGGTTGGTTAAAACATAAAATAAGTGTAATTTCAGTAGTTTTTAGTATCATTTACCCAAAGTGAATTGATCTTTGTCTCTATTATTTCTTTTCTTGATGTCCAATTCTCTTTAATTTCCTTTTCCATTGTTAAGTTTTTGTCTCAGTTCTGAAGATTGGTGTTGATTTTTCAAAACAAATCCAAATGTTCAAAACAAATAATCAGAACGCACGACTGTTTGAATAAAAACAAAACAAAATTAAACAAAGTTAAACATAATCCAAACGTTTGATTGTTTGAATTCTCAAAAAGACATTTCAATGTTTTGCATACAGACAAACTGGCGAAGAATTGAACAAATTAAGCTTGCAATACAAAAATTAAACAAAAACAGTTAATTAAGAGTATGACCAAAATGGAAAATGGTTGTTTGATCGGGTGATGTAACTAACCTTGCCATACGCTGATCTTGAGAGCTTCTTTGCTTAGACCTAACACGTAGTCCCCGAGGAACTTCTGCAGCAAAAACGCCACTTGATCTTCCAACATTTTTCAATTTCTTCGGCCTCTTGCGCCTGAATTACACAGAAAATTTTGGGAAAATTTGGGGGAAAAGAGAGAAAATTGCTAGTAAGAAAAGTGTTGAAATTCCGATTTAGAGAGGAGTGAGAGAGTGAGTAGGCGAATTTAAAGACGCGTCTCTTTTTGAGGGACAGATGGAAGGGGGCGGGGGATGTGAAAGGAGCTCCGGTTTAGTGCAACGGGCTTACCTGTGGTTTGTGGAGCGATTTTCTCTTGGCCACCTAACGTTTGAGACATTGCACGTGAGGGTCACGTTCAGGGATATACTTCCCTCGTTCCAAAATTAAAGATATAATTTGATTTTTGATGTCAAACAACACGGCATGTTATAAATTATTAATTATAAAATTTATTTTATTCTAAATTTTTATGAGTCATGTTAATTTTAAAATTTAATATGTTGTCGTTTGACTTAAAAGTCAGATTATATATCTAATTTTGGAAATGGACAAAGTACTTGGGAAGGTTTGACCACCGGTCTCGTATGTCGATTGATACTTGATAGTTGATACTCTATTTTGTTAGTGTGAGTCGGTCTCGTGTGTCGTATTGAGATAATTTTATTTCAAATTATAATTGTGAAATATATTAATATATTATAAAGTGTGACCCCGAATTATAATTACAAAATTTATAACTATATCATCTTGATGTAAATTATAGGAGGATTCTACTTATTACACATCTCTCTAAAAAAATTATCACTATTACTTATCCACTTAACTAACAATCAAAAAATTGACATAAATATTCGCAATATTAACATGGTGATAAAGATGAGCACAAGGCATTGTTTAATTTTTTGACAAATTTACCCTTATTATCAAAACAATGGGATGATTGAATATATCGGTCGAAGATAATTAGAGCGGCAAATTTGGGCGAAAAAGAAACAAAGGTATTCTTTCTTGGGAACGACCTGGTTGTTAAATATTGTGAGTTATAATATTAATGATGAATAAGTTTGTGTTGATTAAAGATGAATTTGATAGTTCCATTGTGTAGAAATTGTTGATGTTAGTGGAAATCGACATTTATTTCGATAATAATTGATGTCTGGAGGTTATATTGTTCAATCAGGTATTGGAGCACTTTTCGTGTCGGAGTACCATTCACGAGTTACTATTCACGGGATACTATTCACGAGTTACTATTCACGGGATACTATTCACCTGAAAAATATATTTCTTTTCGGTCAAAATCATTTTTGGGTACAATATTATTCTATGAGGAGATGTTCTAATTTTTCAGATCGTTAGTTGAAATTATAATAGTAAACCAATATGGATCGTTGATTTAAAGTTTTAATAGTAACTTGTCCCTTCAGTTTTCCAAGATTTATTTGTCCCTTCAGTTTTTCAAGAGTTATTTGCCCCTTCGGTGTTTCAAGAGTTAATTGCCCCTTCGTAAATAGTAGTTGTCTCTTCAATATTACCAAAAGTCATTTTGACCATTCGTTAAGACCAAGAGACACTTTCAGTTCTTCTATAAATAAGAGCTCATTCCTTCAATATTTCTTACGAATTCACTGAAACTCTAGAGAGAGAAACTATAGAGAGAAAGAAGAAAAGTGTTCTGCTACTTCACTTTTCCAATATCCAGTTTCTTCTAAGGTAAGGGATATTATTTGTTATACTCGTAAGGGGTATTATTTCTTTCGTAATCATGAAGAGAACTTCTGTTATTCAATTCTTATTATTCTGTTGGAATAACCTGTATACGTGGACTACCGTATACATGGTGAAATTCTTCTGTTATTCCATTCTTCATTATTATGTTGGAATAACCTGTTTATGCGAAGTACCGCATACATGGTAAAATTCTTCTGTTATTCCATTCCTCATTATTATGTTGGAATAACCTGTTTATGCGAAGTACCGCATACATGGTGAAATTCTTCTATTATTCGGTTCTTTATTATTCTGTCGGAATATCCTGTCTGTGCGTTTACGCCGGACTTAGTTCCATTATTTATTATTCTGTTAGAATATCCTGTCTGTGCGTTTACGCCGGACCTGATTCCATTAGTTAATATTCTGTCAGAATATCCTATCTGTGCGTTACGCATGACCTGGTTCCATTATTTATTATTCTGTTGGGAATAACCTGCCTGTGCGGTCTATCGCACGTATGGTGAATCCTTCTGTTATTCTATTCTTTATTATTCTGTTGGAATAACCTGTCTATGTGGATTACCACATTCATGGTGAATGATCCTTTGTATTCATTTCTTATTAAATTGTGGAAATGATTTGTATACGTGGATTACTGCATGGCGGGTGAAAATTCATTTGCAGTGTCATACATTCTATTATACTCAGTTGGTTAAAGTTTTAGCTTCTATCCTTGAAATTAGTCGAATATCCTAGATATTTGCGCTTCATCCAGTATCTTTTCGTGGAAATATTCTTCTGAGCATTCTTGAATTTTTCTCCACAGAGCAGTACCATGTTGACAATTTGGACATTATTGAGTTCAGGATAAATTAACTTATAAATCTTTAAAACTTATTCTTGAACTTGTTTTATTGAATTATTAGGTCATTGTCAAGATGGGTTATGCTGGTTATTATGTGAAAACATGGAAGTTTCTTAGAAATCACAAAGGGTTGAAAATCAAATTTTGGTAAAAATAGAGTATGAAATTCAATTGACCATATCTCCTATTATATTTCAAATTTTTGAGTGTGGTCAAGTTATAGAGTTAGATCTATGAGTTTTCTAACTTATCCAAGTGGAATCACTGGAAAAAGTGTTGTAGATTTTCGTGTGAACTGATTTTAGCAAAGGAGTCAAAAAACTGCAAATTACCAAAAAGCCTACTGTCCAGAAGTTTACAAGGGCATTTTCGACCACTTGGCATGTGAAATAAATTTTGGCCTTTTGGGACATGAAAATATATGGCATAAAGTACCTCCTGTCCAAAAATGAGCTCATTCCGACTTAAAATGAGTAAGTTATGACTATTTCAATATTTAGGTTTTTCCGACAAAAAACGCTATAACCAGAGTTCTATAACTCCAATGACCATGAAATTTAAACTGGAAGCTCACATTAACATGTGTAAGATCCTGCCAAGATTTGAAAATTTCTGGAGTTAAACTTGAGGTAGCTAATTTCTTAAGGAATTAATTAGAAATTGATTTTTAAAAAATACTTAAGGGAGTTGAAAAATTATAAAAAAAATACTTGTTATGTATGAAATATATGTATATATGTTTGGGCAAAGGATAGAAAAATAACAAGTTGATTTGGTAATTTTTCATGAAAATGGTTTAGTTACGAACCTATGAGTTAAATATGTTATGTGAAGTAACAAAATTGAAAAATAGGATTTTATGGCTTGGGAATCCTATATATGGTATATGCAGATTTTTGATAACGGATTTGATCATTGGTGATGAAATCTTAGGAGTATGACATTTTTAAATGATTAAATGCATTATTTGTTAAAGTATCAATAATTGAAATAAATTATTTATAAGTTTAAGAAGTGATTAAAATATTGTTATAATATTATTAATATTAGATTATTAGTTTATTAAGTGATTGATAATATTTGGATAAATTTAAAGTCTTTAATATTTATCATTGTTTTCGTTTGATTAATGCTTATATCATTGAAATCATTCTCATGCTTAGATTGTGATGAAAGTTATCTTTGGCTTACGTGCATAGATGGACTTGGTATGATTATGACCAGGGATTATTCGTTATAATCATGACCGTAATGTGACAAATAATGTGTTGAAAGTATTCAGTGGTCTGTAGTGCATTGATGGACAGTTTTTGGTATGATTATGACCATGGATTATTCGGTATAGTCACGACCATTGATGATTTAATGAATATCCTTGGCCCGTAGTGCAGGGATGATTTGATGATGTGGTTTATTTATTAAGTTGAGTCTCAGCGATAAAAGTGATGAAAAACCTTTTTAAATCTTAAAAGATAGTAGATTTTATTCTCTACTTGACTTTTTTAATGGATTGCTTGTTCCGGTGCAGTTAAACTTGATGTCTATTGTATTTTATCAGTTTAACATTGTTGAAGACTATTGATAATTTATTTTGCATTATCTTAGTCATAATATTTCTTACTGGGCTAGTTGAGCTCACCCTTTCTTTCACTGTTCTCTTCAGGAAATGAGAATATAGCTGGGACGAATCGGGAAAAGGAGTGACGGTCCAGATGATAGCATTAACAGTCCTCACTATTCTGTTAAATAGTGTGATAATAAATGTAATGAGGACTCTTTTGAGTGTGGATATTGTCTAAATGACAATATTCCTATTAAAACCTCAGTTTATGTATTGTTGTATATTACACGACGGTTGTATAATTAAGTTTGTATTTATATTCTGTACCGTGTATTTGGCGACCCAAGATGGGTGATGTATACCTATTTTGGGGGCGTCACAGTTGGTATCAAAACTTAGGGATATGATCCCTGGATGAGATGTGAGACAAGAACTAGGAGGGGAGAGACGGGAAATTTTTTCGCTAGTATGACCTACCTAAGTTTATTTGGTATTTAATTGGTCGGTCAGAGTATAGGGATAATATGTGATATGTTAATTAACCCTTTTTTGTGGCAGTACTTGTAAATGACATCCGAAAATGTTGAGATAAGCAATGAAGCATATGAGACCGTTGAGACACCTTTAATCACTAACCAGGTTAATGTGATGTTAGACGAAGAAGAACTTAGAGATATCTACTTGGTGCGTGAAGAACTAATAGTTGCACCCGAGCTAGTTGTAGAGGTAGCAGCTGAGAGTGAGGAAGAAGAGGAAGAAGAGGAACCTGAGGAGAATTTATTAGAAGAATTTTATGATCAAAATTTAGAATTACAAAATCGTATTCATGAGTTAGAAGAGCAGGCTGAAGAATGACAGGCGATCATGGAGCAAAGAGATACAACAATTCAAAATTGTGTTACCTGATGTGCGATGCTTGAATAGAAGCACTCTTTGGCAGAAGAGTATAAGATATTAGAGCTGGAATCTGAGAATGCTATGATCAAAGTTCTGATGAAAGCAGAAACAACTAAACGAAGGAGAATAGATGATGCGTGGGTAAAAGTCGCACGACGCGTTGATATTGTCGAAAAAGACGTCCGATCCAATAAAGTCAAAATAGATGAAATGTATTTTGCTTTTTGGACAACAATTGGGAGAATCTAACATCGAATTCGGAATTACTCTGTGTAGGGCGGTCAATCCCAATTCGATATGGATCGGGGGTTAATGATTCGAATCATGGATCAGGAATGTGACGAAGCAATTAAGGGTGGAATGTACTCTATAGCAAAGTCAAATCCAATAGTTTAAGTGGGAGCGTTTGTTGAGAAACCCGGACGAAGTTATTACGGGTAAGTTAATTATAAACTCTTGCGAAATCTATACCTTATTACATACCGGTTCTACCCATTATTTTATCTCTCTTGCTTGCGTTCAATGTTTAAATTTTACTCCAGAGAAATTAGACTTTGATTTATCTGTTGAAACTCCGTTGGGAGAAACCTTCATTACATCCACTATTTATAAGTCTTGTTTAATTCAAATTGACACTTTCACGTTACCTGTCGATCTTATCTCTTTGAAAATAATTGTCTTTGATGTGATTTTAGAAATCGATTGGTTAACTACTCATCATGCTTTTCGTAAGGTGGTTAAATTTCATATTCCTAACCAACCTGTAATGCGAATTCAAGCAAGCAAACCACTAAAATCAATCATTGTCATATCAAGCCATAAGTAAAGATCCCTGAGCCTTTATCTGGTGACTTTCTTGTGTGGAATGCACCGAAGCTAGACTTTCTGTAGGCGACGTCATGAATGACGATGGCAAGTTGATATGTATCAATGTGACGTACTATCCAACTCTTGGGATGAGGGTCATAGTTTTGAATGATATTTCTATCGTTAATAAATTTCCTGACGTATTTTTGAAGAACTTCCTAGCCTACCCCCAAAGCGTGAAAACGAATTTTGTATTGACCCCGGTACAAAAACCCATTTCGTATAACTTATAAATGATGAAGATAGAGTTAAAGACTCTAGGGACCCACGTGGTGATATTAAATATACGAGTAGAATCGACTTTAATTGATAAAGTTAAAGGCCGCTCAAGCTACACACCCGGAGCTGATGAATGTGAAGAAAAAGGTTCAAGATGGCGTTATTCTAGAAGCAAGAGTTGATGAAGAGAGGAAATCTCAACCCTCGATTTTATTGGTCCATTTAAAATCCTGGATCGAGTAGGAACTGTGGCCTATAGACTCGTTTTACCGCCAAGTATGTCGCGTGTTCATAACGTTTTTCACCTATCGATGTTACGTAAATATATGGATGACCCGAACCACATTATTAAATTAGAACCAGATGAGATAGCAGAAGATTTAACGTATGAGGAGATACGTGTTAAAATATTGGATAAAAATGATCGTATTCAACACTCAAAGGTTATACCTCAAGAGTTAGAATCTGAAATGAAGTCAAGGTATCCTCATCTCTTCGGCATACCAGGTACGTACGTAAATTTCGAGGGCAAAATTTCATAAGGAGGAGAGATTGTGAGACCCCAAATTTTATGAATAAAGATTTAAACTTCTTGAAATATTTTTTAATATTATGGTGTGGATTTGATATAATGTTATAGTTGTGGGTGATATTTATAAATTTTTCAAAGTATGCAAGTTGTTATAAAATATTCATTTCGTCGGGAAATATTCTTTTTATCGGGAATATCCGTACGACGACACAATCATTGGTGAACCCACAACGAAAGTATTGTCGTTGTAAGAAAACACAGAATTATCTTTTTATAAAATAACGACTGAAGTGTTACCGTTAAAACTATTGAACTACCCAGTAGTAAAAGTACAGTAATATGCGTGGTTGTATAGTAGCACACGGTATTGATTATTGATACTTACGTGAGAAGTTACTCAGTTATACTCAATTATTGCTATAGTAATTGCTGCATCAAATCTCTCATATTATTGATTCGATTATTGTCACAGTATCATCTGCATAATATGTTATATTATTAAATCAATAATTGAGACGACAAAGTTATTCATATTATTAAATTGCAATATTTACAATATCTAGAAGTTTTGTCTAGGAGAGCTTTGGTAACCTAATTGCGTGCCAATAGAGAAAAATTCTTATTGGAAAGCCCTCTCTTTCCTGGGAACGACCTGGTTGTTAAATATTGTGAGTTATAATATTAATGATGAATAAGTTCGTGTTGATTAAAGATGAATTTGATAGTTTCATTGTGTTGAACTTGTTGGTGTTAGTGGAAATCGACATTTATTTCGATAATAATTGATGTATGGAGGTTATATTATTCAATCAGGTATTCAGAGCACTTTTCGTGTCGGAGTACTATTCACGAGTTACTATTCACGGGGGTACTATTCATGAGTTACTATTCATGAGTTACTATTCACGGGGTACTATTCACCCGAAAATATATTTCTTTTTGGTCTAAATTATTTTTGGGTACAATATTATTCTATGAGGAGATGTGCTAATTTTTAAGACCGTTGGTTAAAATTATAATAGTAAATCAATATGGATCGTTGATTTAAAGTTTTAATAGTAACTTGTCCCTTCAGTTTTTCAAGAGTTATCTGTCCCTTCAGTTTTTCAAGAGTTATTTGCCCCTTCGGTGTTTCAAGAGTTAATTGCCCATCGCAAATAGTAGTTTTCTCTTTAATATTACCAAGAGCCATTTTGACCCTTCGTTAAGACCAAGAGCCACTTTCAGTTCTTCTATAAATTGAAGCTCATTCCTTCAGTATTTCTTACGAATTCACTGAAACTCTAGAGAGAGAAACTATAGAGAGAAAGAAGAAAAGTATTCTGCTACTTCACTTTTCTAATATCCAGTTTCTTCTAAGGTAAGAGATATTATTTGTTGTACTCGTAAGGGGTATTATTTCTTTCGTATTCATGAAGAGAACTTCTGTTATTCCATTCTTATTATTCTGTTGGAATAACCTGTATACGTGGACTACCATATACATGGTGAAATTCTTCTGTTATTCCATTACTCATTATTATGTTGGAATAACCTGTTTATGCGAAGTACCGCATACATGGTGAAATTCTTCTGTTATTCCATTCCTCATTATTATGTTGGAATAACCTGTTTATGCGAAGTACCGCATACATGGTGAAATTATTCTATTATTCTGTTCTTTATTATTCTGTCGGAATATCCTGTCTGTGCGTTTACGCCGGACCTGGTTCTATTATTTATTATACTGTCGGAATATCCTGTCTATGCGTTACGCATGACCTGGTTCCATTATTTATTATTCTGTTGGGAATAACATGTCTGTACGGTCTATCACACGCATGGTGAATCCTTCTGTTATTCTATTCTTTATTATTCTGTTGGAATAACCTGTCTATGTGGATTACCACATGCATGGTGAATGATACTTTGTATTCATTCCTTATTAAATTGTGGAAATGATCTGTATACGTGGATTACCGCATGGCGGGTGAAAATCTATTTGCAGTGTCATACATTCTATTATACTCGGTTGATTAAAGTTTTGGCTTCTATATTCCTTGAAATTAATGGAATATCCTGGATATTTGCGCTTCATTCAGTATCTTTTCGTGGAAATATTCTTCTGAGCATTTTTGAATTTTTCTCCACAAAGCAGTATCATGTTGACAATTTAGACATTATTGAGTTCAGGATAAATTAACTAATAAATCTTAAAAACTTATTCTTGAACTTGTTTTATTGAATTATTAGGTCATTGTCATGATGGGTTATGCCGGTTATTATGTCAAAACATGGAAGTTTCTTAAAAATCACAAGGGGTTGAAAATCAGATTTCGGTAAAAATGGAGTATGAAATTCAATTGACCATATCTCCTATTATATTTCGAATTTTTGAGTGTGGTCAAGTTTTAGAGTTATATCTATGAGTTTTCTAACTTATCTAAGTGGAATCACTAGAAAAGGTGTTGTAGATTTTCGTGTGGACTGATTTTAGCAAAGGAGTCAAAAAATTGCAAATTACCAAAAAGGCTACTGCCCAGAAGTTTACAAGGGCATTTTCGGCCACTTCGCTTGTGAAATAAATTTCGGCCTTTTAGGACATAAAAATATATGGTATAAAGTACCTCCTGTCCAAAAATGAGCTCATTCCAACTTAAAATGAGCAAGTTATGACTATTTTAATATTTAGGTTTTTTTGGCAAAAAATGTTATAACCAGAGTTCTATAACACAGATGACCATAAAATTTAAACTGGAAGCTCACATTAACATGTGTAAGATCCTGTCAAGATTTGGGAATTTCTGAAGTTAAACTTGAGGTAGCTAATTTCTTAGGGAATTAATTAGAAATTGATTTTTGAAAAATACTTAATAGAGTTGAAAAATTATAAAAAAAATACTTGTTATGTATGAAATATATGTATATATGTTTGGGGAAAGGATAAAAAAATAACAACTTGATTTGGTAATTTTTCATGAAAATGGTTTAGTTACGAACCTAGGAGTTAAATATGTTATGTGAAGTAACAAAATTAGAAAATAGGATTTTATGGCTTGGAAATCCTATATAGGGTATATGCAGATTTTTGATATTTGATCATTGGTGATGAAATCTTAGGAGTATGGCATTTTTGAATGAATAAATACATTATTTGTTAAAGTATAAACAATTAAAATAAATTGTTTATAAGTTTAAGAAGTGATTAAAATATTGTTATAATATTATTAATATTAGATTATTAGTTTATTAAGTGATTGATAATATTTGGATAAATTTAAAGTCTTTAATATTTATCATTGTTTTCGTTTGATTAATGCTTATATCATTGAAATCATTCTCATGCTTAGATTGTGATGAAAGTTATCTTTGGCTTACGTGCATAGATGGACTTGGTATGATTATGACCAGGGATTATTCGTTATAATCATGACCGTAATGTGACAAATAATGTGTTGAAAGTATTCAGTGGTCTGTAGTGCATTGATGGACAGTTTTTGGTATGATTATGACCATGGATTATTCGGTATAGTCACGACCATTGATGATTTAATGAATATCCTTGGCCCGTAGTGCATGGATGATTTGATGATGTGGTTTATTTATTAAGTTGAGTCTCAGCGATAAAAGTGATGAAAAACCTTTTTAAATCTTAAAAGATAGTAGATTTTATTCTCTACTTGACTTTTTTAATGGATTGCTTGTTCCGGTGCAGTTAAACTTGATGTCTATTGTATTTTATCAGTTTAACATTGTTGAAGACTATTGATAATTTATTTTGCATTATCTTAGTCATAATATTTCTTACTGGGCTAGTTGAGCTCACCCTTTCTTTCACTGTTCTCTTCAGGAAATGAGAATATAGCTGGGACGAATCGGGAAAAGGAGTGACGGTCCAGATGATAGCATTAACAGTCCTCACTATTCTGTTAAATAGTGTGATAATAAATGTAATGAGGACTCCTTTGAGTGTAGATATTGTCTAGATGACAATATTTCTATTAAAACTCTCAGTTTATGTATTTTCGTATATAACACGACGGTTGTTTAATTAAGTTTGTATTTATATTCTGTACCATGTATTTGGCGACCCAAGATGGGTGATGTATACCTATTTTGGGGGCATCACAGTTGGTATCAAAGTTTAGGGATATAATCCCTGGCTGAGATGTGAGACAAGAATTAGGAGGGGAGAGACGGAGAATTCATTCGCTAGTATGACCTACCTAAGTTTATTTGATATTTAATTGGTCGGTCAGAGTATAGGGATAATATGTGATATGTTAATTAACCCTTGTTTTGTGGCAGTATTTGTAAATGGCATCCGAAAATATTGAGATAAGCAATGAAGCATATGAGACCGTTGAGACACCTTTAATCATTAACCAGGTTAATGTGATGTCAAACGAAGAAGAAATTAGAGATATCTACATGGTGTGTGAAGAACTAATAGTTGCACCCGAGCTAGTTGTAGGGTAGCAGCTGAGAGTGAGGAAGAAGAGGAAGAAGAGGAACCTGAGGAGAATTTATTAGAAGAATTTTATGATCAAAATTTAGAATTACAAAATCGTATTCATGAGTTAGAAGAGCAGGCTGAAGAACGGCAGGCGGTCGTGGAGCAAAGAGATGCAACAATTCAAAATTGTGTTACCCGATGTGCGATGCTTGAATAGAAGCACTCTTTGACAGAGTATAAGATATTAGAGTTGGAATCTGAGAATGCTATAATCAAAGTTCTGATGAAAACAGAAACAACTAAACGAAGGAGAATAGATGATGCGTGGGTAAAAGCCGCACGACGCGTTGATATTGTCGAAAAAGACGTCTGATCTAATAAAGTCAAAATAGATGAAATGGATTTTGCTTTTTGGACAACAATTGGGAGAATCTAACATCAAATTCGGAATTACCCTGTGCAGGGCTGTCAATCCCAATTCGATATGGATCGGGGGTTAATGATTCGAATCATGGATCAGGAATGTGACGAAGCAATTAAGGGTGGAATATACTCTATAGCAAAGTCAAATCCGATAGTTTAAGTGGGAGCATTTGTTGAGAAACCCGAACGAAGTTATTACGGGTAAGTTAATTATAAACTCTTGCGGAGTCTATGCCTTATTAGATACCGGTTCTACCCATTATTTTATCTCTCTTGCTTGCGTTCAATGTTTAAATTTTACTCCGGAGAAATTAGACTTTGATTTATCTATTGAAACTCCGTTGGGAGAAACCTTCATTACATCCACTGTTTATAAGTCTTGTTTAATTCAAATTGACACTTTCACGTTACCTGTCGATCATATCTCTTTGAAAATAATTGCCTTTGATGTGATTTTAGAAATCGATTGGTTAACTACTCATCATGCTTTTCGTAAGGTGGTTAACTTTCATATTCCTAACCAAACTGTTATGCGAATTCAAGTAACCAAACCACTAAAATCAATCATTGTCATATCAAGCCATAAGTAAAGAGCCCTGAGCCTTTATCTGGTGACTTCCTTGTGTGGAATGCACCGAAGCTAGACTTTCTGTAGGCGACGTCATGAATGACGATGGCAAGTTGATAGGTATCAATGTGACGTATTATCCAAGTCTTGGGATGAGGGTCACAGTTTTGAATGATATTTCTATCGTTAATAAATTTCCTAACGTATTTTCGAAGAACTTCCTGGCCTGCCCGCAAAGCGTGAAAACGAATTTTGTATTGACCCCAGTATAAAAACCCATTTCGTATAACTTACAAATGATGAAGATAGAGTTAAAGACTCTAGGGGCCCCGTGGTGATATTAAATATACGAGTAGAATCGACTTTAATCGATAAAATTAAAGGCCGCTCAAGCTACACACCCGGAGCTGATGAATGTGAAGAAAAAAGTTCAAGAGGGCGTTATTCTAGAAGCAAGAGTTGATGAAGAGAGGAAATCTCAACCCTCGATTTTATTGGTCCATTTAAAATTCTGGATCGAGTAGGAACTGTGGCCTATAGACTCGTTTTACCGCCAAGTATGTCGCGTGTTCATAACGTTTTTCACGTATTAATGTTACGTAAATATGTGGATAACCCGAACCACATTATTAAATTAGAACCAGATGAGATAGCAGAAGATTTAACGTATGAGGAGATACGTGTTAAAATATTGGATAAGAAGGATCGTATTCAACACTCAAAGGTTATACCTCAAGAGTTAGAATCTGAAATGAAGTCAATGTATCCTCATCTCTTCGGCATACCAAGTACGTACGTAAATTTCGAGGGCAAAATTTCATAAGGAGGAGAGATTGTGAGACCCCAAATTTTATGAATAAAGATTTAAACTTCTTGAAATATTTTTTAATATTATGGTGTGGATTTGATATAATGTTATAGTTGTGGGTGATATTTACAAATTTTGTAAAGTATGCAAGTTGTTATAAAATATTCATTTGGTCGGGAAATATTCTTTTTGTCGGGAATATCCGTACGACGGCACAATCATTGGTGAACCCACAACGAAAGTATTGTCGTTGTAAGAAAACGACAGAATTATCTTTTTATAAAATAACGGCGGAAGTGTTACCGTTAAAACTGTTGAACTACCCGGTAGTAAAAGTACAGTAATACGCGTGATTACATAGTAACACACGGTATTGATTATTGATGCTTACGTGAGAAGTTACTCAGTTATACTTAATTATTGCTATAGTAATTGCTGCATCAAATCTCTCATATTATTGATTCGATTATTGTCACAGTATCATCTGCATAATATGTTATATTATTAAATCAATAATTGAGACGATAAAGTTATTCATATTATTAAATTGTAATATTTATAATTTCTAAAAGTTCTATCAAGGAGAGGTTTGGTCACCTAATTGCACGCCAATAGGGGGAAATCCTTATTGGAAAGCCCCCTCTTTCCTGGGAACGACTTGATTGTTAAATATTGTGAGTTATAATATTAATGATGAATAAGTTCGTGTTGATTAAAGATAATTTTGATAGTTTCATTGTGTTGAAATTGTTGGTGTTAATGGAAATCGACATTTATTTCGATAATAATTGATGTCTGGAGGTTATATTGTTCAATCTGGTATTCGGAGCACTTTTTGTGTCGGAGTACTATTCACGAGTTACTATTCATAGGATACTATTTATGAGTTACTATTCACGAGTTACTATTCATGAGTTACTATTCACGGGGTACTATTCACTCAAAAAATATATTTCTTTTCGGTCTAAATTATTTTTAGGTACAATATTATTCTATGAGGAGATGTGCTAATTTTTCAGACCGTTGGTTGAAATTATAATAGTAAATCAATATGGATTGTTGATTTAAAGTTTTAATAGTAACTTATCTCTTTAGTTTTCCAAGAGTTATTTGTCCCTTCAGTTTTTCAATAGTTTTTTGCCCCTTCGGTGTTTCAAGAGTTAATTGCCCATCGCAAATAGTAGTTGTCTCTTCAATATTACCAAGAGTCATTTTGACCATTCGTTAAGACCAAGAGCCACTTTCAGTTCTTCTATAAATTGAAGCTCATTCGTATAGTATTTTTATGAATTCACTGAAACTCTAGAGAGAGAAACTATAGAGAGAAAGAAGAAAAGTATTATGCTACTTCACTTTTCCAATATCCAGTTTCTTCTAAGGTAAGGGATATTATTTGTTGTACTCGTAAGGGGTATTATTTCTTTCGTATTCATGAAGAGAACTTTTGTTATTCCAGTCTTATTATTCTGTTGGAATAACCTCTATACGTGGACTACCGTATACATGGTGAAATTTTTCTGTTATTCCATTCCTCATTATTATTTTGGAATAACCTGTTTATGCGAAGTACCGCATACATGGTGAAATTGTTCTGTTATTCCATTCCTCATTATTATGTTGGAATAACTTGTTTATGCGAAGTACCGCATACATGGTGAAATTCTTCTATTATTCTGTTCTTTATTATTCTGTCGGAATATCCTGTCTGTGCGTTTACGCCGGACGTGGTTCCATTATTTATTATTCTGTCGAAATATCCTGTCTGTGCGTTTACGTCGGACCTGGTTCCATTATTTATTATTCTGTCAGAATATCCTGTCTGTGCGTTACGCATGACCTGGTTCCATTATTTATTATTATGTTGGGAATAACATGTCTGTGCGGTCTATCGCACGCATGGTGAATCCTTCTGTTATTCCATTCTTTATTATTCTGTTGGAATAACCTGTCTATCTGGATTACCACATGCATGGTGAATGATCCTTTGTATTCATTCCTTATTAAATTGTGGAAATGATCTGTATACGTGGATTACCGCATGGCGGTTGAAAATCTATTTGCAGTGTCATACATTCTATTATACTCAGTTGATTAAACTTTTGGCTTCTATATTCCTTGAAATTATTGGAATATCCTGGATATTTGCGCTTCATCCAGTATCTTTTCGTGGAAATATTCTTCTGAGCATTCTTGATTTTTTCTCCACAAAGCAGTATCATGTTGACAATTTGGACATTATTGAGTTCAGGATAAATTAACTTATAAATCTTTAAAACTTATTCTTGAACTTGTTTTATTGAATTATTAGGTCATTGTCAAGATGGGTTATGCTGGTTATTATGTGAAAACATGGATGTTTCTTAGAAATCATAAAGGGTTGAAAATCAGATTTTGGTAAAAATAGAGTATGAAATTCAATTGACCATATCTCCTATTATATTTCGAATTTTTGAGTGTGGTCAAGTTCTAGAGTTAGATCTATGAGTTTTCTAACTTATCCAAGTGGAATCACTAGAAAAGGTGTTGTAGATTTTCGTGTGGATTGATTTTAGCAAAAGAGTCAAAAAACTGTAAATTACCAAAAAGGCTACTGCCCAGAAGTTTACAAGGGCATTTTTGGCCACTTAGCTTGTGAAATAAATTTTAGCCTTTTGGAACTTTAAAATATATGATATAAAGTACCTCTTGTCCAAAAATGAGCTCATTCCGACTTAAAATGAACAAGTTATGACTATTTCAATATTTAGGTTTTTCCGACGAAAATCGCTATAACCAGAGTTCTATAACTTCGATGACCATGAAATTTAAACTGGAAGCTCGCATTAACATGTGTCAGATCCTGCCAAGATTTGGGAATTTCTGGAGTTAAACTTGAGGTAGCTAATTTCTTAAGGAATTAATTAGAAATTGATTTTTGAAAAATACTTAAGGGAGTTAAAAAATTATAAAAAAAATACTTCTTATGTATGAAATATATGTATATATGTTTGGGCAAATGATAGAAAAATAACAAGTTGATTTGGTAATTTTTCATGAAAATGGTTTAGTTACGAACCTATGAGTTAAATATGTTATGTGAAGTAACAAAATTGGAAAATAAGATTTTATGGCTTGGGAATCCTATATAGGGTATATGCAGATTTTTGATAAGGGATTTGATCATTGATGATGAAATCTTAGGAGTATGACATTTTTGAATGATTAAATGCATTATTTGTTAAAGTATAAACAATTGAAATAAATTGTTTATAAGTTTAAGAAGTGATTAAAATATTGTTATAATATTAATAATATTAGATTATAAGTTTATTAAGTGATTGATAATATTTGGATAAATTTAAAGTCTTTAATATTTATCATTATTTTCGTTTGATTAATGCTTATATCATTGTCATCATTTTCATGCTTATATTGTGATGAAAGTCATCTTTGGCTTACGTGCATAGATCATGACCGTAATGTGACGAATGATGTGGTGAAAATCTTCAGTGGCTTGTAGTGCATTGATGGACAGTTTTTGGTATGATTATGACCATGGATTATTCGGTATAGTCATGACCATTGATGATTTAATGAATATCCTTGGCTCGTAGTGTAAGGATGATTCGATGATGTGGTTTATTAAGCTGAGTCTCAGCGATAAAAATGATGAAAAATCTTTTTAAATCATAAAAGATAGTAGATTTTATTCTCTACTTGGCTCTTTTAATGGATTGCTTGTTTCGCTACAGTTAAACTTGATGTCTATTGTATTTTATCAGTTTAACATTGTTGAAGACTATTGATAATTTATTCTGCATTATCTTAGTCATAATATTTCTTAGTGGGCTAGTTGAGCTTACCCTTTCTTTCACTGTTCTCTTCAGGAAATGAGAATATAGCTGCGACGAGTCGGGAAAAGGAGTGACGGTCCAGATGATAGCATTAGCAGTCCTCACTATTCTGTTAAATAGTGTGACAATAAATGTAATGAGGACTCCTTTGAGTGTGGATATTGTCTAAATGACAATATTCCTATTAAAACCTCAGTTTATGTATTGTCGTATATTACACGACGGTTGTATAATTAAGTTTGTATTTATATTCTGTACCATGTATTTGGCGACCCAAGATGGGTGATGTATATCTATTTTGGGAGCGTCACACCACCAATTTCAGAAAATTCTACAACAACCAAAATCGGGGCCCATCCATATTTGTAATAAAAATAATTAGTTTTGAAACTTCAATAATTCATAATAAATAGCCTTTTTATCAGAAAAATACGAATTATATGTCCATTATATAGGAAATTTAATTCTCTACAACTTTGTAGATGAAAGTTTTTCCAAATTCTAAACAGAAAATGACCGAAATTCACATACGGATGATTTTTAATACCTCTATTATGACAAAATACTGATAAAACTCCTAAGCATTAATTCCTTCATTTATATCCACATAAAATAAATATTTTCTTATCATATAAATTAATAATTAATTATTCAAAAATAATATTACATAATAACAATAATGACAACCAGATCGTTCCCAAGAAAGAGGTGGTTTTCCGATAAGGATTTCTCCTTACTGGCGCGCAATTAAGTGACCAAGAAAGAGGTGGTTTTCCGATAAGGATTTCCGATAAGGTCTTCATCCGGCAGTTTTCCGTTATAGGGCCCACAAATGGTTGTGTCATCTTACAAATATTCTCCGACAGCAAGAATATTCCACGACCAAACGAATATTTCCTGACAACAATGAATATTTTATAACCATTTGCTTATTTTATAAAATTTGTACATTTCACCCATAACCAAAGCATTATATCAAATTAACACCTTATTATTTAAAATAATAATTAGAGGAAATTTAATTTTATTTATAAAAAGTTGGGGTCTTACAACCTCTCCTCCTTATGAAATTTCGTCCTCGAAATTGACGTACGTACCTGGTGTTTTGAAAAGGTGAGGATACCTCGTTTTCATTTTTGATTCTAACTCCCAGGTCATTTCCTCAATAGCACGGTTCCTCCACAAAATTTTGACTTGTGGTATAACCTTTGTGCGTAGGACATGCTCCTTCATATCCAAGATCTTGACAGTTACCTCCTCGTACGTTAAATCTTCGGCTATCTAGTCTGGTTCTAACTCAATAATGTGGTTTGAGTCTTTTACATATTTACGAAGCATAGATCTGTGAAAAATATTATGAACACGAGACATGCTTAGAGGTAATGTGAGTCTACAGGCCACATTTCCTACTAGGTCAAGAATCTCAAATGGACCAACAAATCGTGGATTGAGCTTTCCTCTCTTCCCGAATCTTGTAACTCCCTTCCATGGAGCAACACGTAACAATACATGATCCCCAATATTAAATTACACGTCATTTCGATGAAGATCCGCATAACTCTTTTGTCGATCTTGTACCGTTTGTATACGTTGTCGGATCATTTGGATCTTTTCTGTAGTCATGCGTACCAATTCTGGTCCCAATAACGTTGCTTCACCCACCCCATCCCAACATACTGGAGAGCGACAATTTCGTCCATACAACGCTTCGAATGGAGCCATTCCTATACTTGCTTGATAACTGTTCTTGTAGGAGAATTTCACCAATGGCAAGTACTTATCCCAACTACCTTTGAAATCTAGGACACAGAGTCTTAATAAATCTTCAAGAGTTTGAATAGTCCTTTCTGATTGCCCATCCGTTTGAGGATGGTATGCCGAACTGAATCGTAAATCCGTGTCCATAGCTTTCTGCAAGCTAACCCAAAATCGTGAAGTGAATATTGGGTCACGATCCGAAACTATGGATACTGGCATGCCATGCAATCTCACAATCTCATTCACGTACATACGAGCAAGACATTCGAGGGAATAAGTCTCTCGTATCGACAAGAAATGAGCAGACTTGGTTAATCTATCTACAATAACTCAAATCACATCTATGCCTTGAGAAACCTTGGGAAGACCCGTAACAAAATCCATGGTAATGTGTTCCTACTTCTATTTCAGAATCTCAAGTGGTTGCAATGGACCCTTTGGCACTTGATGCTCCACCTTTACACGTTGACAAGTTAAACACCTCGAGATAAATTCCGCGATCTCTCTCTTCATATTGCTCCACCAAAATGTATGTTGAAGATCATGATACATTTTGGTACTCCCAAGATGGATTACAAACAGTGAGCCTCCATCATGATTCTATGCTTCAAGTCAGAATCGTTAGGAACACAAAGTCTGGAGTTGACTCGAAGTATTCCTTCTTCATCGATTCTTGCTTCTGGAATAACACCTTCTTATACTTTCTTCTTCATACGCATCAGCTCTGGGTCTGTGGCTTGAGCAGCTTTAACTTTATCGATTAAAGTCGGTTCTACTCGTATGTTTGATATCATCTCGTGGGTACTTGGAGCCTTTAACTCTATCTCCATCCTTTGTAAGTTGTACAAAATGGGTCTTTGTGTTAACAACATCGCACTCGTACCCGTATACGATTTTTTACTCAATGCGTCAGTTACCACGTTTGCTTTTTTAGGATGGTATTGGATGGTATGGTCGTAATCTTTCAACAGCTCAAGCCAACGTCGTTGTCGCATGTTGAGTTCCTTTTGGGTGAAAAAATATTTGAGGCTTTTATTATCTATATAGATCTCCACTTTCTCCCCATACAGGTAGTGTCTCCACAGTTTCAACGCGAAAACGACTGCTGCCAACTCCAAATCATGAGTAGGATAATTCCTCTCATATTCTTTGAGTTGTCGCGAGGCATAGGCTATGAGTGTGACAATCCGAGTAAAACCGGATTGTGCAGAATTTAAGTTAAAGAATTAGTTATTAATAAAATGAATTTTTATTAATACTATTCTGTGCTATGTGTTTATTAATCGTTCTAGAACCTAGGATAATTATAATTTGGGAGGATTCTGGCTACGAGCTAGACTGAACGTGTGAGAATTTTCAAGACAAAAATAAAATATTTCTGAGAACAAAATATTTCTGGGAAAAAAGACGAAATAGACACTATTCATCCGTTTTTGCTCGGAGATTGAGTTTGAATTTTTGAAAAATGCATAACGATAGAATTCTAAGACGTGATGGAATATTCAATAAAATTTCAGTTATGGCAAACGAAATTTTCGCCTGCGGACTGAAAACCTAAGGGTTAGGAAAAGTGAGATACGAGAATTTAACGGCTATGTATAATGATTAGGGTTATTATACGTGAGGAATACGAGTATGATGCTAGGTATTATACTAGTATAGTATGAAGATTATTACGACGTATAATACGAATATCGTACGAACTATATAAGAAGAGAATACGAGAATTGTACGAGTAGAATACGATTAGTCTTAATGGACTTTGAGTTATGGACTTTGTACAATCCAATTAGACTTGGATTATGTCCAGCCCAATGCGTATGAAAATCAAGCCCAAGATAGGCCCAATAAGAATTAATGCTAAGGCCCAAACTAAGAAAACAAACCACGGATCGAACCGATGGGTCACTGGATGGGTAAAACCCATGGGCCATGTGGGGCGGCCACTTGGTGGCCAAGTAAAGTAGCTTTACTTGGTGGCCAAGTAAAGTAACTTTACTTGGTGGATATGCAAAGGAATAGTAAGGAGGTTTGGACCAAAATAACTATTTTGCCCCTAGCCTTGGTTTTCTAAATAAACAAGCCTTAAGCTCATTTGTTTGGTTAAAAATTTCAACCAACACTTGAGAGAGGGAGAGAGTTCGGATGAAGAGGAAGAGGGAGAGAAAAAGCTAGCCCGAGTGCACGCTTTGTCCAATGGAGGAAGATTAAAGAAGAGAGGTAATCCGAAAACCTAACTTCTAAATAATTTTCTTTAAGTTTTCAATGTTAAAACTTAGCTTAATGAGAATAAGAAGTAAAAGATGTAATGAATGATTTCATATGGTTGAAATCATGAAGAAACGAAGAAATAAGAATTAGAAGTTTAGTTTATAAATTTTTTAAGGAAGTATAAGATTCGTAATGAATTTGAACGATCCGAATGTATCATATGAACGATTCGGTGATATTAGTAAGGAATAGTGTTTTATGACATCAAATTCCAGTAAAAAGTGAAATCGTAATCAAAATATCGATTAAAAATGAAGAACGAACGAAGAACGCGAAGAACACGAAGAATGTTGTTGATGGACAAATTTAAAACCATCGTAGTATAATTGTTGTTGATGGATAAGTTTAAAACCATCGTGTATAGGCTAGTTGCTTATTGCTTGGTTAGGAACAGTAGAAACGTTCATGAAGAACATATTAAACTTAGCTATAACGAAGTTATGGTGAAAATTTCGTAAAAGACGAACGAGAAATAGAAAGTATGTAAATGAACCTGAAGGCGTAGAGTTTCATAAGAATGTAAGAGAACGTAGAAAACTTGGGTCGTGGACTCAAGAATGAACGAGTTTCGAGTTCGGATGACCGAATTACGGACGAACGAACGAAGAACGTTAATAACATAAAATAAATGAGTAATGAAGTTTAAGCCAATCGAATGGCGTGTTAACGGATTCAGAATAAATTTTTGTCTGGGGGAAGTTGAAGTACGTAAGATAAGGGAGAGAATGACTTTGGAATGACCTCGTTCCGAGTTATAACGAGAAAGATATGAGATTTCAAAGCAAGCGTCTAAACTAATTTCCAAGACTTAGATTTTTTTTTGGAAATTCTAGGCCTGGCACCGCAGCGCCAGCTGTGCCTTGGGAGGTGGCGTCGCAGCGCCAACCCAGGCCATCAGCCACTGCTGAGTGGCGCCGTAGCGCGAGAAAGAAGAAGGGACCCAGTGCCGCAGCGTCGGTGCATGACAAAACCTAGTGTTGAGCACTTTATTGCTTAATTCCTGGGGGAAGTGTACAGATAGTTAATGAACGCAACGTAGTTGCGATGAACGATCGGTCTTAGCATACAACGAACTGTATGGCTTCGACATTAATAAAGAATAATGAACATGGGGTTCATAGGATGGATAACGATTGAAAGCAATTAAAACCTTGGGTAAAGGTTGAATGAGAGATTAAGAGACGAGCAACGTGAACGTTGAATACGTAAACGATTTTCGTGAATCATATTCGCGTCGGACGAATGTTCTAAGTATACATTAGTTGTATGACTTAGACGTTGACGAAAGTAGTAAGTAGGATATGAATTATCAAGAAAGCCGTAGCAAACGGTAATAAGAATAATAAAAGTTCGAGGGTAAGTCGGATAGAGAATGTTATAATAAAATGTAAGCATTAAACACTTTAGGTGACGTGAGGGTTGAGTGTACGCGAATATTGAACGGGTAGAACCTACACTCCGTGTATGGTTTGACCGTAAGACAATGAAGAGTAAGACATCTCCGTATGTCGTAACGCCGTAAAACGATAATGAAAGTTGATCGCGTAAGCTTAGATTGTAAGAACGTGAACCTTAAGAAGTAAAGTTAACTAAACCAATGCGTAAGTCAAGTATATGACTAATTGGGGTACGTGCTATTTCCTTATATGTTGTATAGGAATTTGGAATGAGCAGTTCAGCATAAGATGTAGCTGTGCGTAAGGCATGTTTCCTAACTTCATTCATATTATAAATGAATGCTAGTTTCTTAAACTTTTCAGATGTTGAACTTGAAAAGTCTTGTTTATGTGCAAATGTGCGATATTTGTACAAGGTGGTAGTATGTATGAGGCCTTGTGCCACAATTTGAACACTTCGATGTTTCTATGAGATGAACTGTTATGTGATTGAACTGTTCAATATGAGTATGTTTTGTTTATATATGAACCGTTATTGTTAAGTCTGTGCTAATGATTCTAGCCAGACAGGATGTGTATGAAAAAAGTAAAAGAATGAAATTATTTCAAAGTGTATGTGACTAATGTTTTAAAATGATAGGAATTGAGATTTATTCCTATTGTTCAAGCTACTTTCATAACCTTTGTTCGGTTATTGAAGTCTTAAAGGAATGTTTAAATTCTTGAAGTTGTTTGTTCAACTGCTATAACTTGCTGGGCAATTGAATACTCACACTTACTTTAAATAAAAATATTTTCAGCGAACGATGTTAGAAAGAACTTAAGGATCCCGTAAAGATTAAGCTGAGCGGTATCCAGACGAAGTGTCATTCAGTATGTGAATGTGCGTGAAGATCAAGAGAAGACTTGTAATGTAAAATAATTTTATTGAACTATATATAGTTTAATGAACTGTTATGTATCCTTGGTGGCGGATAAAAGTCACTCGTGTAAGATGTAAAGAATAATGTAATTATCATTATTTGTAATGAACGAGGTTACAAGGTAATAGAACCTGGGATTTGAGAATGGATGTTGTTATATTTAACTATATAATGATGCATGTTTAGTGAGAAGTGGGATCGTGACGTACGGAATTCGGGTGTGAAAATAGACTGGATTTCGGGGCTTTACAATGACTTTCCCATGTTGTATGAGAACACATCTTAACCCTTTACCTGAAGCGTCATTGTAGATAACAAATCCATCTGAACCAGATGGTATTATCAGAACAGGTGCCGAAAAGAGTCTCCTCTTGAGCTCTTGGAAACTCTTCTCGCATTCCTCGCTCCATACAAATTTTGTATCTTTTCGAGTCAGCTGAGTTAACGGAGTAGCGATTCGAGAAAATCCTTCCATGAATCTCCGATAATAACCAGCTAAGCCTAGAAAGCTACGTACTTCGGTCATCGACTTTGGTTGCTCCCAACTTTGTATTGCTTCAATCTTCGTCGGGTCAACAAATACTCCATGTTTTGACACCACGTGCCCAAGGAATGCTACTTCCTCAAGCCATAACTCACATTTCTTCAGCTTGGCATATAGCTTATTATCACGAAGCCTTTGAAGTACCAGCTTCAAATGGCGCTCATAATCTTCACGGCTTTTGGAATAGATGAGGATGTCATCAATAAAGACAACAACGAACTAATCCAAATATTTCTTGAACACACGGTTCATCATATCCATGAAAACAGCAGGAGTATTAGTCAATCCAAAAGACATAACTAAGAATTCATAATGCCCGTACCGAGTTCTGAAGGCAGTCTTCGGAATATCCTCAGTTTTAATCTTTAACTGATGATATCCAGAACGAAGATCAATTTTTGGGAAGAATTGTGCTCCTTGCAACTGGTCGAACAGGTTATCAATGCGAGATAACGGATACCTATTCTTGATGGTGACATGGTTCAATTCCCGATAGTCAATACAAAGTCGCATACTCCCGTCTTTCTTCTTTACGAATAAAACAGGAGCACTCCAAGAAGATGTACTAGGATGAATGAAACCGATGTCTAACAACTCCTGTAGTTGGACCTTTAACTCCTAAAGTTCAATAGGAGCCATTCAATATGGGGTTTTAGAAATGGGTTTTGTACCAGGTTCAAGGTCAATAAAGAATTTAACTTCATGTTCTGGGGGTAGACCGGGAAGTTCTTCAGGAAATACGGCAGGAAATTCACTAACAACAGAATTATTATTCAAATATGACGTATTTTTGTTCAAGTCCATGACATGGGTTAAGAAAGCTTGACATCCATTTTTCAATAAATAAATGGCTTTATGGCTTGATATGACAGTGATTGACTTTAGTGGTTTGGTTGCTTGAATTCGCATAACAGGTTGGTTAGGAATATGAAAACTAACAACCTTACGAAAATAATCAATTTTGACATGATGAGTGGTTAGCCAATCAATCCCTAAAATCACATCAAATGCAAGTATTTTCAAAGAAATAATATCGACAGGTAATGTGAGGGTCCCAACTTGAATCAAGCAAGATTAATAAACCGTGGATGTAACCAAAGTTTCTCCTAACGGAGTCTCAACAGATAAGTTAAAATCTAATTTCTCCGGAGTTAAGTTCAAACGTTGAGCACAAGCAGGTAAAATAAAAGAATGGGTAGAACTGGTATCTAATAAGGTATAAACTTCACAAGTATTTATAATTAGCTTACCCGTGATCACCTCGTTTGGGTTCCTCGCGTTTTGGGCAGTCACAACAAACGCTCTTCCAGGAACCACCGACTTTGACTTGTCCGGGATAGCCTTTGGAGTCACCATTCCCGTTGGACTTGGTTTCGCTACAAGACAATCTCTAGCTATATGACCTTTCTTTCCATAGTTATAACACACCTTGGATTGTTATGGGCAGTTTGGGCTGATGTGTCCTTCTTTCGCGCATTTATAACATACTACCGATGGTCGTTCTCTTCCCCTAGAAACAGTTGATGCTGGTGCTGACTTCTTCACGTTGTCATTGTTGTACCTTTTCTTTTTAAAATCTCCCCCCGACTCGCTTCTTCTACTATCATGACCATGATTACCACCAGAGTGGTTACCGCTTTTGTCTGGATATTTTTCTCCCCGCTGGTTGTCATTTCTCCGATGACTGCTGCCACCGGTATGACCCTAGTTATGGTCCCTCGGTTGAACATAATTATTATCTCGCTCTAATAATTGAGTCTTGTTCACAACATCTGAATATAGAGAAAATTTGTGAGAGATAAGGTATTGATGAATTTCGGGTTTCAGACCTCTCAGAAACATTCACGGCATACGTTCCTCATTCTCTACCAAATGAGGTGCAAACCTAGATAACTCCGCGAACTTAGCCTCGTAATGGGACACAGTCATGTTGTTTTGTTCCAGTCTGATAAACTCTACCTCCTTCATATGACGAATACTTTCAAGAAAGTACTTGTCATTAAACAGTTTGTGAAACGTTTCCCTGGACATATTGAGTGCGGCTAGCTGGGTACGCTTCACAGATTCTGCCTCACCACGAAACATAAAGGTGGCGAATGGAACCTTCTGTTCCTCCGTGCATCCCAAGACATCAAATATCTTGATAATTTGCTTAACCCACGTTTCTGCCTTAATCGGATCCGACTTTCCCAAAAATTCTAGTGGTCCCAACTCTTTGAACTACTTGGCTATGACAAGCCGCGCGTTGCTATTATTTCCACCCGTATTTTGTACACGAGTCTCCCTCGTCTGATTTTGCATGAACTGCAAAATGATTCTAAACATCCCATCATTCATCGTTTGATCGGTGGTGTTGTTTACAGGAGGAACATTGTTGTCCTGTTACACGCTCTCCTGGTTGGTGATTAAAGGTGTCTCAATGGTTTCATTCACTCCATTGTTAACATTTTTAGCTGTCATTCTCAAATACTGCTATAAAATGGTTAATTAAAGAAATTGACATTTCACATATTATCCATATATTCCGACCGACCAATTAAATACCAAATAAGCTTAGGTAGGACACACTAGCGAAGAATTTACTCGTCTCTCCCCTCCTAATTCTATTCCCCGATCTCCTCTAGAGAACATATCCCTAAGCTCTGATACCAACTGTGACGCCCCTAAAATAGGTCCATACAACCCATTCTGAGTCGCCAAATACATGGTACAAAAAATAACTACAACTTCATGATTACAATTGTTGTGCAAAATACGACAACACATATGATGTGAGTTTAAATACAAATATTATCTTCTAGATAATATCCAAACTCAAATAAGTCCTCATTACAATTATTGATACACTATTTTACCAAATAGTGAGGATTGCTAAAACAACTGTCTAGAACCATCATTCCATACCCCGACTAGTTCCCGCTATATTCTCGCCCCTAAGAAGAAAAATGGAACAAAAAGAAAAAGGGTGAGCTCAACTAGCCCAGTAAAAAAAATTATGGCTAAGATAATGAACAACAAATTATTGTTAGCCTTCAACAAATCAGATAAAATATAATGGACAACAAGTTTTAGATCAATATTCGCAGTGGAAATAATAATTCATTAGAAGAGTTAAGTAGATAATGAAATCTACTATCTTCTATGATTTAAAAGTCCATCATCAATATTTTATCTCTGTAACATCAGTCAATATACACGTTGAACCAAATATTCATCTTTGCACTACGGGCCAAAATATTTATTTTTATCACCAATTGGTCATGTTCATCTCAACACATGTCCATCTTTGCACTATGTGCCAAATATATTCATCAGGTAATCATTCATCTTTGCACTACAGGCCAAAGATATTCATCAAGTATCACCATTTTAGACTGAGGATGATGAAAAATATCTTAAAGAAACGAATCTAGTGAGATTAAAGGACAAAGATTAGGGATTCGTACTTTGGTTTATCCAAGTTCAAAAATACTCCATAGTAATCAATTGTGAATCAAAATTCAAGAATGAAGATCAAAACATGGATACAATCAAAGATAGTAGCCATAATAGACAACTTGGACAAAGATTTTTTTTTAATTTTTCTGTGAATAGTGCCGTATACGTGAATAGTAACTCCGACACAAAAGATAACAATTTCATAAGAAAACTCATACTTCGTGAATAGTACCGTACTCGTGAATAGTGCCGTATACGTGAATAGTAACCTCGACATAAAAAGGTAAAAATTTCATAATAAAATTCATACCAATATTTCGGTATAATGATATTGAACGAAATAACATCATTTACGAAAAAAATAACATCCCTTACCTCAAAAGAACATTACTTTTGATTGGAATATCGGATATAATATTGAAAGAAACTTGCACTGAATAACAACTCTCAAAGTATCTAAATACTCACAAAAATACGCTCGATATTATAGAGAGAGAAAACTTCTGATTCTAGTGTGATTTTCAATTCTAACTAAGCACCCAATTTATAAGAAAATATCAGAACGCCAAAGTAGACTAAAATTTAATAAAATAATATTTTAATAAAAATTTTCGCGCACACCTCTTGACCAAACTCAGCACACCACAAATGGGGCCCACCAATTTCAAAAAATTCCATAACAACCAAAAGTGTGGCCCACCCATATTTTTAATAAAAATATTTATTTCTGAAACTTCAATAATTCATAATAAATAGCCATTTTATCAGAAAAATATAAATTTTATGTCCATTTCATAGGGAATTTAATTCTCTACAACTTTGTAGAAGAAAGTTTTTCTAAATTCCAAACAGAAAATGACCGAAATCCACATACGGATGATTTTTAATACCTCCATTCTGACAAAATACTGATAAAACTCCTCAGCATTAATTCCTTCATTTATATCCACATAAAATAAATATTTCTTTATCATATAAATCAACAATTAATTATTCACAAATAATATTACAGAATCACAATAATGACAGCCAGGTCGTTCTTAGGAAAGAGGGGGCTTTCCGATAAGGATTTCTCATTACTGGCGCGCAATTAGGTGACCAAACCCCTTTTCTTGACAGAACTTCCTTAGGCATTGCCAATAATGCTATCTAATAATATTATTCAAATAATATGAATTATTTATCTGATAATGGAAAATACTGTGCAGTGACAATTATTGAAACAACAATAATATAAAATATCAACGTAGTAATTATTGAATCAATAAAATAAAATATTGAACAATAATTAGTGTAGCAATTATTGAGTAGTGCCTTTTTACGTAAGAATCAATAATTCAAAAATACTGTGCAATACCGTGTGCTACTATGCAACCACGCGCATTACTATACTTTAACCATCGGGTATTCCAACAGTATTAACAGTAACAACTACACCGTTATTTATAAAAATTCATACTTATCATTTTCTTCATCCGACAGTTTTCATTATGGGGCCCACAAATGGCTGCGCCATCGTACGAATATTCTCCGACAGCAAGAATATTCCACAACCAAACATATATTCCCCGACAACAATGAATATTTTATAACCACTTGCTTATTTTGTAAAATTTGCATATTTCACTCATAACCAAAGCATTATATCAAATTAACACCTTATTATTCAAAATAATAATTAGAGGAAATTCAATTTTATTTATAAAAAGTTGGGGTCTTACAACAGTAGTACACAATATTCTATAGTGGCACACGACATTCCACAGTATCACACAGTATTGTACAGTACTTCATATTATTAATGCAATAATTGTTACAGTAGCAAATGCATATTATTTCATATTATTGAACTCAATAATTGACACAGTAGTAACTGCACAGTATTTTATATGATTAAATCAATAATTGACACGACACAATAACTTATATTATTTGATATGATATAATTAGACTAGTTAGCAATATTGTGAGTCTATAATAATAATTATGAATAATTATTGAAAGATTAAAAATGTATAATTAATTGATGAATAAAATGGTGTTGATTGTAGATAAGTAGATATTTGTTCAATTATTTTTTTTACTAAAGTAAGTTTGGCAGGACTTGCCCACACTCTACTTTTCATAAAGTAGTCTAGACCACAACTCAATAACAAATAAAATTTGTTAAAACCATGTACAAGTTGGTTTAATTTTCTTCGTGAGACCACAAATTGCACTACCATCATTTTTATATAGCTCATTTGGTTATTTTGTTAAAGTGTGTGTGCTAGTTGTGACGCCCCCAAAATAGGTATACACAACCTATTCTGAGTTGCCAAATATATGGTATAAAATTTAAATACAAACTTAATTATACAACTGTTGTGCAAAATATGAAAAACATAAGCTGAGAGTTTTAACACGAATATTGTCTCGTAGACAATATCCAAACTCAAATGGAGTCCTCATTATAATTATTATCACACTATTTTATAAAATAGTGAGGACTACTACAGCCACCATCTCGGATTGTCACTCCATTCCCCGACTAGTCCCAGTTATATTCTCATTTTCTGAAGAGAACAATGAAAGCAAAGGGTGAGCTCAACTAACCCAGTAAAGAATATTATGACTAAGATAATGCAGAATAAATTATCGTTAGCCTTCAACCGTGTTAAACTGATAGAATACAATAGACAACAAGTTTAACTGCAGCGGAACAAGCAATCCATTAGAAGAGTCAAGTAGAGCATGATATCTACTATCTTCTATGATTTAAAAGTTCATCATCAATATTTTATCTCTGCAACACAATTTAATAAATAATCCACATCACCGAATTATCCATGCACTACGGACCAATGATATTCGTTAGTATCACATTCATGAATTATCCATGCACTACGGGCCAAGGATATTCATTATTATCACATCCACGAATTATCCATGCACTACGGGCCAATGATATTCGTTATTTTCACCAGTGGTCATGATCATGCCAACAACTATCCCTCAATGCACTACGGGCCAATGATAACTTTTACCACATCATTTGTAACATTACAGGTCATGATTATACCGATACATAGTCATAATCATACCAATCAACAGTCCATCTATGCACTACGGGACAAAGATGAGTTTCATCATAATATAAGCATGAGGATGATGACAATGATATAAGCATCAATCAAACGAAATCAAGGATAAATATTAAAGATTTTTAATTTATCCAGAGTTTAAAAATATGTCCAAATTATCAACAGGATAACTGCTTTGTGGAGTAAATTCAAGAATAATATTGTATCAAAAATAATTTGGACAGAAAAGAAATTTATTTTTGTCATGAATACTACCCCGAGTAAATAGTACCCGAGTGAATAGTATTCCCGTGAATTTTACTTCGGGAATAGTACCTTGAGAATAGTACCCCGGTATGAAAAGATCAAAATTTAACAAGAATGTTTAGAAAAATATTCTTGTGAAACGATACTAGATGAACCGCAAATTTTAAGGATATTCTACTAATTTCAAGGAGTATAGAAGCAATACTTTAACAACATAAGTGTAGAATTCGGAATCTAAAACGAAATAATATTATTTACATATTACAGAGTATGGAAGAAAATATTATTTTTTACGAATATTGAACAAAAATAATATCCCTTACCTTAAAAGGAGAGTATTTCTGACTGGTAGGGCAGTGATATTCTCGAAGAAAACTTGCACTATTTTCTACACTCAAAGCTTTCTTAAACTCTAAAGAAATACGCTCAATATTATAGAAGAAGAATTCTCTGATTCTAGTGTGATTTTCATTTCTACAGTAAGCATCCTATTTATAGGAGAATGACAAGATACTATTTGAATTTTAGAAAATCACGGACCAACAGTGCAGGAGTTCACAAGCTGCAATCGGCGAAAACTTTTGATTTTACTATGCAACACTATGCATTACTATACACAATAAAATATTTTAATAAAATAAAAACATATATATATATATATATATATATATATATATATATATATATATATATATATATATATAGTAATAAAATGAAACTGAGATAACGTTCTACCTATAATTTTGAAAAATGGGTAAGTGGGGGTTCATATAATAAACTAAATTTACAACAAATACTTCATAAAACCCCCTCTACTTATCTCAATTCATTTGGCTTCACTAAACACATTTTTGATCAATAATTATTCATCATTAATATTATAATTCACAATATTAACAACTAGATCATTTCCAGGAAAGAGGGGGCTTTCTGATAAGGACTTGTCCTTATTGGCGCACAATTAGGTGACCAAACCCCTTCCTCGACAGAACTTTCTAGACCTTGTTAATAATACAAATAATAATATGAATAACTTTGTCGTCTCAATTATTGATTTAATAATATAAAATATTTTACTAATGATACTGTGATAATAATTGAATCAATAATATAAGATACTATGCATCAACTACTGTTGCAATAATTGAACAAAACTGAGTGACTTCTCACGTAAGCATCAATAATCAAATATATTATACAATACCGTGTGCTGCTATGCAACCACGCGTATTATTGTACTTTTATCACCGAGTATTTCAACAGTTAACGGTAAAACTTTTACCGTTATTTTTATAAAAAGTTATTTCTATCGTTTTCTAACTCCGACAATAATTCCATTGTGGGTCCACCAATGATTGTGCCGTCGTATGAATATTTCTTGATAAAACGAATATTTTATGACAACTTGCTTACTTTGCAAAATTTATAAATATTACCCATAACTATAACATTATATCAAATCCATACCATATTATTCAAAAAGATATTTCGAGAAAATTAAATCTTTATTCATAAAGGTTAGGGTCTTACAACCTCCTCTTCTTATGAAATTTCGTCCTCGAAATTGGGATACGTAGCTGGTATGTCGAAGAGGTGAGGATACCTTGATTTTATTTCAAATTCTAACTCCCATGTCATTTCCTCAACATCGTGATTTCTTCATAAAACTTTGACTTGAGGTATACCTTTGAGCGTAGAATATGTTCCTTCTTATCCAAAATTTTAACAGGTACCTCTTCATACGTTAAATCTTTCGCTATCTCGTCCGGTTCTAAATCAATAATGTAGTTCAGGTCTTCAACATATTTACGTAATATAGATATGTGAAAAACGTTATGAACATGAGACATATTTGGCGGTAAGGCGAGTCTATATGCCACAGTTCCTACTCGATCGAGGATTTCAAATGGGCCAATGAATCGATGATTAAGCTTTCTCTCTTTCCAAATCTTGTAACTCCTTTCTATAGAGCAACACATAACAACACATGATCTCCAACATTGAAGTCCACGTCCCTTTGATGAAGATCAGCATAACTCTTTTGTCTATCTTGTGAGATTTTTATACGTTGCTGGATCATTTGAATTTTTTCCATAGTCATGCGTACCAATTTTGGTCCTAACAATGTTGCTTCACCCACCTCATCCCAGTATACTGGAGAACGACACTTTCGTCCATAGAACGCTTCGAATGGAGCCATGCCTATACTTGCTTGATAACTGTTGTTGTAGGAGAATTTCACTAATGGCAAGAACTTGTCCCAACTTCCTTTGAAGTCAAGGACACAGAGTCTTAATAGATCTTCAAGAGTTTGAATAGTCCTCTTCGACTGCCAGTCCGTCTGAGGATGATATGCCGAACTGAATCATAAATTCGTGCCCATAGCTTTCTACAAACTGACCCAAAACCGTGAAGTGAATCTTGGGTCTCGATCAGAAACTATGCATACTGGCATACCATGCAATTTTACAATCTCATTTATGTATATACGAGCAAGACGTTCAAGTGAATAAGTTTCTCGTATAGGTAAGAAATGAGCAGACTTGGTTAATCTATCGTCAATGACCCAAATTGCATCTATGTCTTGAGAAACCTTGGAAAGACCAGTAACGAAATCTATGGTAATGTGCTCCCACTTCCATTCTGGAATTTCAAGTGGTTGTAATGGACCTTTTGACCCTTGATGCTCCGCCTTGACATGTTGACAAGTTAGACACTTTGAGATAAACTCTGCGATCTCCCTTTTCATATTGCTCTACCAAAATGTATGTCAAAAATCACGATACATTTTGGTACTCCCAAGATAAATTGCAAACGATGTATTGTGCACCTCCATCATGATTTTATACTTCAAATCAGAGTCTTTAGAAACACAAAGTCTGGAGTTGACTCGAAGTATTCCCTCTTCATCGATTCTTGCTTTTAGAATAGCACCTTCTTGTACTTTCTTCTTCATACGCATCAGCTCCAGGTCTGTAGCTTGAGCATCTTTAACTTTATCGATTAAAGTCAGTTCTACTCGTATATTTGACATCATCACGTGGGTCCCTGAAGTCTTTAACTCTATCTTCATCCTTTGCAAGTCATACCCAATGGGCCTTTGCGTAGACAATATCGCACTCGTACCCGCATATAATCTTCTACTCAACACATCAGCTACTACGTTCGTTTTTTCAGGATGGTATTGAATGGTATGATCGTAATCTTTCAATAGCTCGAGCCAGTGTCGTTGTCGCATGTTGAGTTTCTTTTGGGTGAAGAAATATTTAAAGCTTTTATGATCCGTATAGATCTCCACTTTCTCCGCATACAGGTAATGCCTCCAGATTTTAAGCACAAAAACGACTGCTGCCAACTCTAGATCATGAGTAGGATAATTCCTCTCATATTCTTTGAGTTGTCGCGAGGCATATGTTATGAATTTCTCATGTTGTATGAGAACACATCCTAAACCTTTACCTGAAGAATCGTTGTATATGACAAATCTCTACGAACCAAATGGTATTGTCAGAACAGGTGCTGAAATGAGTCTCCTCTTGAGTTCTTGAAAACTCTTTCACATTCCTCGCTTCAACTGAATTTTGTATCTTTTCGAGTCAGCTGAGTTAATGGAGTAGCGATTCGTGAAAATCCTTCCATAAATCTTCGATAATAACCAGCTAAGCCCAGAAAGCTACGTACTTTGGTTACTAAATTAGGTTTCTCCCAGCTTTGAATTTCTTCAATCTTCGCTGGGTCAACAGATATTCCGTGATTTGATATCACGTGCCCAAGGAATGCTACTTCCTTAAGCCAGAACTTGCATTTCTTCAACTTGACATATAGCTTCTTTTCACGAAGCTTTTGGAGTATCAGCCTCAAGTGTTGCTCATGATCTTCATGGCTTTTGGACTAAATGATGATGTCATCAATAAAGACAACCACAAAATGATCCAAATATTTCTTAAATACTCGGTTCATCATATCTGTAAGACCCCAACTTTTATGAATAAAGATTAATTTCTCTCGAAATATATTTTTGAATATTATGGTGTGGATATAATATAATGTTATAGTTGTGGGTAATATTTATAAATTTTGTAAAGTAAGCAAGTGGTTATATAATATTCGATTGGTAGGAGAATATTCGTTTTAACAGGGAATATTCGTACGACGGCACAATCATTGGTGGACCCCACAACAGAAGTATTGTCGTAGTAAGAAAATGACAAAATTATCTTTTTATAAAAATAACGGCGGAATTGTTACCGTTAAAACTGTTGAACTGCTCGGTAGTAAAAGTACAGTAATACACGTGGTTGCATAGTAGCACACGGTATTGGTTATTGATGCTTATGTGAGAAGTCACTCAGTAATACTCAATTATTGCTACAACAATTGCTGCATCATATCTCTTATATTATTGATTCGATTATTGTCACAGTATCATTTGCATAATATGTTATATTATTAAATCAATAATTGAGACGACAAAGTTATTCATATTATTAAATTGCAATATTTACAATGTCTAGAAGTTCTGTCAAGGAGAGGTTTGGTCACCTAATTGCGCGCCAATAGGGAGAAATTCTTATTGAAAAGCCCCATCTTTCCTGGGAACGACCTGGTTGTTAAATATTATGAGTTATAATATTAATGATGAATAAATTCGTGTTGATTAAAGATGAATTTGATAGTTTCATTGTGTTGAAATTATTGGTGTTAGTAGAAATTGACATTTATTTCGATAATAATTGATGTCTGAAGATTATATTGTTCAATCAGGTATTCAGAGCACTTTTCGTGTCAGAGTACTATTCACGAGTTACTATTCACAGGATACTATTCACGAGTTACTATTCACAAATTACTATTCATGAGTTACTATTTACGGGATACTATTCACCCAAAAAATATATTTCTTTTCGGTCCAAATCATTTTTAGGCACAGTATTATTCTATGAGAAGATGTGCTAATTTTTCAGACCGTTGGTTGAAATTATAATAGTAAATCAATATGGATCGTTGATTTAAAATTTTAATAGTAACTTGTCCCTTCAATTTTCCAAGAGTTATTTGTCCCTTAAGTTTTCCAAGAGTTATTTGTCCCTTCAGTTTTTCAAGAGTTATTTGTCCCCTTCGGTGTTTCAAGAGTTAATTACCCCTTCGCAAATAGTAGTTGTCTCTTCAATATTACCAAGAGTCAGTTTAACCATTCGTTAAGACCAAGAGTCACTTTCAGTTCTTCTATAAATAGAAGCTCATTCCTTCATTATTTCTTACGAATTCACTGAAACTCTAGAGAGAGAAACTATAGAGAGAAAGAAGAAAAGTATTCTGCTACTTCACTTTTCCAATATCCAGTTTCTTCTAAGGTAAGGGGTATTAGTCTTTCGTATTCATGAAGAGAATTATTTTCTTTCAATACTCGTAAGAGTTGTTATTCCATTCTTCATTATTATGTTGGAATAACCTGTCTATGCGAAGTACCGCATACATGGTGAAATTCTTCTATTATTTTGTTCTTTATTATTCTGTCAGAATATCCTGTCTGTGCATTTACGCCGGACCTAGTTCCATTATTTATTATTATGTCGGAATATCCTGTCTGTGCGTTACGCCGAACCTGGTTCCATTATTTGTTATTCTGTTGGGAATAACTTGTCTGTGCAGTCTATCGCACGCATGGTGAATCCTTTTGTTATTCCATTCTTTATTATTCTGTTGGAATAACCTGTCTATGTGGATTGCCACTTGCATGGTGAATGATCCTTTGTATTCATTCCTTATTAAATTGTAGAAATGATCTGTATACGTGGATTACCGCATGGCGGGTGAAAATCCATTTGCAGTTTCATACATTCTATTATATTTAGTTGGTTAAAGTTTTGGCTTCTATATTCCTTGAAATTAGTGAAATATCCTAGATATTTGCGCTTCATCCAGTATCTTTTCATGAAAATATTCTTTTGAACATTCTTGAATTTAACTCTATAAAGCAGTATTATGTTGAGAATTTGGATGTTATTGAGTTTAGGATAAATTAACTTATAAATCTTTGAAATTTTTTCTTGAACTTGTTTTATTGAATTATTATGTCATTGTCATCATCCTTATACTTATATTGTAATGAAAGTCATCTTTGGCTTACGTGCATTGATGGACTTAGTATAATTATGACCAGGGATCATTCGGTATAATCATGATCTGTAATGTTATAAATGATGTGGTAAAAGTCCTCAGTGGCCTGTAATGCATTGATGGACAGTTTTTGGTATGATTATGACCAGAGATTATTCGGTATAGTCATGACCGTTGATGATTTAATGAATATCCTTGGCCCGTAATAATAGAGGGATGATTAGATGATGTGGTTTATTTATTAAGCTGAGTCTCAGCGATAAAAATTGATGAAAACATTTTAAATCATAGAAGATAGTAGATATCATGTTCTACTTGACTCTTCTAATGGATTGCTTATTCCGCTGCAGTTAAACTTGATGTCTATTGTATTTTATCAGTTTAACATTGTTGAAGACTATTGATAATTTATTCTGCATTATCTTAGTCATAATATTTTTTACTGGGCTAGTTGAGTTCACACTTTCTTTCACTGTTCTCTTCAGGAAATGAGAATATAGCTGGGACGAGTCGGGAAAAGGAGTGACGGTCCAGATGATAGCATTAGTAGTCCTCACTATTCTGTTAAATAGTGTGACAATAAATGTAATGAGGACTCCCTTGAGTGTGGATATTGTCTAGATGACAATATTCCTATTAAAACTCTCAGTTTATGTATTGTCATATATTACACGACGGTTATATAATTAAGTTTGTATTTATTTTCTGTACCATGTATTTGGCGAGTCAAGATGGGTGATGTATACCTATTTTGGAGGCGTCACAATATCCATGAAGGCAGCAGGAGCATTAGGCAATCTAAAAGACATGACTAGGAATTCGTAATGCCCGTACCGAGTTCTGAAAGCAGTTTTTGGAATGTCATCAGTTTTAATCTTTAACCGATGATATCCGGAACGAAGATCGATCTTTGAAAAGAATTTGGCACCTTGCAACTGGTCAAACAGGTCATCAATGCGAGGCAACAGGTACCTATTTTTGACGGTAACATGATTTAACTCCCAATAATCAATACAAAGTCACATACTTCCATCTTTCTTCTTTACGAATAGAACAAGAGCACCCCAAGGAGACGTACTAGGATGAATGAAACCGATGTCTAACAATTCCTACAGTTGGGTTTTTAACTCCTGAAGTCCAATAGGAGCCATTCGATATGGGGTTTTGGAAATGAGTTTTGTACCGGGTTCAAGGTTAATACAAAACTCGATTTCACGCTCTGGGGGTAGGCCAGGAAGTTCTTCAGGGAATACGTCAAGAAATTTATTAACAATAGAAATATCATTCAAATCTGACATATTTTTGTTTAAATCTGTGACATGGGCTAAGAAAGTTTGACATTCGTTTTTTAATAAACGAATGACTTTATGGCTTGATATGACAGTAAATGACTTTAGTGTTTTGGTTGCTTGAATTCGCATAATAGGTTGGTTAGGAATATGAAAGCTAACAACCTTATGAAAACAATCAATTTTAGCATGATTAGTAGTTAACAAATCAATTCCTAAAATTACATCAAATGCAAGTATTTTCAAAGAGATAAGATCGTTAGGTAACGTGAGGGTGCCGATTTGAATGAGGCGAATGAGTTACTTGTCGACCTGACGTCGCCTTTCACCCTTGAGATTGATCAACTTTGGGCCTACACGTCTAAAAAGATGCCACCGTTGGAGAGTTATGATGGCATTGGAGATTCTTACGATCATACACATGCATATAACCGTCTCATGTGCTACTATGATCACTCTAACACTGCCAAGTGCCAGATGTTTGCCATGACATTGAAAAAGGGCACTCGGATGCGGATAACATCATTACTGTCGAACTCCATAGGCTCATGGAAGGATTTGTGTGAGAAATTCCATGATCGGTTTAAAAGCAACAAGAGGAGAGAAAAGGTGATGACTTCACTTATGCATATCAAACAACAATCTAATGAGAGCCTAAGCCAATATATAAAGCGGCTCAAGGAGGCAGTTAGCACTATAACCAAACTAGATGCCCCACATGCCCTCATATTTTTCACTACGGGTGTAGTACCCAATAAAATAAAAATAAAATATTTTAGTAAGCTTTAAAATATTTAATTGGGCTTTTCTTATATTTGGGTCAAACTATAGTTAATTTAATTGGACCATAATAAGTAAATATTACATTAATTTAGGCCATTAAAATTAATTGGGTCTAAATTAAATTAAAAGAATTAATAAAACATGTTAATTAATAATTAAATTACTAAAACCTAGCTATATTTCATTACGCCTGATGAGTTGTGGGAATAAAACGAAAACAAAAGAAAGAAGCGGAAGGAGAACGAGGGAACGTGACTGGAATTAAAAAGGGTTTGAGAGCAAGATCATTAAAATTTTATTCACCATATTCTTCTTCTCAAAGGTAATTATTGGACTATTTTTAAATACAAAATAATTATTTTGCTACTGTAATTACAATCTATTTTCTTGTTGTGTTTGCAATCTATTTTAAAAATTTATTATGTCGTTTGATTAATTGAATTTGTTAATTAAATTTGATTTACAATTGGGATATATGATTTATATGAACTAATTACGACATTACGTGTGTGTATATATATATATATATATATATATATATATATATATATATATATATATAGATATACAGAAATTTTAAAAGGAGAAAGTGATAAATAATATTATAATATTGTTATTATAATTAAAATGTATCTTTTGATTACATACTGAATATAGTATATTAAAATTATTGAATTTATGAAAATATAAACTATATAAGTTCATAATTTAATTATATGTACTTTATTTTATTTTGATAATTAAATCGAATTGAGGGAGTCTAGCGGGTGATATTTGGATTCGGTGAATTATTTTGGTACTATATTAAGGTACGGATTCCGTACTTTTTCAGCGATACTATTTTTAATTTAATTCGTTCGTTTTGTTACTCGTTTAGAAATTTGGTATTGCCTCTCAGGATTATTCCTTGTTGTCAAATTTATTTTGATAATTTCGTTTTGGCGTTGATATTAGAATTCGTATTTGTCCTCTTTAAACTAGTTAATCATGTCAATATGTTTTGGAGACTTTATTCGTTTGTATCATTCTTCGTATATTTTGGTTCACATTCGGGATTTATTTTGATCATTGATATCTTGTGATAATTAAGTATGTTCGTATTTGATAATTCGATATCATTCGGAGATGGTCATGTAAGCCTTGTGATTTGAATCCCTTTTGACTTACATTTTGTAGTTTGATCCTTAGGGTATACTTGAGCTAACCACCTGTGCGGGTATCACAGACTTGCCCTCTTGACCCAAGAGCATGACACCTTCTGTGGCGATGTGATTTGTCCACGACGTATGTAACAATCCATAATTTAAATTGAAAAATTCAAATATTTATTGAAGTAAATAAATATTTTAATTGATGTGTTTGTTGTTAAGTAAATATTTGTTTGATTATTTATTAGTTAAATAAATAATTTATGAGTTGGGAAAATTAACTTAATTAAGGTAATATGTTAATTAAATTGATAATTGGTAATTTGGCATTTTGAAGCTAATTAAAATAAAAGAGTGATGAATTAATTATTATGAGATAATATTCTAATTTAATCTAATAATTAAATTAGAGAGTTGACAAGGATTAAATGAAATATTATAATGTTGTTTTAATTTGATTTAGTAATTAAAGTGATGTGTTAATTTATTAAATAAAATTATAATGAAAATTATAATTTTGTGGCAATATGATTATGTGATAAATGGATTTAATAAGTTGTTATTAGCTTTAATTTAATTAAATTTGAATATGAGAATTTAATTAAATAAGGTGTGACAATAAACTATATTATAATTGAGTTATTAAAATAAGTTAAAAGGAGTTTTAAATAGGTTTTACCAAACATGACATAAAGGCTTGTTAATCGCTATTTTTTTAAATTTTATTTTGCCAAACAAGCCTTAGTAGCTTTTGAATTTAAAAAGAGAAAAATAACTGACATATTTTAAAGGGGGGATTTATGTTTTATCAGTTATATTACTTAATAAATATAAGATATACGTTCATATTATATATGATATATGTATATCAATTATATGTTTTACGTTAAGTTTAGATGAAGAAAAAACAGAGAGAAAAAGAAAGAGAAAAGAAGAGAAGAAATTCTTTGTGTTTTTGAGAGATTGAGGAGAAGGAAGAAGAGGATTAAAAAGGCCATTCTTATCATTTAGCAAAGTTTGAGCAAACAATCAAATGTGGTTATATGTATGTTAATTTTTATAAATAAACTATTTTACATGTTTAGTATATGATTTAGAGTAATTTAATCAATGAAATATGTTTTAATATGGAGAAAATCATATGACAGTTTTCAGTGAAATATATGTATGAAGATGGCTTATTTTAGAGTCAAAATTGATATTCAATTCATAGTATAAAGAATAAATTGACTATTGATTGTGAAAATACATGAAGAAACGAAAACAAAGCAAAGCAAAACAATTTAAACTAACTGTTTTGGTTGAAAAACGATTTTAAAGTGAGTTGTTTCGCTAAGAATGTCTAAAAGTGAAGTATTAGCAAGAACAGTGAAATTAGAGGTTTTAAATTTGTTGTTTATACTGTTTTTATGATTATAAACATGTTAGAAACATTAATTTATGTTTATGTAAAGTTTATGTGTTTTATGTATACTAAATTTGTTGTTAGAAATTAGCTTGTAAGCTAATTTGACTTTATTTTGTGTTCTTCGCGAACACTATCTGCCTAAAACTGTACTTCGGCGTTGCAGCGCCGTCCCATAGTACAATTCCAGCGCTGCAGCGCCACTTAGTGTGACAACCCCAAAATAGGTCCATTCCATCCAACCTATTCTGAGTTGCCAAATACATGGTACAGAAAATAACTACAACTTTATTACAACAATTGTCGTGCAAAATACAACAACACATATGCTGTGAGTTTGGATACAAATATATACCAAATGTGACTCATGTCCCAACCGTGGACAGCACCTCACAATGACACCTTGCATAAAGGTATAGTCAAAAACTATTTTAAAAATTAGAATCTTTGGAAAGTGCTCAAGGAAACCTTCGTACATGGGAGGCCATGCTTCTAGGTTATGATAGATATCATATGGCCACAGAATTATCCTTGGTTGACCCAATAGACCCCAAAGAAAAATGAGAAAATTACTACCATGCTCTTTCAAATAGTGAGTCTTCTCTTGACATATAACTATCTCCATTGTCTCTAGTTGAAAATTATATTTCAAATAAACTCCAAAGTCATATAGGTAGTGCTCATAGATATACTCAGCAAGTGGATGAACACATCCCTGTCTTATGATGACACGAGGTTGTATGTTATTAAACATCTTGTATGATAGTGGCAAAATACCCTTCCAACGTTGGGTTCGCCTCACCCTATTTGATTCACCAAATATAACTACTAAATGATATATACAACACTTTTTTATACTGCTTAGGGAGAACCTCCACAGCTAGAGACCACCGTTCTATTTTCCCGTTACCCTCGCTCGACCCAGCTACACTCTTATTACCTGAAAAGGAATTGTGAAGCAAAAGGGTGAGCACAACTAGCTTAGTAAAGAATATCATGACTAAAGATAATTAAATTATCAATAGCCTTCATCAGTAATAAATCAGAGATGTAGAACATATGGTAGATGATAAAACTTTTCAACCATAGTTGCAGCGGAATGAGCAATCCATTAGAAGAGTCAAATAGGCCCTAAAGTCTATTATCTTCTCCATGTTAAAAATCCACCAACAATAATTTATCCTTGTAACATCAATCAACAGTTCTGGTCCACAATCATATGAATAACTCATAATCATAATTGTGATTCTAAATTCCTCTTCGCACCCAGGACGAAGATAATTTTCATCACATATTTTTACCTGAAACATCAAAGATCATGGTTATACCAAATCACAGTTCCTGTTTATAATCATACTAACAATTTCATCTTTGCACTACGGGCCAAAGATATTCATCAACAGACCATCTTTGCACTACAGGCCAAAGATATTCATCAACAGGTCATCTTTGCACTACGGGCCAAAGATATTCATCAACAATTCATCTTTGCACTACAAGCCAAAGATATTTCTCAACAGTTCATATTTGCACTACATGCCAAATATATTAATATCTCAAAGAAATATATAATCAATTCATAATTGTATAAACAATAATTATAACCATGTTGATCAATTCACCTTTGCACTTAAGCTAAAGATATTCAGTTATAATTTCAATGGTCATGATCATACCAGTCAACAATTCAACTTTACACTACTGGCCAAAGAGAACCCATAGTCATGATCATACCAACAATCTACCCATCTTTACACTCAAGTGAAAGAGAATTTCAACATCAGGGTTATAAAAATGTTATATATGATAATAAAAATGATATGATCATAATATGGATTTAATTTTAAGAGCAACAATCATAAATCAACGATAATTTGGTCAGAAAAAGAAACTATTTTTTGTCGTGAATAGTACCCGTGAATAGTGACTCGTGAATAGTAACTCGTGAATAGTAACTTATGAATAGTAACTCATGAATAGTAACTCATGAATAGTACTCCGTATTCGTACATAGTACCGTATACGTAAATAATGTCATATACGTAAATAGTGTCATATACATGAATAGTGCCGTATACGTGAATAGTGCCGTATACATGAATAGTAATCCCGACTCAAAAAGGTAAAAATTCCATAATAAAATCCATACCAATATTTCACTATAATGATATTGAAAGAATAACATCATTATGAAGAATATAACATCCCTTAATATCCCTTACAATCCTCTACCTCAAAAGAGCAGCACTTCTGACTGGATATCGGATATGACGCTGAAGGAAACTTGCACTGATGAATAGTAACTCACCAAGTATCTAAATACTCACAAAATACACTCGATAATCTAGAGAGAAAAAGAGAGAAAACTTGTGAATTCTGGTGTGATTTTGAATTCAAACTTAGCCCTCTATTTATAGGAAAATATTAGCACGCCGAAGCAGACTTGACCTGCTACCTGATGGCTTTACCTGTTACTATTCTACCCACCAAAAATTAGCCATCTTCCCCAACAACCAAAAGTGGAGCCCACCCATTTCTAGAATTTTCTACCAAAATTATTTATAAACCTAATTTCTAAATCAGTCACCTCTTAAAATTCATAACAAATCATTCGTTCATTTTTAACGGTTCAAAATTTGTGAACATATACTCAACTTATATATGTATAACATATCCAAAAATCACAACGATCCAACGGTCAGATTAAAAATTATAACTCACACAATAAAGCTGTAAGAACAATGATTTGATCTTTTAATACCTCCAATCCGATAAAATACTGATAAAATACCTCAACATTAATTTCTTCATTTATAACCACATAAATAAATCCATCATTTATATCTACATCAAATAAATAATTTCTTATCACATAAATTAATAATTAATTATTCACAAATAATATTATAGAATCACAATTATGACAACCAGGCCGTTCCCAGGAAAGAGGGGGCTTTCCAATAAGGATTTCTCCTTACTGGCGCGCAATTAGATGACCAAACCTCTCCTTAGACAGAACTTTCTAGACATTACCAATAATACTATCTAATAATATTATTCAAATAATGTGAATTATTGATCTGATAATGGAAAATACTGTGCATCAACAATTATTAAAACAACAATAATATAAAATATCAACGTAGCAATTATTAAATTAATAAAATAAAATATTGAACAGTAATTACTGTAACAATTACTGAGTAGTGCCTTCTTACGTAAGAATCAATAATTCAATAATACTGTGCAATACCGTGTGCTACTGTGCAACCACACATATTACTGTATTTTAACCACCAGGTATTTCAACAGTCTTAACGGTAACAACTACGCCGTTTATTTATAAAAACTCAATTTTGTCATTTTTTTCATCCGACAGTTATTCTGTTATGGGACCCACAAATGGCTGCGTCGTCGTACGAATATTCCCCGACAGAGAGAATATTCCACGACTAAACGAATATTCCCCGACAACAATAATATTTTATAACTACTTGCGTATTTTGAAAAAAAAATTCATATATCACCCTTAACTTTAACTTTTATCAATTTAACCATTTACTGAATAGGAAAATTGAATACTTTTATTTCATAAAATTCGGGGTCTTACACTCAGCGCCTTTTTGTCATGTACCGGCGCTGCTGCTCTGGTTATGCGAACAAACAGGAGCGCTGTAGTGCCGAGACCGCTGTAACGCTAGTTACATGCTTTAGTTTCGCACGACAGTGCCAGGTCAGTGCTGCACCACCGTTCCCAGTACAAACGGGGCGCTGCAGAGCCTGTTAGCAGTTTGGCCAAAAAATTTATTTTAATTACAATTCTGTAATTGTTGATAAAGAATAATGTTATGACTGATAAAATGTGATTTTATCATATTGTGGTGTTATAGTACCAAGTATAAAAAATATTATTAGCAATTAATGAATTTTGTGATAAATTGAAGAGTTATGGTTTAACCAAGTAGTAGAACCTAAGACTACAAGTTGTACATGAAATAGATATTTAATTATGTACTGAGTACATGTAGTAACTAATTATGTCATAATGACATGTGTATAGGATATTGAGAATCAAGTATACGATTTAGCTTACACGCAAGGCAAGTTTTCAAACCCCAATATTTATTTGAGTTGTCCTATCTTACTTATTTTATGCAAGTTTCCAAACTCTAATCTCTATTTGAGTTTACCCTATCTTGTTTACAATTGAGCAAGTCTTAATCTTACTCTTATGTATCCTAACTTGATTATGTTTATGCAAGTTATTTAATTTCTTATTAAGCTATTGAATCCTACTTATGTTGTATGATGCTAACCTTATCGATGCATTAAGAACGTTCCTTACTTAATTTCAATTACGATTTCTTTATTGAACAAAGTTCCTAAATTGTTTCCTTATTGTCAACGAATGTAACCTTAGCTTATTACCATTGTTCAAGCAAGATTTATTTTACTTTTCAATGCTTTCTAGTTTATTCCTGAGGCATAATTTTGATGCGTGGTGTTTAGTCACGCATAACCCATGGTTATTTCATACGACGTTGTTTATCAAATCCATGAATTGTCATTACACCTTGGATTCAACTAATCCGTAGTTGATGTTCGTAGAACTCTAAATTACCCTTGAAGCTTATCCAAACCAAACTTACTTTGGTGAGGACTTGTAATCTAAAAACTGAGATAAACAACCCTATTATAGGGGATAACTTACGCGAAGCGTTTAGATGTTTGTGCACAATATATGGTATGAAGGGCTGATCCCCCTAAGTACAGGAAGTCCCTACAGTCTTATGACTGTTTAGGTTTAAGTTAAAAAAAATACTTATAACCTTGGACATAGTTCGTGGTCTTGTGACCCTCAGATATATTTCAAATTCTGTTTTCAGTTCTTGATTATCATTGATAGAGAATATTATTCAGTTCTATTGAGCCTATTTATTGGCAATTATTATGATGTTATTATTCATTGTTATTTCAAGTGAGCATTTGTTTTGCTCATTCTTGCTTATATAATCATTGCAGCTAAAGTTGGGAGGGTTGATAAACCAAACACTAGCAAAGGGAAAGGAAAATTGAACAAGTGTTGAAGACTTGTAAAATTTATTGACTTTTATATTGTCAGACTTTGTTTTAATTATTGTGATGTAATTATTCCGCACTTGATGTATGCTTTAAATGTTAGATAACCTGGGAGATTTATTAATTAAGTTATGTAACCCTTTAATGGGATGGTTTACTGCTTAAATTTTATTATAGTTGGGTAGTTAGAAATGAATGAATGGAAAGTGAACACCAAATCTTATGAGAAAGAAGTACTCAGATTTGGGAGTGTCATAAGTTGGTATCAAAGCATTAGGTTATGAACCTTAGGTGGGAGAAAAACCTTAGGAAGTAACCTTTGAAAAGATAGTGGTGATAAACTCTTATTGAGTTTTAAGAAAGAAACAATAAAACACTTTATGTGCTTATGTGGTTGCAACCTATGTGTTCGTGAGTGTCGAATAGTAACAAATAGTAATTAAACAATTAAAAATTTTTGTTGTCAAGATGGCTAATGTGGGAGAATCCAGTCGGGATAGGGAGGAGGGACCTTAGATGCCTAGAGAGGAGGAGTCTCGAGATATTCAAGTAGTATGGGAACAACTGTTGCCAAAGGAGTTATCTCCGTTGGTTACAGTGGTTGAGCAAGAGGAGAATATACCTGATGAGGAGGATGTGGTAGAGATGGATGAGGAAGATCCCGTTGAGCTACCACAGATGGATGAGGATGAGGATGAGGAGGAGGAGGAGTTTCCACCAAACTCTATCGCAGCTCATATGTATGACAAAGTATACGATCGCAACATTGAGCTTCAGGATAGAGTTAAGGAGTTGGAGGAGCTAGTAGCTGAACGTCAGACTTCGATAGGGCAGAAGGACGATGAGATTCGGGATCTTGACGAGCGTCTGAGTAATGTGGAATGGAAGTTGATTCACATAGAAGGGGAGAATGAGTAGTTGATAGTGGAGATTGCGGAGCTGAAGGATAAATTGAAAGAAAAATCCGCCAAGAGAGCAAGAGTCGAAGATGCATACGAGAAAGCATTCTCAGCGTGTAGACGTAGTAGAGGGAGAGGTACAAGCAAAGAAGATCAAGATGGAGGAAATGAATGGTGTGTTCAACACTGTGATAGACCGAGCTCAAAACCGAGTCATGTATTATCCTATTCAACTTGAGACGCTACCATGGTATATGTTAGATCGCAAAACAATGTTCCGTATTATGGAAGAGGAGTGTCGTAAGGTTATGCAACATTTTAGTAGGTCATAGTAAAGAATGTGCTTGTTATGTGATTAATTATATAATGAATAAGATGTAAATCCCAAGAGTTATGTAACCAATGGGATATGATGATGTTATCCTGCAACTTGTGTAGTTCAATTAAAGTAATGTAAATAGCAGTGATGCTATTGTTCTTATGTTTTTTTTCTAAAAATGATGAATGAATAAAATGTTAATATTTATTCAAGATGTGATGTGTTTTGTGGTGATCTTTTATGATGTGCAAGTGAAGTAGAATATACTTAAAATATTGGGTAATAATCTAATAAGTGTATTTTCTTTAATCAGAAAATGCCTCCAAGAAGACGTCAACCACGACAACAAACCCCTGAGGGGTCTACTAATAACAACAACGTTGATGCTAACCCAGTTCAGCAGTTGGTGACATTATTGACGGGAGAGCTGCAGAATCAACCGCAGAATCAAGCTGCAACTTTTAAGGATTTTAAGGCGGTTGAACCACCAGAATTTTGTGGGACCATGAATTCGGTTGAGGCACAGACCTAGATCATGGAAATTGAAAAGGTATTCGATGTCGCTAGAGTCGGTGAGAACCAAAAGACTGATTTTACAACATTCATGTTGAAAGTAGAAGCCAACTATTGGTGGCAGGCAAACAAAACTCGAGGAGGTCAGGGAGGGATGACTTGGGATAGGTTCAAGAAAATATTTTTCGAGACTTATTTCCCATAGAGCTCAAAGAATCAGATGGAAGTGCAGTTTTTAGAGCTGAAGTAGGGCACAATAACAGTGTCAGAGTATGCAACAAGGTTCAATGAGTCGGCGAGGTTTGCGCCATATCAAGTTAACACAGATAAGTGTAAGACAAGAAGGTTTGAACAAGGATTGAAGCCCTGGTGGTACAACAGAGTCTCCATGTTTCAGTTGAAGACGTTTGCTGCAGTGCTTGAGAAGGCGATTATCGCTGAGGGGGGAGGCGAGGCTGTGACGAAGTACAATCAGGAACAGAGAAAGAAGAAGGGTGAGAGTGAAGGTAAGAATGGTGGTAGCAGTGGTGGTAATAAAAATAACCTGAAGAAGAAGTGGAATGCAAGTGTTGGTGCTGGAAGTCAACAGAGTAGCCAGTAGAAAAATAAGTTTGAAGCATGTGCTACATGCGGGAAGAATCACACTGGTGTGTGCTTAAGGGGTAAGCGAGTATGCTTCAACTGTGGCCATGAAGGTCACATTGCTCCAAATTGCTATCAACCAAAGAAGAATGTCTATTACACATACGGGTCAAAGGATCATCTTGCTTGCGAGTGCCCTACAAAGAAAGCTGGAGAGGTAACTGGAAGCAAGGGAGGCGACAGTGGAGGTACCTTGGCTATTGCTGGACCATCGTCATCAAACAGACCCACAGTCAAAACCTTCAACATGACTGTGCAAGATGCTGTGCAATCAAAAGATGTTGTATCAGGTATTATCTCAATCAATGATATAAATGCATATGTATTATTTGATTCGGGTGCTACTTACTCGTTTATATCTGATGAATTTGCTAAGAGGTTAGGATTGCCTAGTGAAGAACTGAATTTCCCTTTAATCATAAAAATTACGAATGGGGAGGCGATTCCTGTTAGGTTTGTATACAAGAATTGTAGGGTGAATATTAAGGGGATTATTATGATAGTAGATTTAATCCTGATTAAACTTGGAGAATTCGATGTTATATTGAGAATGGATTGGTTATTCAATTATGAAGCAATAATTGATTGCCAAAAGAAATGTGTAAACCTTATGACTCCGTCAAAGGTAGTCTTTTGTGACACCCCCAAATCCCGGTACTTCATTACCTCAAGATTTAGTGTTCACGTAATCAAAACATTCATATCTGACTACCCAATCATAATAAATTGAAAAATAAAAATCTGCCCATACAAGATTACTTTAATAAAAACATTATCTCCCAGGTTCTCTAACCTTTAATTACAATCATTCAAATGCAGAAATTGAATTATTACATCACATCATTATTAAAAGTCTATCATCATAACGATAAAGTAAAATTACAAGTTTTCATCACTTGTACATTTTTTCCTTTCCTTTGCTAGTTGTAGGTTTATCTACCTTCTCAACCATAGCTGCAATAAGTGTATAAATATGCAAGAGTGAGCAAACAAAGATCACTTGAAATAAGAATAAATATCTTTACATCATTTGCCAAATAATAAGCTCAGTAGAACTGAATGATAAGCTCTATTAACATTACAACCTTTGCTAACTCATAGGCTCAATAGAACTGAATGATAGGTTCTATTAACATTCTTAAACATACTACTGAGGGTCAAATGACCATGAACCATGTCCACAGTTATAAGTAATCTTTCAACTTTAACTTTAACAGTCATATGACTATAAGGACTCCACGTACTTAGGGGGATCAATCCTTCGTACAATGTATTGTGCACAACCATTTCAATGCTAAGCGTAAACCCCTAAACATAGGGTTGTTCATCTCAGTATTTAGAGTACAAGTCCGCACCAAATAAAGTTTGGTTTGGATAAGCTTTCAAGGGTAATTGAAGTTTAATGATCATCAACTAGGGAACTAGTTGAATCAACAATGATTGATAATACAATAGTTGTTTAATAACAACATAGCTTAGAATATTTGAGAATTATAAATGAACTGATTCTACGTATCAAACTCATACTTGAAATAGCTATAGAGCATAAGCATTCCATAAAATGAATAAAATGGTTAACCTTTGCGTGAACAGTAAAATAAGTTAAGGTTTGAGTCTTATAACATTAGAAATAATATTCCTGAACGTACATTTAACTGATAGCAAGCTGGGAACTAAAAACTTGCCCAACAATGTATTAACTCATGCAAAGAATTAAAACAGTTCAATAATAGAGATGAGAGTTCAAAATTACGTTCATTATACAATAATAGAACTTAAGAAACTTGCTTAAGTGTAAACAAGTTAGAATGAATCAATTAATAAAATTGATTTATTCAATAACAGTTAAGATAAGAAGCTTGCTCAATCAAAAGAATGAAGTTATACAATATAATAATAGAACTAACTCAATGAAAGTGTAGAGTTAGAAAACTTGCTCAATGTAAAAAGATAGGGTTTAGAAACTTGCCTTGAGCGTAAGCTATAAAATTAACTCACGATCACCTACACATAATTTTAGAACCACAATACCTATTAGATATGCTAACATACCATAACATGTGCATTACCATTTTCATTTCAGAAACTCTAAGTGTTTTACTTCGCAACACTTGTCTAACTTTCATTATGTATACTAAATTATCACATAACGCGTTCTTGATTTACTAATCATTTTTGCAACTTTGAACTTACTAATCACCATTCACTATATTATGTTAACCTTAACATTACACATTTAACATGCTAACACAATTTCAGACCATGTTATGACGCTTTCCCAAATCTATAGAATTAGCAGAAGTCAGAATCTCAAACTAGGGTATGGCGCAGCTACGCCATACAAAGGCTTGGGACTGGCGCAGCTGCGCTGTTTTCTGCCTTGGCACCGGCGCAGCTGCGCTGGTGATCAGACAGACGCAGAGAAGGCTAATGAACAGTAGCCGATTTTAGCCTAACAAATGCAAATTTCACCCAATAGACAATAATATTAACACGTAAAATAAATATACAACTATCATAAACATGTTTGCTAACATTTACAACCAATTAGAACAATTTAACACCAACTAAAATTATTTTAATTTCTTAAAATTCATATTTTCATACAAAAACTTAATTTTTTGATATTCATTCTAAAAATCATCACTGTGAATTCATTAGTTGGCTAAATCACCTCATTCAAATTATGTTATGTTCGTATCCCAATGAACTATCATATACAAGTATCAATTTACAATTTCATATACTAATTGGCCACTAAAATTGATACTTACATAGCCACACATGGAAGCATATATATACTGACATTATTTCTTCCTTCTGTCAAACGAATTTAGCATGCAATTGTTGTTTAAACATAATTCTAGCATCATAAAATGTATCATCTCAATTACTAACTATATAACAATAAGTCGAAGAGATGAAATTTACAGAACATGCAATTTTTTTTGCCGTGAAACACATATACATGTAAATACACATATACATAACACTAAGGTTGTGAACATACCTTCAAATGGTCAAACAATTCTTGCTAAACTCTGAAGTTGTTGGAAATTTCTTAATTTCTCTCTCAATTCTCTCAACTCTTTTCTGTCAAGCTCTCACCTCTTCTCTCTCAGTATAGACTCAATTGAACGTAAACTAAAACTAATACTAATAGTAATACATATATTAAACACAATATCAGTTATAACGCTTAGGTTATAAATATATTATATTTATTATTTTATTTATATTATTTATTTTATAAAATTTCAAAAACTAGAAATTTCAAAAGCCATAAGGCTTGTTTGGCAAAGACCCTTTAATTTTTAAAGAATTAATATATTAGACCTTGTTTGTTAAAAACTAAATTAAAATACTTTAATTTATTTTAATAACTCCTTATAATATAGTTATTTGTCACACTATATTAATCAAGCTTTCATATTTTTAATTAATGCAATTCACAATTAATTAAATAAATCCTTTAATCCCATAACACAATACAAATAATTAACCATTAAATTAAAATATTAATATAATAATCATTTCCTTAATCCATTAATTATTTATTTAACAAATAATTAACCAAATAAAATCAAATCAATTAAACAATTGTTTATTCAACGATAAACACATCCACTAAATATTTATATAATTCAATAAATATTTCACATTACAATTAAAATTTTGGAATGTTACAGTCTTCTATGGTAACAAATAGCCTAGACAAGCAAGATGTCTGACGATTATGCATGCCAAGAAGTTGTTGAGTCAAGGCTGTGTAGGATATTTAGCTTACATAGTCGATACTCAGAAGAAGGGTGTGAAACTGGAAGAGATACTTGTTGTTAGGGATTTTGCGGACGTATTTCCAGAGGATTTGCTAGGACTTCTGCCAGACAGAGAGATCGAGTTCATTATCGATTTAGCACCAGGGACTACTCCTATATCAAAGGCCCCGTACAAGATGGCTCCGGTAGAGATGAAGGAATTGATGGTACAATTGCAAGAGCTGCTAGACAAGAAATGCATTCAGCTAAGTGTGTCACCGTGGGGAGCACCGGTGTAATTCGTGAAGAAGAAGGATGGGTCAATGCGACTTCGCATTGATTATAGGGAGTTAAACAAAGTCACTATTAAGAATAAGTATCCATTGCCAAGAATAGATGACTTGTTTGATCAATTGAAAGGAGCTAGATACTTCTAGAAGATAAATTTGAGAAGTGAGAATTATCAATTAAAAGTAAGGAAGGAGGATGTACCTAAAACTGCATTCAGAACTCGGTATGGACACTATGAGTTTTTGGTAATGTCTTTTGGATACTAATACCCCTGCAACATTCATGGAATTGATGAACAGGGTGTTTAAACCATTTTTAGATAGGTTTGTGGTGGTATTCATTGATGATATTCTGGTGTACTCTAAATCTCAAGAAGCACACGTGGAACATTTACGTTTGAAGTTGGAGACGCTAAGAAGGGAAAAGTTGTACGCGAAATTCTCTAAGTGTGAATTCTGGCTAGAACGTGTATAATTTCTTGGACATGTGATTGACAAAGATGGGATTTTAGTGGAACCATAAAAGGTCAAAGTTGTAATAAATTGGGAACAACCAAGGACACCATCGGAGGTGAGGAGTTTTTTTGGGATTGGCGGGCTACTACAGACGATTTATTCAAGATTTTTCCAAGATTGCCACTCCATTGATAAATTTGACAAGGAAAGCTGTAAAATTTGTCTGGACGGAGAAGTGCGAAGAGAGCTTTCAGGACTTGAAAAAGAAGCTTAGCATGACACCTGTGTTGTCATTACCGGACAATACAGGAAATTTCGTGGTATATAGTGATGCATCGCATAAAGGACTGGGCTGTGTGCTTATGCAAAACGATAAAGTCATTGCATATGCATCAAGGCAACTGAAGGACTATGAGAAAGGATACCCGACTCATGATCTAGAGTTGGCTGCGATGGTATTTGCTCTGAAGATATGGAGACATTATCTCTATCGAGAGAAATATGAGATATATACAGACCATAAAAGTCTGAAGTATATTTTAACACAGAAAGATCTAAACATGCGTCAGAGTAGATGGTTAGAACTGATAAAAGGTTATGATTGTGAGACCTTTTATCATCCGGGTAAAGCAAATGTAGTTGCTGATGCTTTGAGTAGAAAAGGTCGAGAGAAATTGATGTTGTTAACGGCTCAGGAGGACCTTATCTCAGCAATGGCAAGGCTAGAGTTGGAAATAAAAATTCCAAAAGAATCCGATGAAAGATTGTTCCAGATGGAAGCTAGTCCAACTTTAGTGTACAAAGTGAAGAATGCTTAACTACAAGATGAACAATGTGGGAAAATCAAAGAAAGGGTGGTTGAGGGTAGTGAAGTGAAATACAAGATTGATACCGAAGGACTACTAAGGTTCGAGGGAAGAGTTTGGGTTCTAACAGTACCGGGTATTAAAGACGAAATCTTGACCGAAACTCATAACTTAAGATATTCAATTCATCCGGGAAGTACGAAGATGTATCAGGATTTATGACGACATTTTTTGTGGCTGAATATGAAAAGAGATGTTGCAGAATGTGTTGCGAAATGCTTGACATGTCAAAGAGTCAAGGCCGAGCATCAAAGACCAAGCGGATTACTTCAATCATTGGAAATATCAAAATGGAAGTGGGAACACATCACAATAGATTTTGTGGTAGGTCTTCCAACTACTCAGAAAGGATATGATGCGATTTGGGTGAGAGTGGATAGACTGACAAAATTAACACACTTTTGCCAATAAAGATTAGATTCAATCTTGATCAGTTAGTAAAGTTGTACGTCAAGGAGATCATTTTGAGACATGGAGTTCCAGTGTCAATTATGCCAAACAGAGATTTGCGATTCACATCAAAGTTCTGGAAGAGATTACGAGAATGCATGGGAACACAATTGAGAACGAGTATGGCGTACCATCCACAAACAGACGGCCAAAGCGAACGAACAATCTAGACATTGGAAGATATGCTTAGAGCATGCATCATTAATTTCAAAGGGAACTGAGATGATCATTTACCGTTGGCTGAATTCACCTACAATAACAGTTACCACGCAAGCATTGACATGCCGCCTTATGAAGCATTGTACGGCAGGAAGTGCAGAACTCCACTGTGCTGGGATGAAGGTGGTGAACGCCAACTCTTAGGACCAGAACTGGTACAACAGACCGTTGAGGTTGTCAAACTCATCAGGACAAGATTGGTAGCTACTTAAGATAGATAGAAGAAGTATGTTGATCAGCATAAACAATATCGCAAGTTCGACGTAGGAAATTTTATTTTCCTAAAAGTTTCTCCTTGGAAGGGGAAAATCCGTTTTGGTAAAAAGGGAAAGCTAAGCCCAAGGTTTATTGGACCCTTTGAGGTGCTACGAAGAGTAGGTGAAGTGGCTTACGAGGTAGCTCTACCTCTAGAGTTGGAATATGTTCACAATATTTTTTATGTTTCGGTGCTACGACCGTATAAACCAGATTACAAGCATTTGATAGAGTATGAACCATTGCAGCTCGATAAGGACTTGTCTTATGAGGAGATTCCTATTTAGATAGTTGACAGGAAAGAATAAATGCTCAGGAATAGAGTGATACCTTCCGTGAAAGTGATATGGAGGAACAACATTGTCGAAGAAGCTACGTGAAAACTCGAAGACAAAATGATGAAAAACTATCCTGAGTAATTTGTTTAATTGTGTCTTCGATTCTGAGGACAAAATCTTTATAAGGAGGGAAGAAAGTGACGAATGAATTGTTTGAGTTGTGATTCTTGGAATAGAATCCTTGTAAGGAGGGAATGATGTAACAATCAAGAATATTAATTGAAAACTCAAATATTTATTGAAGTAAATAAATATTTTAATTGATGTGTTTGTTGTTAAGTAAATATTTATTGGATTATTTATTAGTTAAATAAATAATTTATGAGTTGGGGAAATTAACTTAATTAAGGTAATATGTTAATTAAATTGATAATTGGTAATTTGGTATTTTAAAGCTAATTAAAGTAAAAGAGTGATGAATTAATTATTATGAGATAATATTCTAATTTAATCTAATAATTAAATTAGAGAGTTGATAAGGATTAAATGAATTATTATAATGTTATTTTAATTTTATTTAGTAATTAAAGTGATGTGTTAATTTATTAAATAAAATTATAATAAAAATTATAATTTTGTGGCAATATGATTATGTGACAAATGGATTTAATAAGTTGTTATTAGCTTTAATTTAATTAAATTTGAATATGAGAATTTAATTAAATAAGGTGTGACAATAAACTATATTGTAATTGAGTTATTAAAATAAGTTAAAAGGAGTTTTAAATAGGTTTTACTAAACATGGTTTAAGGGCTTGTTAATCCTTATTTTTTTTTTATTTTGTTTTGCCAAACAAGCCATATTGGCTTTTGAATTTAAAAAGAGAAAAATAACTGACATATTTTAAAGGGGGGATTTATGTTTTATCAGTTATATTACTTAATAAATATAAGATATACGTTTATATTATATATGATATATGCATATCAGTTATATGTTTTACGGTAAGTTTAAAAGAAGAGAAAACAGAGAGAAAAAGAGAGAGAAAAGATGAGAAGAAATTCTCTATGTTGTTGAGAGATTGAGGAGAAGGAAGAAGAGGATTAAAAAGGTCATTCTTATCATCTAGCAAAGTTTGAGCAAACAACCAAAGGTATAATTTTACTTTCTAAAAGTTTTAGTTTTCTTTTCTATAAGAGGTTCTCTGTAAAATTATATGGATGATTAATTTTGATTGTGTGGTTATATGTATGTTAATTTCTGTATATAAACTCTTTAAATGTTTAGTATATGATTTAGAGTAATTTAATCCATGAAACATGTTTTAATATGGAGAAAATCATATTACAGTTTTCAGTGAAATATATGTATGAATATAGCTTATTTTAGAGTCAAAATTAATATTCAATTCATAGTATAAAGTATAAATTGACTATTGATTGTGAAAATACATGAAGAAATGAAAACAAAGCAATTTAAACTAACTGTTTTGGTTGAAAAACGAATTTACGGTGAGTTGTTTCGCTAAGAATGTCTAAAAGTGAAGAATTAGCAAGAATAGTAAAATTAGAGGTTTTAAATTTGTTGTTTATATTGTTTTTATGTTTATAAATATGTTAGAAACATTAATTTATGTTTCTGTAAAGTTTTTGTGTTTTATATATGCTAAATTTGTTGTTAGAAAGTAGCTTGTAAGCCAATTTGGCTTTGTTTTGTGTTCTTCACGAACAGTGTCTGCCTGGAACTGTACCTCGGCATTCTAGCACTATCCCATAGTACAATTCCAGCGCTCCAGCGCCACTCAGCGCCTTTTTGTCATGTACCAGCGCTGCAGTGCCGATTATGTGAACAAACAGGAGTGTTGCAGCGCCGAGACCGCTGCAGCGCCAGTTACATGCTTTAGTTTTGCACGGCAGCGCCGTTCCCAGTACAAACTGGGGCACTACAACACCAGTTAGCAGTTTGGCCAGAAAATTTATTTTAATTATTCAATTCTGTAATTGTTGATAAAGAATAATGTTATGACTGATAAAATGTGATTTTATCATATTGTGGTGTTATAGTACCAAGTATAAAAAATATTATTAGCAATTAATGAATTATGTGATAAATTGAAGAGTTATGGTTTAACCAAGTAGTAGAACCTAAGACTACAAGTTGTACATGAAATAGATATTTAATTATGTACTGAGTACATGTAGTAACTAATTATGTCATAATGACATGTGTATAGGATATTGAGAATCAAGTATACGATTTAGCTTACACGTAAGGCAAGTTTTCAAACCCCAATATTTATTTGAGTTGTCCTATCTTACTTATTTTATGCAAGTTTCCAAACTCTAATCTCTATTTGAGTTTACCCTATCTTGTTTACAATTGAGCAAGTCTTAATCTTACTCTTATGTATCCTAACTTGATTATGTTTATGCAAGTTATTTAATTTCTTATTAAGCTATTGAATCCTACTTATGTTGTATGATGCTAACCTTATCGATGCATTAAGCATGTTCCTTACCTAATTTCAATTATGATTTCTTTATTGAACAAAGTTCCTAAATTGTTTCCTTATTGTCAACGAATGTAACCTTAGCTTATTACCATTGTTCAAACAAGGTTTAGTTTACTTTTCAATGCTTTCTAGTTTATTCCTGAGGTATGATTTTGATGCGTGATGTTTAATCACGTATAACCCATGGTTGTTTCATTCTGCGTTGTTTATCAAATCCATGAATTGTTATTACACATTTGATTCAACTAATCCTTAGTTGATGTTCGTAGAACTCTAAATTACACTTGAAGCTTATCCAAACCAAACTTACTTTGGTGCGGACTTGTAATCTAAAAATTGAGATGAACAACCCTATTATAGGAAATAACTTACGTGAAGCATTTAGATATTTATGCACAATACATGGTACGAAGAACTGATCCCCCAAAGTACGGGGAGTCCCTACAATCTTATGACTGTTTAGGTTTAAGTTAAAAAAAATACTTATAACCTTGGACATAGTTTGTAGTCTGGTGATCCTCAGATATATTTCAAATTATGTTTTCAGTTCTTGATTATCATTGATAGAGAATATTATTTAGTTCTATTGAGCCTATTCATTGGCAATTATTATGATGTTATTATTCATTGTCATTTCAAGTGAGCATTTGTTTTGCTCACTCTTGCATATATAATAATTGCAGCTAAAGTTGAGAGGGTTGATGAACCAACCATTAGCAAAGGGAAAGGAAAATTGAACAAGTGTTGAAGACTTGTAAAATTTATTGACTTTTATATTGTCAGATTTTGTTTTAATTATTGTGATGTAATTATTCCGCACTTGATGTATGCTTTAAAGGTTAGATAACCTGAGAGATTTATTGATTAAGTTATGTAACCCTTTAATGGGATGGTTTACTGCTTAAATTTTATTATAGTTGGGTAGTTAGAAATGAATGAATGAAAAGTGAACACCAAATCTTGAGATAAAGAAGTATCCAGATTTGGGGGTGTCACAAGTTGGTATCAAAGCATTATGTTATTAACCTTAGGTGGGGGAAAAACCTTAGAAAGTAACCTTTGAAAAGATAGTGGTGCTAAACTCTTATTGAGTTTTAAGAAAGAAATAATAAAACACTTCATGTGCTTATGTGGTTGCAACCTATGTGTTCGTGAGTGTCGAATAGTAATTAAACAATTAAAATTTTTTGTTGTTAAGATGGCTAATGTGGGAGAATCCAATCAGGCTAGGGAGGAGGGACCTGATGAGCGAGTTTTATACCCATAATTGAGTGCATTTGAGTTTAATATTTTGGATGTTTTTAAGTGTTTGTGTCTATCCAAGCATGTTTTATGTTGTTTTGTAGGAATTGGGACAAAAGTTACTTGGATCGACGTTTGGGGTGGCTAGATTAGCGTTTCCGGCTTGCTATTTACATAACAGTCACTTCAGAGCCAATTTGAGTATTTCTCTGGACCTTATTTCGAAAAAATTAAAGAATGAAAGTTGTAGATCTACGTCTCCTCTTTCTAGAACATCTTGAATCATCAAAATCAGAGTTCGGACGAAGAAGTTATGGCCATTTTCCCAAAAGACGTCGGTGTAGAAAATTTCTAGAAAAGTGGCCAGCGCCGGGCTTTTAGGCCTATGCCCAGCGCCGGGGAATTAGGGGGCAGAATTCCAGCACCGTGCCCATCGCTGGGGCGCTGGGGAAGGGCTTGGTCAAGCTTGGACGCGTTTTGGAGCGAATTTTAACACTTTTGTGAGTCCAAATAGGATTGGGTTTGTTCCTAAGCTAAAAATTGGACTTGTAACCTATAAATACATGATGTAAGGCATAAAATAAAGGGAGATTACATATATTAGACTAGAGATACACTCCATTAGATTAGACATTAACCCTAGTTGTTATTAGTTTTGGAGATTGAAGCAACTTAAAGATCATTGAAGATCAAGAGCAGGAGCAAGAGGGGATCATCAGATTTGCTGACAACAGATTCTATTCTCTTCTCTTATTATACTTTTATCTTTAATGTCTATTCAGTTGTGGATTCTTGGTTTCAATTCATTAATTATGAACTAACTTTTTTATTAAGATTTCAATTGAACCTTTTATGGCTATAACTTAGTTATTCCATTTATTCCAATTATTTGTGTCAAAGTGAATTATTTGTCTTGTCTTGTGCTTATTGCTTAATTATTTGGCCGATAATTACCTTGTTACTCTAGAAGGAATTGGAAGAGGAATTTTAGGGTTAGAACTGAGCATGATAACATGTGACTTAGTTATTTGCACAGTGAATAATTAGGTTTGTGAATTGAATAGAAATATTTGTTCACCGCATGTAACACATAAGGAATTGGAATTGAAGGAGTTTAATTCAATTATTTTGCATAGGAATATAGCAAGATTAATATGGATTAAATAGAAGTCAATTGATCACTTGGAAAAGGACTTTTGGCATTTGAGAATTCCTGTTAACAATTCAGTAGGCATAATAATTGGGATAATTGGATAATTGATTTATAGTTCATAATTGGGGATATTGTAGTCTTAACCTTTATTTATTTGAATTCATTTATAAAGCAATTCAGTTTAATTAGTTAATTTAGTTTTCTTAATTAAAAAAATCACGATTTGAGATTGTTTAAATAAAATTAGTTTGGTTAAGAATTAGTACTTGGTGATTTTTATTAAATAATTCCTCGTGGGAACGATACTCTACTTTCACTTTATTACTTATTGACCGTGTATACTTGCACGTATTCATTGATTGCGAAATCGACCAACAAGTTTTTGGCACCGCTGCTGGGGAATTAGTTTAATAATTTTGCCAATATTAATTTTTATCAAATTAGTTTTAATTTAAACGTTTTTTTTATTATTTTCTTTAATTCTCTTTCAATTTTTTTTTCTTTCTCTCTTTTCAGGTACCATGGATGACTTTGCGTATCAATGGTTTGTGAGTTATGTGCTAGGAGTCATGCTACAGATCAATGTGTCATCAATTCAGAATCAGCTCAGTTCATAGGGATCTATAATCGATCTACCCAACCTTATCCGAATCAAAATACATATAATCCAGGTTGGAGAAATCACCCGGGATTTCCATGGAGTAACAATCAAGCTCAAGCACCTAGACAACAAAACACGGCCGGATTTCAAAATCAGACTCAACAACAGCCAGAGAGTAAAACAAGTTGGGAAGAAGCTTTGGAAAAATTCATTTCAGCTACTAACAAAAGGATCGGTGAATGAGAAAAGTTATTGAATCAAGTAGATATGAATGTGAAAAGCCAAGGTGTGTCGATAAAAAATTTGGAAAATCAATTGGGGTAGATAGCACGTGCATTGAATAACCGTCCACATGGAACACTCCCTAGTGATACAGAGATAAATCCGGGCAGAGATGAGCATTGCAAGGTTGTGACTTTACGTAGCGGAAAAGAATTGCAAGAGACTCTCAAGGACATAGAAAAAAGGGACAACGCAACAAAGGACTAACTAATCAATGCCTCGAACATTTATCCTCAATACACTTGACTCTATGACATGGATTCCGAGACCGATGGAGAGCCCGAACAAAATCTGTAACCGGATGTGCTAAATGATATAGATGTTGAAAGAAAGGAAAGACTTGGGGACCAAGAAAAGGAGATCGGCGAAGATCTAATTGTAAGATTCAACGAAGATAAGCCGATTTCATTAGTATCCCATGTGCCTCCTCCACCAAAGTTCAAGAATCTGGGTAGTTTTGCAAAACCATGCCCAATTGGCAGTCATGTCATCGGCAAAGCTCTTTGTGACATAAGAGCTAGTACAACTGTTGAGTCATGGTGGGTTGAAAAGGAGAAGATAGAGGAAGATCCCATTGTGTTTACTAAGCTTCAATGCCCCAATCTGATCATAGACATAATGGAGAAAACACCTAGTTGTTTAACATTCTTAATAGGGAACCTATCTACAAAGAGCTTGATAGGTGGCTTTCATTCAAAGGTCATTACTAATGGGAACCTCTCAAAAGAGACATTATTACTGATGGATGGAGAGTTCCTCAATCTTCGTAGGGGAATTGGATAGAGAATTGAAGAAGTCAGGCTGAGACTATAAAACAAGCGCTTATTGGGAGGCAACCCGAGTTTAATTTTTAATTTTTATTAGGTTTTATATTAGTAGTTTTAAATTTGCATTTATTTAGGATTGAATAAAATTGCTTCGTTCATGGTTTTACAGGTTAGTCAAGTTAAATTCAAGTGGTGCCCAATTTGTTCCATGTGCCTAGCCTATTCTCCAAACTTCGCAGACAAGGAGATAAATTGCTATATGTCAGGGAAGTCCTCTTTTTTAATTTTTCCTATCTTAGCCGTTAAGGACAATGTCTGTTTTAAGTTTGGGGGTATTTATTATGTTTAGTATTTACTTGGGCAATGTTTTGATGGAATTTGATTTTGGCCAATGATAAGTGGGTGGTTGATATTGTTAACTCTTGGAGAATTAATGAGCATGCTTAGTTTATATTTTAACTCATTAGTTGGTTTTCACATTACTTGCGAAATTTTTGAAAAATTTTACACATCCATTTGTTTAGCCAGTTGGGATTGACATTTTTTGGCTAAATGCTTATGAAAGATACCATTTCAACTTGAGAAATCTTATTTGAGCATCATTCGAAGTGAAAATTAGGCACTCACATAAGTTTGGGGGAAATCTTGGGGTGTTTTTGAAAAAAAAAATATTGGAACCTTCCCGAGTTGAATAATTGAAGCATGTGGTGGGTCGAGATGGAGCGTAAAACGCACTCCCCATAAACACAGGCACGAGATGGAGCGTAAAATGCAATCGTTCATGAAAAGTGAAAAGTGAGATGGAGCGTAAAACATACTCACTAAATAGAGAAAATAAAATATGTATGTTTGAAATACTTGGGAAGGGTTCATATGAGCTTAAAAGTTGAATATCCGGTTGATCCTCAAGAAAAAAAAATGTGCTTTGTCTATTTTAGCGGTGATTGATGTGATAAGAAGTTTTGAGAGTTGTTTTGAAATTCTTTTATAAGTGTTGGTTGATCTTAGCTAAATCATGACTAGTTTGAACATATGGATGCACACACACACTTAAAGGATCATGAGTAGATGTGAAGCTAATGAAAGTTGTTGAAATTTTAGACATGACATTGTTTTGAAATTTTCTGCGGGTTATCATTTGTTGTAACCTTTGAGGTCATTGTGCTTATTCATATTGATTCATTGTGTGGGTGGATCATTGCTAGAGGATGAATTTTTCTAAATTGTGTTTTTGCTTGAGGGCAAGCAAATGTTTAAGTTTGGGGGTATTTGATGAGTGAGTTTTATACCCATAATTGAGTGCATTTGAGCTTAATATTTTGGATATTTTTAAGTGTTTGTGTCTATTCAACCATGTTTTATATTGTTTTATAGGAATTGGGACAAAAGTTACTTGGATCGACGTTTAGGGTGGCTAGATTCGCGTTTCTGGCTTGCCATTTACACAGCAGTCACTTCAGAGCCAATTTGAGTATTTCTCTGGACCTTATTTCAAAAAACATAAAGAATTAAAGTTGTATATCTACGTCTCCTCTTTTCGAAACATCTTGAATCATCAAAATCGGAGTTCGGACGAAGAAGTTATGGCCATTTTCCCAAAGGACGTTGGAGCAGAAAATTTCCAGAAAAGTGGCCAGCGCCGGGGCGTCCATTTCAGGCCTATGCCCAGCGCCAGGGCGCTAGGGGGCAGAATTCCAGTGCCATGCCCAGCGCTGGGGCGCTGGGGAAGGGCTTGGTCAAGCTTGGACGTGTTTTGGGGCAAATTTTAACACTTTTTTGAGTCCAAATAGGATTGGGTTTGTTCCTAAGCTAAAAATTGGACTTGTAACCTATAAATACATGATGTAAGGCATAAAATAAAGGGAGATTACATATATTAGACTAGAGATACACTCCATTAGATTAGACATTAACCCTAGTTGTTATTAGTTTTGGAGATTGAAGCAACTTGAAGATCATTGAAGATCAAGAGCAGGAGCAAGAGGGGATCATCAGATTTGCTGACAACAGATTCTATTCTCTTCTCTTATTATACTTTTATCTTTAATGTCTATTCAGTTGTGGATTCTTGGTTTCAATTCATTAATTATGAACTAACTTTTTTATTAAGATTTCAATTGAACCTTTTATGGCTATAACTTAGTTATTCCATTTATTCCAATTATTTGTGTCAAAGTGAATTATTTATCTTGTCTTGTGCTTATTGCTTAATTATTTGGCCGATAATTACCTTGTTACTCTAGAAGGAATTGGAAGAGGAATTTTAGGGTTAGAACTGAGCATGATAACATGTGACTTAGTTATTTGCACAGTGAATAATTAGGTTTGTGAATTGAATAGAAATATTTGTTCACCGCATGTAACACATAAGGAATTGGAATTGAAGGAGTTTAATTCAATTGCTTTGCATAGGAATATAGCAAGATTAATATGGATTAAATAGAAGTCAATTGATCACTTGGAAAAGGACTTTTGGCATTTGAGAATTCCTGTTAACAATTCAGTAGGCATAATAATTGGGATAATTGGATAATTGATTTATAGTTCATAATTGGGGATATTGTAGTCTTAACCTTTATTTATTTGAATTCATTTATAAAGCAATTCAGTTTAATTAGTTAATTTAGTTTTCTTAATTAAAAAAATCACGATTTGAGATTGTTTAAATAAAATTAGTTTGGTTAAGAATTAGTACTTGGTGATTTTTATTAAATAATTCCTCGTGGGAACGATATTCTACTTTCACTTTATTACTTATTGACCGTGTATACTTGCACTTATTCATTGATTGCGAAATCGACCAACAGGACCTCAGATACCTAGAGAGGAGGAGTCTCGAGATATTCAGGTACTATGGGAACAACTGGTGCCAAGGGAGTTATCTCCGTTGGTCACAGTGGTTGAGCATGAGGAGAATATACCTGATGAGGAGAATGTGGTAGAGACGGATGAGGAAGACCCCGTTAAGTTACCACAGATGGATGAGGATGAGGATGAGGATGAGGATGAGGAGGAGGAGGAGGAGGAGTTTCCACCAAACTCTATCGCATCTCATATGTATAATGAAGTATACGACCGCAACATTGAGCTTCAGGATAGAGTTGAGGAGTTGGAGGAGCAAGTAGCTGAACGTCAGACTTCGATAGCGCAAAAGGACGATGAGATCCGGGATCTTGACAAGCGTCTGAGTAATGTGGAATGGAAGCTGATTCACACAGAAGGGGAGAATTAGCAGTTGGCAGAGGAGATTGCGGAGCTGAAGGACAAATTGATCGTCCCACATGTACCACTTGACATCATATATGAACTTTCTCTTTTGTTGACGTGTCAGATCAGGAGGAAGGATTTTGCTAACCAAGTAATTGACAAAATATGCATACCATGGAAACTCGGAGTTTACTCCAAAAAGCTGCTCATCTAGAAACGATTCATTGATTACACACTTATCTGCCCCATCTTTTTTCGGATTTTCGAGTCTTGAAAGATGATCTGCCACTTGATATTCTGTCCCCTTCCTATCCTTTATTTCCAAGTTGAATTCCTGAAGGAGTAGAATCCATCTGATTAGTCTAAGCTTAGCATCCTTCTTTGAGATCAAATAACGAATCGCCGAGTGATCCGTGTATACCACCACCTTTGTTCCTATTAAGTATGCTCTAAATTTGTGAAAGGCGTATACTACTATAAGTAACTCCTTCTCGGTGGTTGTGACACCCCCAAAATAGGTATACATCACCCATTCTGAGTCGGCAAATACATGGTACAGAAACAAGTACAACTTTATTAAAACACTTGTCGCGCAAAATACGACAACACAATACTATGAGTTTAAATACAAATATTGTCTTCTAGACAATATCCACACTCAAATAAGTTCTCATTATAAGTATTGAAATACTATTTAATAAAATAGTGAGGACTGCTAACACCACTGACTAGAAACATCACTTAACACCCCGACTAGTTCCCGCTATATTCTCGCCTCCTGAGAAAAATGGAACAAAAATGAAAAGAGTGAGCTCAACTAGCCCAGTAAAGAATATTATGACTAAGATAATATACAACAACTTATCATTAGTCTTCAACAGGGAAAAATCTGATAAAATATAATAGAAAACAAGTTTTAGATCAACAACTGCAGCGGAAACAGCAAACCATTAAAAGAGTCAAGTAGAGAATTAGTTCTACTATCTTCTAAGATTTAAAAGTCCATCATCAGTATTTTATCCCTGTAACAACAATTAATAACCATCTTTAATCAAATATTCATCTTTGTACTACAGGCCAAAGATATTCATTTGTATCACCAGTCGGTCATGTTCATCTCAACACCTGTTCATCTTTGCACTACGGGCTAAAGATATTCATTAGGTAATCATTCATCTTTGCACTTCATGCCAAAGATATTCAGTAATATCATCATTTAGGACTGAGGATGATAAAAAATATTTTAAAGAAAACGAACCCAGTGAGACAGAAGGACAAATATTAGGGATTAGTATTACAGTTTATCCAAGTGCAATAATACTCCATAACAACCAATTGTGAAGTAGAATTCAAAAATAAATCAAAACATGGATACAATCAAAGATAGTAAACATCTTGGACAAAAAGAAAAAAATTTATTTTTCGGTGAATAGTGTCGTATTCGTGAATAGTGCCGTATACTTGAATAGTGTCGTATACGTGAATAATAACCCCGACAAAAAAAGTTCCAAATTTGATAAAAAGTTCAAACCAATATTTCGACATAATGATATTGAAGAAAATAATATCATTTAAGAAGAAAATAACATCCCGTACCTCAAGATAACAGTACTTCTGTTCGAAATATCGGTATAAGGCTGAAGGAAACTTGCACTGATAAATAAAAACTCACAAAGTATTTAAATACTCACAAAATACGCTCGATAATATAAGGAGAAAAAGAGAGAAAACTTATGAATTATGGTGTGATTTTTAATTCTAACTTAGCCCTTTATTTATAGGAAAATATTAGCACGCCGAAGCAGACTTGACCTGCAACCTGATGGCTTTACGTGCTACTATTCCCACCTACTACATTTGAATAAAACTTTCAGCACATTTCTCACCAACCAAAAGTGGGGCCCACTCAATTCTAAAATTTTCTACCAAAATTATTTATAAACCTAATTTTCGAATCATTCACCTCTTAAAATTTATAACAAATTATACGTTCATTTTTAACGGTTCAAAATTTGTTGACATATACTCAACTTATATATGTATAACATATCTAAAAATCACAACGATCCAACGGTCATATTAAAAATTATAACTCACGCAATATATCTCAAGAACAGTGATTTAATTTTTAATACCTCCATTCCGACAAAAACACCTCAACATTAATTGCTTCAGATAAAATAAATATATCCATCAATTATATCCACATAAAATAAATATTTTCTTATCATATAAATCAATAATTAATTATTCACAAATAATATTACAGAATCACAATTATGACAACCAGGCCGTTCCCAATAAAGAGGGGACTTTCCAATAAGAATTTCTCCTTACTGGCGCGCAATTAGATTACCAAACCTCTCCTTAGACAGAACTTTCTAGACATTGTCAATAATGCTATCTAATAATATTATTCAAAAAATATGAATTATTGATCTGATAATGGAAAATACTGTGCAGCAACAATTATTGAAACAACAATAATATAAAATATAAACGCAGCAATTATTGAATCAATAAAATAAAATATTGAACAGTAACTACTGTAACAATTATTGAGTAGTGCCTTCTTACGTAAGAATTAATAATTGGTGCAATACCGTGTACTACTGTATTTTAGCCACCGGGTATTCTAACAGTATTAACGGTAACAACTACGTCGTTATTTATAAATAACTTATACTTGTCGTTTTCTTCATCCAATTGCTTTCCATTATGGGGCCCACACAAGGCTGCGCCGTCGTACGAATATTCTCCAACAGAAAGAATATTTCGCGACCAAACGAATATTCTCTGACAACAAATGAATATTTTATAACCACTTTCTTATTTTGTAAAATTTTCACATTTCACCCATAATCAAAGCATTATATCAAATTAACATCTTATTATTCACAATAATATTTAGAGAAAATTTGATTTTATTCATTAATAAGTTGGGGTTTTACAACCTCCCCTCCTTAAAAAATTTCGTCCTCGAAATTGACGTACGTACCTGGTGTTTCGAAAAGGTGAGGATACCTCACTTTCATTTCTGATTCCAACTCCCAGGTCATTTCTTCAATAGCATGGTTTCTCCACAAAACCTTAACTTGTGGTATAACCTTCGTGCGTAGAACATGCTCTTTCCTATCCAAGATCTTAACAGGTACCTCCTCGTACGTTAAATCTTCGGCTATCTCGTCTGGATCTAAATCAATTATGTGGTTTGGGTGTTTCATATATTTACGAAGCACAGATATGTGAAAAATATTATGAACACGAGACATGCTTGGAGGTAATGCGAGTCGATATGCCACATTTCCTATTCGGTCAAGAATTTCAAATGGACCAACAAATCGTGGATTGAGCTTTACTCTCTTCCCAAATCTTGTAACTCCTTTCCATGGTGCAACACGTAACAATACATGATCCCCAATACTAAATTCTACATCCTTTCGATGAAGATCAACATAACTCTTTTGTCGATCCTGTGTCGTTTGTATACGTTGTCGAATCGTTTGGATCTTCTCTGTAGTTATGCGTACCAATTCTGGTCCCAACAACGTTACTTCACCCACCTCGTCCCAGTATACTGAAAAATGACACTTTCGTCCATACAAGGCTTCAAATGGAGCTATACCTATACTTGCCTGATAACTGTTGTTGTAGGAGAATTCCACCAGTGACAAGTACTTATCCCAACTTCTTTTGAAATCTAGAATACAGAGTCTTAATAGATCTTCAAGGGTTTGAATAGTCCTCTCTGATTGCCCGTCCATTTGAGGATGGTATGCTGAACTGAATCGTAAATCCGTGCCCATAGCTTTCTGCAAGCTAACCCAAAATTGTGAAGTGAATCTTGGGTCACGATCCGAAACTATGGATACTGGCATGCCATACAATCTCACAATCTCATTCACGTATATGCTAGCAAGACGTTCAAGGGAATAAGTCTCACGTATAGGTAAAAAATAAGCAGACTTGGTTAATCTATCAACAATGACCCAAATCGCATCTATGCCTTGAGAAACCTTGGGAAGACCTGTAACAAAATCCATAGTAATATGTTTTCACTTCTATTTCAGAATCTCAAGTGGTTGCAATGGACCCTTTGATACTTGATGCTCCGCTTTTAGACGTTGACAAGTTAAATACTTCGAGAAAAACTCCGCGATCTCTCTTTTCATATTGCTTCACCAAAATGTATGTCAAAGATCGTGATACATTTTGGTACTCCCAGGATGGATTACAAACGGTGTGTTGTGTGCCTCCATCATGATTGTATACTTCAAGTTAGAATCGTCAGGAATACAAAGTCGGTAGTTGACTCAAAGTATTCCTTCTTCATCGATTCTTGTTTCTGGAATATCACCTTCTTGCACTTTCTTCTTTATACGCATCAGCTCCATGTCCGTAGCTTGAGCAACTTTAACTTTATCGATTAAAGTCGGTTCTACTCGTATATTTGATATCATCATGTGGGTACTTAGAGCCTTCATCTCTATCTCCATCCTTTGTAAATCATACAAAATGGGCCTTTGTGTTAACAACATTGCACTCGTACCCGCATATGATCTTCTACTCAATGCGTCAGCTACTACGTTCGCTTTTCCAGGATGATATTGGATGGTATGATCGTAATCTTTCAATAGCTCAAGCCAACGTCGTTGCCGCATGTTGAGTTCCTTTTGGGTGAAGAAATATTTGAGGCTTTTATTATTCGTATAGATCTCCACTTTCTCCCCATACAGGTAGTGTCTCCAAATCTTCAACGCGAAAACGACTGCTGCCAACTCCAAATCATGAGTAGGATAATTCCTCTCATATTCTTTGAGTTGTCGCGAGGCATAGGCTATGACTTTCTCATGTTGCATGAGAACACATCCTAACCCTTTGCCTGAAGCATCGCTGTAGATAACAAATCCATCGGAACTAGATGGTATTGTCAGAACAGGTGCCAAAATGAGTCTGCTCTTGAGTTCTTAAAAACTCTTCTCACAATCCTCGCTCCAACCAAATTTTGTATCCTTCCAAGTCGGCTGAGTTAACGGAGTAGCGATTCTAGAAAATCCTTCTACGAATCTCCGATAATAACCAGCTAAGCCCAGAAAGCTACGTACTTCGGTCACCGACTTCGGTTGCTCCCAACTTTGTATGGCTTCAATCTTCGCCCGGTCGACAGATACTCCATGTTTTGACACCACGTGCCCAAGGAATGCTACTTCCTCAAGCCAGAACTCGCATTTCTTCAGTTTGACATATAACTTATTTTAACGAAGCCTTTGCAGTACCAGCTTCAAATGGTGCTCATGATCTTCACGACTTTTGGAATAGATGAGGATGCCATCAATAAAGTTAACAATGAACTGATCTAAATATTCTTTAAATACACAGTTCATCATATCCATGAAGGCAGCAGGAGCATTAGTCAATCCAAAAGACATGACTAAGAATTCATAATGCCCGTACCGAGTTCTGAAGGCAGTCTTTGGAATATCCTCAGTTTTAATCTTCAGCTGATGATATCCAGAACGAAGATCGATCTTTGAAAAGAATTGTACTCCTTGTAACTGGTCGAACAGGTCATCAATACGAGGTAACGGATACCTATTCTTGATGGTGACATGGTTCAATTCTCGATAGTCAATATAAAGTCGCATACTCCTGTCTTTCTTCTTTACGAATAAAACAGGAGCACCCCAAGGAGACGTATTAGAATGAATAAAACCGATGTCTAACAATTCCTGTAATTGGACTTTTAACTCCTGAAGTTCAATAAGAGCCATTCGATATGGGGTTTTAGAAATGGTCTTTGTACAGGGTTCAAGGTCAATAAAGAATTTAACTTCACGTTCTGGGGGTAGACCAGGAAGTTCTTCAGGAAATACGTCAGGAAATTCACTAACAACAGAAATATTATTCAAATCTGACGTGTTTTTATTCAAGTCCATAACATGGGCTAAGAAAGCTTGACATCCATTTTTCAATAAATGAATGGCTTTATGGCTTGATATGATAGCGATTGATTTTAATGGTTTGGTTGCTTGAATTGGCATAACAGGTTGGTTAGGAATATGAAAACTAACAACCTTACGAAAACAATCAATTTTGGCATGATGAGTAGTTAACCAATCAATTCTTAAAATCACATCAAAAGTAAGTATCTTTAAAGAGATAAGGTCAACAGGTAATGTGATTGTGCCAACTTGGATCAAGCAAGATTTATAAACTGTAGATGTAATAAAAGTTTCTCCTAACGGAGTCTCCACAGATAGGTCAAAGTCTAATTTCTTCGGAGTCAAGTTTAAACGTTGAGCACAAGCAGGAGAGACAAAAGAATGGGTAGAACCAGTATCTAGTAAAGTATAAACTTTGCAAGAATTCAAGATTAGCTTACCCGTGATCACCTCGTTCGGGTTTCTCGCGTTTTGGCCAGTCACGACAAACGCTCTTCCAGGAACCGCTGATTTTGACTTATCTGGGACAGCTTTTGGAGTCACCATCCCCGCTAGTTTTGCTATAGAACACTCTCGAGCTATATGACCCTCCTTTCCACAGTTACAACAAACCTTGGATTGTTGTGGGCAGTTTGGGCTGATATGTTCCTCTTTTCCGCATTTGTAACAAACGACCGGTGCTCGTTCTCCTCCCCTAGAAATAATTGATGTTTGTGCTGACGTTTTCGCGTTATCATTGTTGTACCTTCTCTTCTTGAAATCTCCTCCCAACTCGCTCCTTTTATTATTACGGCCACGATTTCCACCAGAGTGGTTCCTGTTTTTGTCCGAATTTTTTCCTCCCTGCTGGTTTTCATTGGTCCAATGACCGCTGCCACCGGTATTACTTTGGTTGTGTTCCCTCGCTTGAATATACTCATTATCTCGCTCTAATAATTGAGCCCTGTTTACAACATCTGAATATAAAGAAAATTTATGAGAGATAAGATATTGCCGAATCTCGGGTTTTAAATCTCTCAGAAGCATCCTTGTCATTCGTTCCTCATTCTCGACCAAATGAGGTGCAAACCTGGATAACTCTGTAAACTTCGCCTCATACTGGGACACCGTCATGTTATTTTATTCCAGTCTAATAAACTCTACCTCCTTCATATGACGAATACTTTCAGGAAAGTACTTGTCATTAAACAATTTCTGAAATGTTTCCTAGGACATGTTGAGTGTGTCAGGCTGGGTACGCTTCACAGACTCCCACCAGTAGTCTGCCTCACCGCGGAACATAAAAGTGGCGAATGGAACCTTCTGTTCCTCCGTACATCCCACGATATCGAATATCTTGGTAATTTGCTTGACCCACGTTTCCGCCTTGATCGGATCCGGCTTTCCCTGAAAGTCTGGTTGTCCCAACTCTTTAAACTGCTTGGCCGTGACAAATCGCGCGTTGTTATCATTTCCACCCGTATTCTGCACACGAGTCTCTCTCGTCTGATTTTGCATGAACTGCAACAAGCTCCTAAACATTCCATCATTCATCGTTTGCTCGGTAACGTTGTTTACAGGAGGAATATTGCCTTCCTGTTGCACGTTCTCCTGGTTTGTGACTAAAGGTTGTTCCACAGTCTCATATACTCCATTGTTAACGCTCTCGGCTGCCATTCTCAAATACTGCCATAAAACAAGGGTTAATTAAACAAATTAACATATCACATAATATCCCTATATTATGACCAACCAACAAATAAGCTTAGGTAGGACACACTAGCGAAGGATTTACTCGTCTCTCCACTCCTAGTTCTATTCCTCGATCTCCGCCGGAGACCATATCCCTAAGCTCTGATACCAACTGTGACGCCCCCAAAATAGGTATACATCACCCATTCTGAGTCGCCAAATACATGGTACAGAAACAAATACAACTTTATTAAAATACTTGTCGCGCAAAATACGACAACACAATACTGTGAGTTTAAATACAAATATTATCTTCTAGATAATATCCACACTCAAATAAGTCCTTATTACAATTATTGAAACACTATTTAATAAAATAGCGAGGACTGCTAACACCACTGACTAGAAACATCACTCCACACCCCGACTAGTTCCCGCTATATTCTCGCCTCCTGAGAAAAATGGAACAAAAAGGAAAAGGGTGAGCTCAACTAGCCCAGTAAAGAATATTATGACTAAGATAATATACAACAACTTATCATTAGTCTTTAACAGGGAAAAATCTGATAAAATATAATAGATAACAAGTTTTAGATCAACAACTGCAGCGGAAACAACAAACCATTAGAAGAGTCAAGTAGAGAATGAGTTCTACTATCTTCTAAGATTTAAACGTCCGTCATCAATATTTTATCCCTGTAACAATAATCAATAACCATCTTTAATCAAATATTCATCATTGTACTACAGGCCAAAGATATTCATTTGTATCACCAGTCAGTCATGTTCATCTCAACACCTGTTTATCTTTGCACTACGGGCCAAAGATATTCATTAGGTAATCATTCATCTCTGCACTATAGGCCAAAGATATTCAGTAATATCATCATTTAGGACTGAGGATGATGAAAAATATTTTAAAGAAAACGAACCCAGTGAGACAGAAGGACAAATATTAGGGATTAGTATTACAGTTTATCCAAGTGCAATAATATTCCATAACAACCAATTGTGAAGTAGAATTCAAAAATAAATCAAAACATGAATACAATCAAAGATAGTAAACATCTTGGACAAAAAGGAAAAATTTTATTTTTCGGTGAATAGTGCCGTATTCGTGAATAGTGCCGTATACGTGAATAGTATCGTATACGTGAATAGTAATCCCGAAACAAAAAGTTCTAAATTTGATAAAAAGTTCAAACCAATATTTCGGCATAATGATATTGAAGAAAATAATATCATTTAAGAAGAAAATAACATCCCTTACCTCAAGATAACAGTACTTCTGTTCGGAATATCGGTATAAGGCTGAAGGAAACTTGCACTGATAAATAAAAACTCACAAAGTATTTAAATACTCACAAAATACGCTTGATAATATAGAGAGAAATAGAGAGAAAACTTATGAATTCTGGTGTGATTTTCAATTCTAACTTAGCCCTCTATTTATAGGAAAATGTTAGCACGCCGAAGCAGACTTGACCTGCAACCTGATGGCTTTACCTGCTACTATTCTCACCCACCACATTTGAATAAAAATTTCAGCACATTTCTCACCAACCAAAAGTGGGGCCCACTCAATTCTAGAATTTTCTACCAAAATTATTTATAAACCTAATTTTCGAATCATTCACCTCTTAAAATTCATAACAAATTATACGTTATTTTTAACGGTTCAAAATTTATGGACATATACTCAACTTATATATGTTTAACATATCCAAAAATCACAATGATCCAACGGTCAGATTAAAAATTATAACTCACACAATATATCTAAAGAACAGTGATTTAAATTTTAATACCTCCATTCCGACAAAAACACCTCAACATTAATTCCTTCAGATAAAATAAATATATCCATCAATTATATCCACATAAAATAAATATTTTCTTATCATATAAATCAATAATTAATTATTCACAAATAATATTACAGAATCATAATTATTACAACCAGGCCATTCCAGGAAATAGGGGGCTTTCCAATAAGAATTTTTCCTTACTAGCGCGCCATTAGATGACCAAACCTCTCCTTAGAGAGAACTTTCTAGACATTGCCAATAATGCTATCTAATAATATTATTCAAATAATATGAATTATTGATCTGATAATGGAAAATACTGTGCAGCAACAATTATTGAAATAACAATAATATAAAATATCAACGCAGCAATTATTGAATCAATAAAATAAAATATTAAACAGTAACTACTGTAACAATTATTGAGTAGTGCCTTCTTACGTAAGAATTAATAATTGGTGCAATACCGTGTGCTACTGTATTTTAGCCATCGGGTATTCCAACAGTATTAACGGTAACAACTACGCCGTTATTTATAAACAACTTATACTTGTCGTTTTTTTCATCCAAGTGCTTTCCATTATGGGGCCCACACAAGGCTGCGCCGTCGTACGAATATTCCCCAACAAAAAGAATATTCCACGACCAAACGAATATTCCCCGACAACAAATGAATATTTTATAACCACTTGCTTATTTTGCAAAATTTTCACATTTCACCCATAACCAAAGCATTATATCAAATTAACACCTTATTATTCACAATAATATTTAGAGAAAATTTGATTTTATTCATTAATAAGTTGGGGTCTTATAGTGGTTGTGTACTTCAATTGGGCATCCGTGAGGGTTTTACTTGCATAGTATATGACATGTAATATCTTCTCTCGGCGCTAACCCAAAACAGCCCCTACCGCGTAGTCACTAGCATCGCACATTAATTTAAAAGGTATCGTCCAATCCGGTGCTACGATCACTGGAGCTATAGTCAATTTCTTTTTCAACTTTTCAAACGTTGTTTTACACTCTTCATCAAAACTGAACACTGCATCTTTCTTTAGGAGACTGCATAGTGGTTTTGCAATCTTAGAGAAATCCTTTATAAACCTGCGGTAGAATCCGGCGTGTCCAAGAAAATTACGGATTCCCTTAACTGAATTCAGCTGTGGAAGATTTTCTATCGTGTTCAGCTTTGCCTTATCCACCTCTAAGCCTTTTGCAGAGACCTTGTGCCCCATAATTATTCCTTCGTCCACCATAAAGTGGCACTTCTCCCAATTAAACACCAAGTTCATTTCCACGCATCGCTTTAAGACCATGACTAAATTCTCTAGACATATATCAAAAGTGTTTCCATAGACTGAGAAGTTGTCAATGAAAACTTCCACATTCTTCTCCACCATGTCCGAGAAGATAGCCATCATACATCTTTGAAAAGTTGCCGGTGTGTTACATAACCCAAAGGACATCCTTCTAAATGCAAAGGTGACGCATGGGCACGTAAAGGTGGTCTTTTCTTGATCCTCGGGAGCCATGACTATTTGGTTCTACCTCGAATATCCATCCAGTAAACCATAGTATTCATGCCCAGCTAACCGGTCCAACATCTGATCGATAAAGGGTTGAGGAAAGTGATCCTTCCAGGTTGCCTTATTTAGCTTCCTGTAGTCCATGCAAACCCTTTATCCGGTCACTGTCCTCGTAGGAATCAGTTCATTGTCGTCGTTCTTCACTACTGTCTCCTTTTTCAAAATGCACTGAACTGGACTGATGCATGCACTATTTGAAATTGGGTAAATAATTCTCGCATCCAACCACTTCAGTATTTCCTACTTTACCACTTCTTTCATGATCGAATTTAGTCGCCTCTGTTGTTCCACTATTGGTTTTGAATCCTCTTTCAAGAGAATCTTGTGCATGCAAAAGGAGGGGCTGATCCCCTTTATGTCGGTAATTATCCACCCAATCGTAGACTTGTATTCTCTCAAAATCCTCAGCAATTTACTTTCCTACAATTCGTTAAGCGCAGATGCAATAATAACAAGTAAAGTATTTGAATTTCCCAAATAAGCATACCTGAGGTGTTTAGGAAGAGGTTTAAGCTCAAGAGTGGGTGGCTCCTTAAGTGAAGGTTTCATCCGTGCCGAAGCTTGTTCTTCTGTACGTAGTGGCTCAAATGGTACCTTGAACTTGCTAACACTAGGCAAAGAATCAAGCATATGCAAGTAAACTACGAACTCTGGATCATCTAAGTCCTCATCCCCAGTAGAGTATTTTCTACCGGATCTCTGACCAAACTTTTAACAAAGTCTTCATTAACTATCTCGTCGATCACATCCAATCGGAGACATTCCTCCTCATCTGTAGGGAACCTCATGGCCTTAAACACATTGAATTTTACTTCTTGGTCTTGAACCCTTATGGTTAATTTCCCTTTCTGAACATCGATGAGAGTCCTAACCGTTGCAAAAAATGGCCTCCCTAAGATGATTGGGATGTTTTTGTCCTCTTTATAATCCAGAATTATGAAATCTGCTGGAAAAATAAATTTATCCACCTTAACCAAGATGTCTTCCACAATTCCTCTTGGATAGGTCACCAATCTGTCCACTAACTGTAGAGATATGTTTATAGGCTTCGGAGCTGGCAAACCCAACTGAGTATAAACTGACAACGGCATGAGGTTCACACTCGCCCCCAAGTCACACAAACACTTGTTGAAAACCATATTATCGATTGTGCAAGGAATGGTGAAACTCCCCGGATCCTTCAACTTTGGAGGTAACTTTCTCTGTAGAACGACACTGCATTCCTCCGTTAAAGCTACAGTCTCGTAATTCTCTAACTTTTTCTTCCTTGACAGAATACCCTTCATAAATTTGGCATAACTCGGCATTTGCTCTAGGGCTTTTGCGAAGGGAATGTTAATATGAAGTTTCTTGAAAACCTCCAAAAACTTTGAGAATTGCTTGTCCAATTTTTGTTTTTGAATTCTCTGCTGAAACGGTGGTGGATGATACACAACAGGCTCAACATCTGTCTTACTCTTTCCAGAATTCACTAATGTCTAAATTATCAATATGATACTGCTTTGTGGAGTAAAATTTAAGAATAATATTATATCAAAAATAATTTAAACTGAAAGGAAATCAATTTTTGTCATGAATAGTACTCCGATGAATAGTACTTTATGAATAGTATCTCGTGAATAGTATTTCGTGAATAATATCCGTGAATAGTACTTTATGAATATTACTCAGGAATAGTACTTTGTGAATAGTACCCCGTGAATAGTATTTCAGTATGAAAAGATCAATAATTATCAAGAATGCTCTGAATAATTTTTTCATGAAAAGATATTGGATGAAGCACAAATATCAAGGATATTCTACTAATTTCACGGAGTATAGAAGCAATATTTTAACAGAATGAGGGTATAATCAGGAATACGAGACAAAATAATATTACTTACATACTACAGAGTATGGAAGAAAATATTACTTCTTACGAATACTAAAAAAAATAATATTCCTTACCTTAGAAGAAGACTGGATACTGGAATAGTGAAGTAGCAGACTACTCTTTTTCTTCTCTCTATTGTTTCTCTCTCTATAATTGCTCTTGTGAGTCTTAGTGAATTGGTGAGAATGAAAGAAGAATGAGCTTCTATTTGTAGGAAAATATAGTTTCGATAATTGCACGTTTTGGGGCTCGAATTATTGCACCACCTCCCATAATAGTAGATGCATGTGAATCAATAGTACATTCATGTGAATCAATAGTTCCATACATGTGAAAAAATAATTACAGTATAGTACCTTCATCTATACCTCTATTTTTAATTTAGTCATGCAAGTATTATCAATCTTGCATCACCTCCCCTAATAGTACATGTGAATTAATAGTTATAAGCATGTGAATTAATAACAATTAATTACTCATTTATCCGATTAATTACCCGATTGGTCAATATAACCTCCAGAAATCAATTATTATCGAAATAAATGTCGATTTTCACTAACACTAATAATCCCAACACCATGGAAATATCAATTTTATCTTTAATCAACACGAACTTATTCATCATTAATATTATAACGCACAATATTTAACAACCAGATCATTTCCAAGAAAGAGAGGGCTTTCCGATAAGGATTTATCCCGATTGACGCGCAATTAGGTGACCAAACTTCTTTCCTTGAGAGAAGTTTCTAGACATCGTCAATATTGCAAATAATAATATGAATAACTTTGTCGTCTCAATTATTGATTTAAAAAATATAAAATATTATACAGATGATACTATGACAATAATTGAATCAATAATATGAGAGGTATTATGCAGCAGTTACTGTAGCAATAATTGAGTAAAACTGAGTAACTTCTCACTTAAGCATCAATAATCAATACCGTGTGCTACTATGCAACCACACGTATTACTGTTCTTTTACTATCAGGTATTTCAACAGTTTAACGGTAAAACTTTTGCCATTATTTTTATAAAAAGATAATCCTGCCATTTTCTAACTGCGACAATACTTCTGTTGTGGGGTCCACCTGTGACGAACGAGATTTTTATAATTTAATTTTAATATTTATTGAGTTAAATAAATATTTTTTGATGATTTAATTATTGGATTAAATAATTAATTGATGCAATTGTGGTAGATTAATTTAATTATATGTGTTACATTTATTAAATTAATGTGGAGAATATTTATTATTCAAGTATGTAATTATGTGAGCTTATTGAATTAAATGAATTATTTAATTAAGCATGATGTTATTCTAATTAATTTATTTATTAATTAGAGATTTAATAATTTAATATAATTAATTAATGAGAAAATTAAATATATGACTATGTGAATTTATGAGAAGTTATTATATTTTATTTATATTAAACAAGATATATGAATTATTGTGCAAGTGGGTGTGACATGAATTAAACTATATGATAAAACTTTATTAAATTAAAGGAGTTTTGAAATCTATTATGCTAGCCAAACATGGCCTTAGTGGGGGTTACTAGCAGTTACCCATGACTGGGTTAACTGACCATTATTGCTCGTCAGTCGAGTTCTTATAATACGACGTTTTCTTTTCTTTTCATTTATTATTCTAAGTCTGGAAGAGCAGAGAGGGAGTGAGATTGAGAATTTATCAGAGAAAATGTGTGAGAATTAGAGATATTGTGAGTGTGTAATCATCAAGTAATTGTGAAAGGATCATCTTGGATCACCTCTTCTTAATCTATACTCTGGGTAATTTCTCCGAACCAAATTCTATTTTTACGTTATTTGAGTTTTATGAAAATGGCTTTCATTCATACTGTAAAGCCTCTGTAATTGAGATAGGAGTAATGATTATGGGTTTTGTATGTGTTATGGCACATCACATCGTATTTAATTATATATATTTTGTAAATCATATCATAAGTTTCATAATACGATGACTTGCTATTTCAAAATTTACAGAGTTTGGGTTTTGGCCATATGGCCTTATACGTGGTATTTCATGCGTTGATCATATATTATCCCTAAATTTTACACTTTTATTTTATTATACATGTTGATACGAAGAGACCATACTTTAAACGAACGGATTCGGTGCTATAATGAATCCGTAGTGACAATTTTCATGTTTTATTTTCAAAACCTTCAAGAACATCGAAGTCAGTAAAATTATAGATTTTAATTCTGTGATTATATGTTTTAATGGGTTAAAATCATTCTATAGATGTTGGGAAATGATTATATGCGAATTCTAACATGTGGGTATGATTTAATCCATGTAAAAATAAACTAATTAGGAAGTTATGGCCATATTCTGTGTCCTTCACAGAACGTATAATTTTACTTGTGATTGATTTTTGGCCTAATTTGGCTTGTTATGTTCGCTAACTGCAGAACTGAAAAAACTGCAGAAAATGAGCCAGGGTAACCCCGCCCCTGGCGAGCATTTCCAAACTACATTACCCCGCCCCGGCGGTTAAAAAAAATAAAAAAATTAAATAAATAAATATTCGATGAAAATTATTATTAAAATATTTATAAAATAAATTAAATATTTTAATTGAGATATTTATGGAATAAAATAAATATTCGATGAAAATTATTATTAAAATATTTATAAAATAAAGTAAATATTTTAATTGAGATATTTATGGAATAAAATAAATATTCGATGGAAATTATTATGAAATAATTTATTCGAGTGTAATAATAGTAAGAGAATGAAAATATTCTAATTTAATTAAGTAATTAAATTAGAAGGGTAATGATTTGTTAAATAAAGTGGAGTTTATATTAAATAATTAAGTGAAAATGTTACTAATGAATGTCGTGAATACATATGGTATGTATGTAGGATTTATGGTGAACAGAAGTAGTAATCGTGTAGCCTACGCATGAGGCAAGTTTCTTACCCCTACTTGTTATTATTGTTCAAGTTTATTATTTACCTTGAGTAAATTCTCATTACTATTATTCAAGTTCGAATTGTTATATTAAAGATTTATTATCCTTTCAAAGTATGAATTTGTTATACAATAATTGTTCTATTGTATAATTCTTGAGATTATTATTCAAATTGAATATCATTATTGTTGAACCTTGTTAGACTAGTGAACCTTATTGATTTGACTAGTCCATAGTTGATAAACGTTCTAAATTTCAGAACCCTTATTGATTTATCCAAACCAAACTTCCTTTGGTGCGGACTCGAATGTCAAACTGAGATGAACAACCCTGCAAAGGGATTTACTTATGCATTAGCGTTAAGATATTGTGCACATTATGGTACTAAGGGATGATCCCCCTAAGTACGAGAAGAAAGGTCCATAGTCTTATGACTGTTAAAGGTTTCAAGTATAACCCTTGATAACCTAGGACATAGTTCCAGGTCTTATGACCCTCAGAATTCTTTTGATTCTTGTTATTCATTCTTGATTCAAAAGTTGAGCTGTCATTCAGATATTTTTGATTTACTCGCATGTTATTATACTGTTATTTCATTATTATACTTGTGGGCAATAGTGCTCACTCTTGCTTAATAATAACATTACAGTTAAGAACGAAAGAACCGATGAACCTTCCAGTAAAGGCAAGGGCAAAGTTAGCAAGTGATGAAGACTTGCTATTTTTATTAGATGATGTATTTATGTTTAAGACTTGAGTTAATGATGTTGTTTAAGACTTGAGTTAATTATGTTATTTAAGACTTATTTGTTTATGATTCCGCACAGATGTTTAAGGTTAGTTTAACCTGGGATTGTATTATTATTATTTGGATGTTGTAACCCTTAAGGGGAAGATTTTCATTCTATCTATTGTATGGTTTGCATTTATTATTGGTAGATAGATAGATGATATTTGTACAGTGAACACCAGATCCCGTGGAATAGAAGTACCCGAATTTAGGGGTGTCACACCACCCATGATTGTGTCATCATACGAATATTCCCTGTTAAAACGACTATTCCCTGACCAACCGAATATTTTATAACCACTTACTTACTTTGCAAAATTTATAAATATTACCTACAACTATAATATTATATCAAATACACACTATAATATTCAAAAATATATTTCGAGAAAAATAATCTTTATTCATAAAAGTTGGGGTCTTATAATGGGAGGCATAAAAGAGAGATGATCCCATTAGATTAGAGTAGAGTAAAGTACGACAAAACTCTAGTTCTTATTAGTTTTGGAGATTGAAGCATCTTGGAGACCATTGAAGATCAAGAGCAGGAGCTTGAGGAAGATGGAGATTTGCTGACAACATATTCAATTCTTTTCTTTAATCTTATTCTTATCTTTTAATGTGTATTCAAGTGTGAATTCTTAGTTTTAATTCAATGAACTAATTCTTTGTTTGAGATTACAATGAATCTTATTGTGTAGTTTATTTTAATATGCATCGCTATCAATTATTATGTTCTATTGTGAGGCTTGTCTATTGTGATTTGAACTTAATTGTTTAATTGATTGGCCATCAATTATCGTGATAATCTATATGAAATCGGAAGAGGTGTATACATTTAGATCTGATCATGATAGCATGTGTTTATGATTTCTGCATAGATGGAATTCATGATTCGTGTTTAGGATAGAGATATGCCTTTACGCCATATATAATCTTATAGAGACCTTGTGCTTTAAATCATTTTTAATTGTAATTCACATAGAGATATAGTGGATTAGTTAATTAGGGTGTCTTGCTTAATTTTATCATATGTGGATTTAAGTGAGTATGTGTATTATGCATCGAGAGGTGGTTTTATCTGCTTTAGTGTTCTTGATTAACAATTCAGGATAGAGAATAATTGATGAGAAGCGTGTTAACTTAAATGAAGCAATAAGTGAAGTTGTGATTTTAAATTTTCGTAATTTAACTAGTGGAATTTAATAGTAGTTTAATTATATAATTTGAAATTCATTCGTTTAAATAAGATTGAGTTGGTTATGGGTTAATACTTGGTGATTTTTATTAAATAATTTGTTGCCTAATTTTTTTAATAGCACTTTAACACGCTAGTATACGCATTCAATTGTAATATTCAGCAAGCAAGGATATCGTTCTCACGAGGAAATAGACTAATATTTATCAATTACTAATTTCAATGCAATTAATCCTATTTTAAACTACGAAATATTGTTTGTGATTTGAAAATTAAACTTAACAAAACTAATAATTAAAATCAGAATTTCACAAGAATAACTGCAGATTTAACAGGTTAAGATTACAACTTCCCTTAGTATTTCATTTAAACCAATTTACTTCCCATTTAAATCAATTAATTAATATGAATCATTATCCAAGAATACTTTATAAAATTCACGCGTTTCTTCCAAAGACACGTGAACAAATCCTCCTAAATCCGATCATTAAGACACAGAATTACAAGGAACACCCCACTTAATTAACTCACTATATTCCTATATGAATCAAGTTAATTAGGGTTTAACGCACAAATTCTTTCAATGGATACAAAAGACACATAGGTATATTCCTATCCTACATGATAATCATATTAACCCTAATCAGATTATATGAACAGATGTTATCATATCCAGATCTCAATCTATACTCCATCTTCCAATTTTATATAGATTATCACAGTAATTGTTGGCCAAACAATTAATCAATAAGCAAATGATATAATAAACAATTCAATAAAAACCAAATTTCATTCAATGGGAAGATTTAATTTAAACTACATACCAAGTTCCGTTGCAATCTTAATAAAAATTTAGTTCATAATAATAATAAAGAAAAATATCATCCAGATTAATAATCCAAACATCCCAGATAATTACAAAAGATAAAACTAGAGAAGAGATGAAGAAACTCTGAATTTGCTCCAATACTCTCTCTTTGATCTTTAGCCCTTGCAATTCTCCTTCGTGTTTTTTTTCGTTGTCCTCTCTGCAAATCTCTTGAAAAATTGAGTGATACATCTTTTCTAAAGTCTTCTCCTATTTGTATTGGTCTCATCCCTCTTTTAGATTCCTTTTAGGCTTCAAAAACCCACTTAGCAGTAGAAAAATCCTTCTTTAGCCGCACATGAGAGCCTAGGCGCTCAACCCAGGCCATTTCCAAGCACCTAGGCGCTTGACCAGGACTGTGTAATTATAAAAATGCCACTCAACCCTAATTTTAATGAATTTTGACCTTTTTCTTCTCCCAAATGACCAATTTGTCCCTCCAGCTCCAACCTATAAGAAATAAACACAAAACACATAAAAAGATACTAAAAAATAATTAAAGATAGCAATAATTAAGTTTAATAATATCGGATTCATAGGTATAAAACCTACTCATCAAATACCCCCAAACTTAACCAATTGCTTGTCCCCAAGCAACAAAACGCAATGCAATAACTAAATATGCAATGCAAATTCAAATGCAGCTATCTACATGCCTAAAATTCCAGCAGTCAAACAAAACAAAATCTATTCATCAAGCCTCAGAGAAATCACAATAAATATGCTAGTACATCATACCAAGACAGATCAATAATTTCCTAGTCAATCATCAAATCTTACCCTGTTATTACTGATATAGTGTGTGTGTGCTTAACAACAATGCTAACTAATATAATGCTAAATACAACACAAATTTATCTCTTTAAAGGCATCATACAGTGTAAACTCATAAAATTCACGAACAAGCTAGATCCAACTAAAGTCAAACATCCACCAAATTCAAGAGTCCAATCTGAGATACTTATGCTTTACTTATCATTACGAGGGCTTTTTTGCTCTTTTCCTGTTTTATTGCTTTTATTTTTATATCCCATAACTGTGCAATGTCTCATTCCATTAGGCTAACAGTGCTACCCCTTAGCGAGCTTTCAACCAATGACTCCCAGACCATAAAAGATCTTAGGGCGCTAGGTGTAAAGACAATCCCCTCGGGCGTACTTGCTCAAGTAACAAAGGCCCAGAAATAAGACTAGCCACAGTATCTTTTTCATCATTTTTTTTCTTTTCTTTTTTTTAAAGCTTATATATCCTAAATTTTTTCTCCAAACTTAAGTTTTTGTCTAAATTCAGTCATCTCCGCCTATTCACGTCTTTCATTCATTTAAACTAGTATTATCCTCAAGAAGACCATTATGTGTCAATTTAGACTCAATCAATCAACATAGTTGTTTTTATTGTGCTATCCTTATTATATCAGTTTCAAACAGGTAAAGATTCAAATCATGACAAGAAATCACATCAAAGTCTTAACAGTCAATACTATACTTGTCTACTCAATTTCAATCTCATCATTGACCAAAACAGACTTAAACTATCTAACAGCTGAAAACATGCAAATACTTGAATTTTTCTTTTCTTTTCTTTTTTTTTTAAAGAAATTAGAATGAAAACTACATGAAAAACTACAAAATGAATACTAAATGAATGCAACTAGAACTGGAAATGAATAAGTTATACTAAATGAATGCAATTGGAACTGGAAGAATGCACCCCCAAACTTAACATATGCAATGTCCTCATTGTATATAACAAAAAAAACATTAGAAATTTGGCACTGAGGACTTCCCTGAAAGATCGAAGCCTTATTCCTCGTCAGTATCCTCTTCTTCTTCATCAACCTCATCCTCAGGGAGTAAATCAGTCGGGGGGGGGGGGTTACGCAGACAAGGGGGGAAATTGGTAGGGAGCGCCTGCCAGATTCATACGGTCGAACATCTCTAGGAATGCTGCACTACAGTTCTGATACATCTCCGTTTGTCGCTGAGCCAGGCTATCCTGATTTCTTTCCACCCGGTCAATACCATGCTGAACTTGAGTAGCCACCATGTCAATCCTTCTAGTTTGATTTCTTAATTCTCGACGAATATCTTCAAAAAAATTTAGTGGTGGCCCATAACTCCCAGCTGCAGTATGATTATCATTTGATTGTTGATTAGGCTCATCAGCAGGCTCTGGAGGCACACTAATGAAACCTAACCCTCTTGGATGTGGTGTACTCCCAATCCATACCTTGTACTTCTTCATAAGTGAGTGGTCAATTGCAGCTAAAGGAGGTTGTCTAGCTTTCTCGGCATCCCATTTTACTCCAGCTTGTTAACATAATCCAGTAATCAAAGATGGATGAGGCAGTCCACCTTAGGTCCCTCCTTGAATTGCTCTGTCAATCGAATCGTGTATAACCTGACCCACATCTATAGTTTTTCCTTGTGCAATGCAGAAAAGCAACGCTGCCTGCTGATTTATAACATCACTCATATGCCTACATGGCATCAACTTGGCATAAATAAAGGCATGTCATGCTTTCCCGTAACTACTTAGTGCGGATGCAGGGAACAAAACAGCTTCTTATTGATCTGTTAATTTCCATTTTGTTCCAGGTACACACAAAGTTTGAATGACCTCACTGTAGTTCAGCTCGTGCTCTAAATATTGCATGTAGCCATTATTAGGTATTATGTTCAAGCCGTAGTAAGCATTTATTGTCCTGAAACTGACCTCCACGGATTTTCCGCGAACCCAAATCATGTTACCAACCACATCTTTTGCATTGGCGTAGAATTTCTTAACAATTTTAATGACTGATGAATCCGGTTGGGATGTAAAGTTCACCCATCTTCTACTTCCAATCATTTGTAGTAACTCCCCATCTTCTGCCTCTGGCAATAATCCACGCTCAGGAATTAGCATTTTACTAGAAAGCACATTGTAATATCTTTCGGACGCACTAGCACTTATAAATCTCTTTTTGTCAAACTTTGTTGAAGTGCCCGAAGTCTCGCCTCTTTGCCTTTTAGTAGCCATGAGTCTTGTGTGTGAATTGCTTGCCCAACAGATGATGTTCAGAGGCTTAGTATGGGCAAATCCTCTTTGTGACAAAGTATCAAACACTTGGTGTGCAAAAAATTTGAACACTATTGTTTTAAGCAGTCCCCCAAACTTAATGTTTACCAATTTTGTCAATTACTACGCACACTAGCCTTCCAGTGCAAAACAAGCAACAATTAAGATTACCCAAACCCACTTGAGCCAACACAATGAAAGAAACTAACTTCAAATTACTGACTTAGCTACTATCCAAGCACATCCAAACAATTTTGCAATAAAATCTTGCACACTTAGTTGGTTATAGCCAAATATGAAGTTCCAATCAAAGTTGTAGGAGAAATTTGAGCTTTGAACACTGACTTCAGATAGATGGATTTGAAATATAGGTTGGTGGCCGAATTGGTGAGGAAGGATGACAAGATGGAGATTAATTGCATTTGAATTTGGGTAGGAGATTGAATGTTTGGTTATGCTTATACAAGAAGAAGTGGATTATCGTGGATAGATTAGATGAGGGATGTGATTTGAGTGAGATTAAATTGGAATAGGAGAGCACAAGAGAGTTTGAATTGGGTGTGGACAGGTTAAGCCCGATTAGAGGTTTTTTTCCTAAGTTACAGCAAGAGCGCCTAGGCGCTTGGGATTGTATTGGTTAGACCGCCTAGGCGGTTTAAGGCAGAATACGTTGAAAGCTTGGAGCGCCTAGGCGCTTAGTTTGGCCTAGGTAGGGGCGCTTAGGCGCTTGGGGCATGTTTTAGCTACTGAAATTAGGCGCCTAGGCGCTTGGTTTGTGCCTGGCTTGGGCGCCTAGGCGCTTGGGCCTGTCTTGGTGACTTTTGTGCTTCTTGTATGCTTTCAACCTGCAATACCCCAACTTCAATTCTTAGTTTTTTTTGTTTGCAAGGAGATGAAGATTTATTTTAAAACCCTAAACTAAGATAAACTACATAATTAACTAGACTAACATACTAAAAAAAAAACAAGATTACCCTACACCACTAAACAATTCAATAACACTAAAAATGAAGGAAATGATTAGAAATATGAGAATTTGACAAATGGACATTCATCTATTAAGCTCATAAGTGCTTGGCTTCTAGGGGGCGCTGCCCCCTTGTAACCCCCGCCAGCTCACCGCCAGCTCACCCACGCGTTTTTTCCAATGACACGTGAACAAATCCTCCTAAATCCGATCCTTAAGACACAGACTTACAAGGAACACCCCAATTAATTAACTCACTATATTCCTATGTGAATCAAGTTAATTAGGGTTTAACGCATAAATTCTTTCAATGGATACAAAAGACACATAGGTATATTCTTATCCTATATGCTAATCATATTAACCCTAATCAGATTATATGAACAGATGTTATCATATCCAGATCTCATTCTATACTCCATCTTCCAATTTTATGTAGATTATCATAATAATTGTTGGCCAAACAATTAATCAATAAGCAAAGGATATAATAAACAATTAAATAAAAACCAACTTTCATTCAATGGGAAGATTTAATTTAAACTACATACCAAGTTCCGTTGCAATCTTAATAAAAATTTAGTTCATAATAATAATAAAGAAAAACATCATCCAGATTAATAATCCAAACATCCCAGATAATTACAAAAGATAAAACTAGAGAAGAGAAGAAGAAACTCTGAATTTGCTCCAATACTCTCTCTTTAATTTTCAGCCCTTGCAATTCTCCTTCGTGTTTTTCTTTGTTGTCCTCTCTGCAAATCTCTTGAAAAATTGAGTGATACGTCTTTTCTAAAATCTTCTCCTATTTGTATTGGTCTCAGCCCTCGTTTAGATTCCTTTTAGGCTTCAAAAACCCACTTAGCAGTAGAAAAATCCTTCTTTAGCCGCACATGAGCGCCTAGGTGCTCAACCCAGGCCATTTCGAAGCGCCTAGGCGCTTGACCAGGATCACGTAATTATAAAAATGCCACTCAACTCTAATTTTAATGAATTTTGACCTTTTTCTTCTCCCAAATGACCAATTTGTCCCTCCAGCTCCAACCTATAAGAAATAAACACAAAACACATAAAAAGATAGTAAAAAATAATTAAGGATAACAATAATTAAGTTTAATAATATCGAATTCATAGGTATAAAACCTACTCATCATAATTCCTCGTGGGAACGATACTCTACTTTCACTTTATTACTTGTTGACCACGTATACTTGCGTGTTGTGCGTAACTAGATTTGACCCAACATGTTTTTGGTAGAGTGAAAGTAGAGTATTGTTCCTACGATGAATTATTAATACAAATTACCAAATACTAACTCTTAACCAAACTAATTTTATTTAAATAATCAATTTAATGTTATAAAGTAAATTATTTAATCAAACTAATTCTAATTACCACTAATTAAAAATCAGATTATGGAGATTTAAGATCACAACTTCACTTATTGCTTCATTTAAGTTAACACACTTCTCATCAATTATCCTCTAACCTGAATTGTTAATCAAGAACACTAAAGCAGATAAAACCACTTCTCGATGCATAATATTCATACTCACTTAAATCCACAGGTGACAGAATTAAGCAAGACACCCTAATTAATTAATCCACTATATCTCTATGTGAATTACAATTAAAAAGGATTTAAAGCACAAGTTCTCTACAAGATTACATATGGCGTAAAGGCATATCTCTATCCTAAACACGAATCATGAATTCCATCTATGCAGAAATCACAAACACATGCTATCATGATCAGATCTAAATTTATACTCCTCTTCCGATTTCATATAGATTATCACGGTAATTGATGGCCAATCAATTAAACAATTAAGTCCAAATCACAATAGGCAATCCTCACGATAGAACATAATAATTGATAGTGAAGCATATTAAAATAAACTACACAATAAGATTCATTGTAATCTCAAACAAAGAATTAGTTCATTGAATTAAAACTAAGAATCCACACTTGAATATACATTAAAAGATAAGAATAAGATTAAGGAAAAGAATTGAATCTGTTGTCAGCAAATGTCCATCTTCCTCAAGCTCCTGCTCTTGATCTTCAATGGTCTCTAAGTTGTTTCAATCTCCCAAACTAATAAGAACTAGGGTTTTTATCCTAATCTACTCTAATCTAATCTAATGGAATCCTCTCTTTTTTATTTTTTCCATCATCTATTTATATGTTACAAGTCTAATTTTTAGCTTAGGAGCAAACCCAATCCAATTTAGAGTAAAAAAAGTATCAAAATTTGACCTAAAACGCGTCAAAAACTTGTTTTGGCCCGTACGCCGGCCCCGGCGAGGGTTTTTGTGCAGCTAGGCCTGCCCCCGCTAGCATACATTCTATTTTTAGGCTTGTACCCCCGCCCCGGAGGGGTTTTTTGTGTAAAATGCCCGCCCCGGCGGGGGTCCTTTTTCTACTACAGTGTCTTTTAGTAAAACGGCCATAACGTTTGATTTGGGAGGAGTTACGAGGCCTGTCACCTATCAAATCAAAGATCTCGACGAGCTCTACAACTTTCATTCTTTGAGAATTGAGAAAACATGGATGCATGAAGGTCGAAATTCGATTGGAAGTGACTGCTATGCAAGTGGCCACCCAAAACGGTGAAGTTCAACATTTGTTGGTACAAATGTCATAACTCTTGCATCCGAACTCCGATTGGAATGATTTAAGATATTCCGAAAAGCTAAGAAGAAGTTCTACAATATAATCTAAATTCCAAGCCAAGAAGATGAAATAAACATGAAAGCCCAAACGATGTCCAGATTGCTTTTACTTGCATTTTCATACCAATAGTCGCTTTTCCTTGCGTTTTATACAAATAGTCGCTTACACAACTCCCAAGCGTATAATCTATAAAATGAACACAAAATACATAAAAAGTAACTAAGAAACATGAGTTTAAGCAACTAATTCATTTAACGGATACCGGATAAGTAGGTATAAAACCTATTTATCAGTTAGTTTGTGAACTAAACTATAAATTGAGTCCAGAATATGTTAATACGATAAGAAACAAAAAGAACACAACTTTAATGAATCAATTTGGTTAAGAAACGAATTCATAGTGAATGAGTTCGCTAAACATGTTAAAACATGAAAGTTTAGTATGAACATATATTTTGGGTCAAGATTTAGAATAGTTAGTATTTCTATAAATTGTTATAATTCTAGTATGTTGTAGTTCTATGAATTACAAATCTATAGATTTGAAAACAGACTAATTTGGATATGTATAACTCAAGTTATGAAGATTACAAGGAGAAAATGTTCAAAAATCGCGAGAACAGTGAACTTCAGAGTCCCGTTTCTGCTAACAGGGACAGCTGCACTGTGCCCTTAGTCATTTGGGGCACAGCTGCCCTCTAGGGCATAGCTGCATTGTGCCTAAGGCTTAATTGGGTGCAGCTGTGCCCAAAGTGTGTCAGGTGTGACTATTTTGACCTATTTTAGTAAAATAGACATAACTTTTTCATACGAACTCCGATTGAGGTGATTCAAGATGATTCAGAGCGAGGACGAATATGCCTACAACTTTTATTCTTTACATTTTTCAATTTGAGGTCAGGAACAGGGGTCAAAATGGTCATCTTTAAGACTATTATGTTTTCAGGGATAATCAGAGGGCGTCGGGCATGCACGTATGCAAGTGTAGTGCTTCTGACAATAAAAGATATTGTTCTAAGTTATAAAATATGAATGTTAGTAAATATAATGATGCTTAACATTAATAAATGATGTATTAGGTAAGTTGTATAAGCATACTAAGCATAGACAAGAGAGACAAATCGGGCGTGTGACGAATAAACGTCGAAACGCCGTGACAAGTGTTAATGAACGTAAAAAGTGTTTTAAGTTAAATGAAATGAATATTATAAGATATGAAATGTGGTTAATATAAAACCAATAAGGATTCCTCGGAAGACTTAAACACTTGAATGAACTTCGAGTGTGACCTAAGAAGAAATATAGTGAGATATAAGTCGAAAGTTAACACAATCAAATTGAACATTATGTATTGATTAATAAGAAGGGTTATGGGATGTAGAGTAAAGTTTATATTTCAACTACTATGCATTGTTATGTGACTAATAGTTGATATGTATGATTATATAATTGTATAGGGCACGTGAAGCGCAGATAAATGTAAGCGGTTAAACTGTTATTGGCAAACAATGATCAAGACAATTCTTTCAGTTCCTATTTTCTATGTGAACTTGATGATGAACTGTTTTAAATGTTTATTGCAAATAGTATGATGTGTTATATATATGTTGAAAGTATGAAATGTTAAAGTCAACTTATGAGTACGTTGATTGAAAAGTGAATGCGGATTGAGTAAGGAACTTAATCTTTATAGTTGTTATATGTACCATAGCATGTTTATTATGTTAGTTTAATGTTTATGGGATGTATGGTAAGCATGTTATTATGTGCTACGTGATGCATGAAAACTGTTAGATTTGCTGGGCTGTCGAGCTCAACATTGCAAATAACCACTTTTGTAGGTTAAGGATTCAAGGTAACGTTATGTGCTACTTAAAAGACATGAGTCAGATGTGATACTTGAAGATGTATACATTTTGGTTGAGTTATTATTATTTGAACCATGTTTAAGGTTTCAAATAATGTATAATGTTTAATAGATGTTAAGTTATAAAGTTTAAGTTTTATTTGTTGTATGAAAGGGTATTGAACCTGGATGTAAGTTTTATTTATTAACTCTGATAAGGTGAGTAATAAGCTAAGTATGGTTTAAAGGTAGGTAAAGATAAAGTTTTGAGAAATGTACTTGATAAGTCACAATGATTATGTAATGATAAACTGCCAAGTTTGAGTTATCTGATATGTAAAGGTTATCGGATTGAAATGTAAAATTTTATACAATAACTCTGATGAAGCGAATCATAAAATAAAATTGATTTAGAGATGTGTAGATGATAAAGGTTTTGATTCAGGGAATTAAAGTAAGAAGACAACAAAGTTTTAATTATTCCGCATTTTATTAAGTTTAACATCGAATAATGATGTAAAATCAGAAGTTAGACATATTATTAACGACCGAAGTCGATAGTTTAATTATATGAATTTTGGGGTCGTTACATCAACCCCATGATATAGCCTTCATACTCAGCTGTGTTGTTGGTCCTGGCAAACTGCAATTTGACGACGACAGGATGCTGCTCCCCCGTAATGGATACTAGAATTGTTCCAGCTGTAGAACCTTTCATGTTTACAGCTCCATCAAAATACATCTTCCATGGTTGGTGTGTATCGTCCTAATGGTGTTGCTGAACTGTTATAACCCCTTCATCAAGGAAGTATATTTTCAAAGGTTTAAAATCCCCTGAAGGTGCGGCGGCCAATTGATCCACAATTCCTTGACCTTTGATAGACTTTGACATTACGTAGGCAATGCCAAATTGCTATAGGATCAACAACCATTTGGACAGTCGACAATTCAACATGGGTTTACTAAACACTTACTTGAGAGGATCCATGCGAGATATGAGATGGGTTGTGTGACCATGGAGGTAATGCTGCTATAGCACAACAAGTTTTCTCAATCAGAGTGTACTTGTGTTCACTGTTGCTGAATCTCTTGCTGAGTTAATAGATAGCTCTTTCTTGGTCTCTATCATCTTTCTGTCCCAACATGCAGCCCATGACATTGTCATTTATGGATAGGTACATAAATAGGGGAACACCATCCTTGGGTGGTAATGAAACAGGAGCATTGACTAGCTGCTCTTTGATTGTAAGGAAGGCTTTCTGACACTCATCATTCCACTTCTTGGAGGAGTTCTTCCTTAACAACTTGAAGATAGGCTCACAGGTTGCTATGAGTTGAGAAATGAATCGGTTGGTGAAGTTGATTCTTCTCAAAAATCTCTGTATTTCCTTCTCTGTCTGAGGTATGGGCATTTCCATGATGGCCTAGATTTTGGTGGGATCCAGCTCAATCCCTTTGTGGCTGACTAGGAATACTAGCAACTTGCCTGATTTAACGTTAAAGGCGCACTTGGCTGGATTCAACTTAAAGTTGTACTTACGCAATCTGTTGAAAAGCTTTTTGAGATGATCTAGGTGGTCTTCCTTCCTTCGGGACTTGACAATGATGTCAACCACGTAGATTTCTATCTCTTTGTGCATTAGATCGTGGAAAAGAGCCATCATGGCTCGCTGATAGGTAGCTCCGACATTGATGAGGCCGAATGACAACCGTCTGTAGCGAAAAGTTCCCCAAGGAGTGATGAATGCAATTTTCTCACGATCCTCTTTAGCAACCATAATTTGATGGTACCCCGTAAAGGAGCCAGTAAAGGAGTACATGTCATACTGAGCTGTATTGTCAATGAGTATGTGGATGAATAACACGGGAAAGCTATCTTTAAGACATGCTTTGTTCAGATCCCTGTAATCCATGCAAACTCGCACCTTCCCTCCAGGATTAGGCATGGGGACTATGTTAGATAGCCACTCAGGGTATGTTGACACCATGATGATGCTGGCTTGAAATTGTTTCACAATTTCCCCTTTAACTTTTAAACTCCACTCTGGTTTTAATCGCCTGAGCTTTTGCCTGACTAGCTTGAATCCCTCTTTAATGGGGAGGTGATGAATGATAATGTCAGTGGACAAACTGACCATGTCTTCATGAGACCATGCAAACACATCCTGGAATTGGGTCAATAGAGTAACTATGTCATTCCTTTGGTTTGGAGTGAGGTCCGTACCAATCTGGATTTGTTTGGAATTTTCTGAGGTTCTAAGGTTGAAAGAGGTGGTTTGATCAAGATTTGGCTTGGGTTTGTCTTCAACCCATTCTTTGATCTCCTGAGGTATCTCATAGTCCTCTTGTATTTCCATCAACTCTGAGTCCAACTTTACATCAAAGTTACAGTCCTTGTGGAGAATAGGCACCTCATCAGCAAGTTTAGGCATATCTAACTTTAAAGTCCTGAAATAAAATGCTTTCACTTAATATATGAAACTGTTTAATCATAAAAAGTGTTATCATGTAATGACAAAAGTAACTGCTAATACTGTATAGAAAAAGTAAACAGTTATTGCTATCTACAGGGTAGAGGGAATTCCTGCCCTTTTTACCCTCGTCGGCGAATGCAATGAGTACTGCTCCAATTACCAAGGGTGAAGTCCTGGTGGACGGCTGTGATGAAGGGGTTGTTGCCGTCCTCCTTCTCCTAAATGATGACCATAATGTCTGGATAATCATCATCTGGAATGTCTCTGCTCATACCCTCCGTATGGACTAGGATACACATGTTTGATAACTGCCTTGCAATATCTTGTTTACGCCTACGCTCCGTTTCCTCCACTACGGGGTCTAGAATCAGAACTTCCTTTCCTTTAACCAGTATTGGCTTAGGAAATAGCATAGCAACCACATGGGCAGGGACCTTTAATGAAGGCCGTACAGGCTCAGCTTCTGTAGGTTTAAACAGTCGCCTTGAAGATGAAGGAACATGTTTGTGCTTGTGAGGGCTCCTGTGACTGGACTCAGGAGAATAGCCTAGTCTGGCTGTCCCTATTTGACTTAGGATTTTAATTGGGCATTTGATGCCCTGATGATCCTTTCCTAACCCTTGTCTAGGTTGAAAACCCAAGGATATCATCTCTTGATTTGCCGACATTACCTCGAAAGAAACTCTGGGTATCAGAGGTGGCGCCCCAATGGGTTGATAGTGAGTGTTGCTCATCTCAAGGGCCTGGAAGCTGGCAGGCTCAACTTCTGCATTGAAACTGATGAGTGGTATGTCACCTTGTACATGACATTCTGGCTCAGCATTAACAGTGACTAGGTTGCTGTTAATGATGTATTTGAGCTGTTGATGAAGGGTAAATAGGATTACTCCAGATCCACGGTCTTCCCAAAAGTAGGTTGTATCCTATATCTATCTTGAGTACATGAAAGGATACGCAGAATATATGTGGACCAATCTCCACAGGTAGTTCAATCTCTCTGATAGCATTTCGTCGGGATCCATCAAAAGTTTTGATAATTGTATGGCTGCTTCGGATCCTGTTGAGATTGATATTCATTTTCTCCAAGGTGGCGTAAGGGCAGATGTTTAAGGATGACCCTCTATCTATTAGAACTTCTCCTACCACATACCCGGAGGACATAATTGCTATGTTCAACGGTTTGCAATGATTTGTCCCTTCGGGAGGTATGTCATTATCGGTGAAGGATATCACATTGCTATTGAAGATGTGATCAACCAGATGATGAAACTTTTCAACATCCACTGATTTTGGCAAGTGGGTTTCTTCTAAGACTCTCAGTAAGACCTTCCGATGATCCTCTGAGGAGAAAACCAAATCCAGTATAGAAATCTGTTGTGGAACTCCTTTCAAGCTTAAAACCACCTTGGCTTCATTGTGTCCCATAGTACGAAGGAATTCTTAAATTTTCTCCATGGGAACTTTCCCCTTTGACTTGATGGTAGGCTTCATCACCCGTTGGGGAAGATACATTGGATTCTCTTTTAACACTGCAGCAGTTATATTGGATGTGGATCTTTCAGCCTCTCCATAGTTCTATGGTACTTTCTGTAGGCTGATAATTGGATACTGTGGCCTGAATGGCAATATGATTGGCTTTGGCGCAGCCATTTCAAAGGATTTTCAACACCTTTGAGTTGAATATGTTGAATTGTATGTGGTGTGGTAGCCAAGTCTCCCTTAGAGGATATAACTGCTACGACTTCCTTCCATTTTATAGAAAGGGTGTCCCCACTTTCAAGTAATATAACGTCATTGTCTGCCATTTGCAGGACACCGCTGTCAATCAGGTTCTGAATAAGATGGCGGAATGCCCAACATTCTTCAATGCTGTGACTGCGAGAGTGGGAATGGTATTGATATACTCCATTAAAATTAAATCGTCTTGAACGTGTGCTGATTGGAGGTAGCAGAGCTGTGATTCTTCCCTCATTGATCAACATCTGCAATATCTCTTCCATCGGTCGACCTAAATAGGTGAATTCCCTTTTGTTGGCTAAATCCCGACTGGCTTTGGCTTTTGCTCTTTTTGTAATTTTATCCTCCAGTGTTTCACTTTCTGGAGTAAGTGGTGGGGTACTTTGAATAAGAGAAAGGAGGCTAGCCTGCTCCTAACTGAATAATTGACGTGTGACTTGGTGTTGACATACCACCAGTTCTACCAATTGATTGACCTGCTCACCAAGAGCCTTCATTTTCCGTTCCATCATAAAATGGAACTGAGCATAATCCCATCTGTTAGTACTATCCTTGCTGGTTTGGGTGAACAACCCACATAGTTGGAGCTCTGTCCACTACTCCAGTTAATCATGTTAACCTCCTCTTCTTTGAGTTAAGGAAGAGGGTTATCTTGAACGTGAGGCTGGTCGGGTTTGGTCACCACAATCTCACTATTGTTAATTAAATCCTGGATTTTATGCTTCAGGGCCCAACAATCTTGAGTATCATGTCCTGGAGCTCCAACATGATAAACACATGTCTTGCTTGCATTAAAACCTTTTCCACTCGGGTTGGCTGGTGGAAGAAGATGAGTAATTTTCTTCTGAGCTGTCAGAAGTTTGAGAATGATGTCGAGTGAGTCCCCTAAGGGTGTGAACACTCAGGTACGTCTGACTTCTCCACTTTTTGGCAATGGAGGGTTGGAAGACTGTGCTTGGAAAGGGGAATAGTTTCTCCTCTAAATAGGCATGTTCTGGTTGCCTTTTTGTCCTTGTTGTATCAAGGAAACATCCTCCTCTTTCTTCTTATGGAACTTTCGGGGGTTGTTTCCATAACTTCCAGACTGGATGTGCTCAGCTACATATTTTAGAGCAGCAAGGTCTTGAATCTTCCTAGATTTCAATCCCATCTCGGCCATTTCTCCGTGTTTGATCATTTCAGAGAATGGTTTGCCTATGCTAGCTAAAACTCTCTCATAGAAGGGAGCTTCTTGAATGTCTATGAAGGTCATCACCATTGCAGACTCAGTCATAGATGGAATAACTTGAGCAGCCAGACGCCTACTTCTTTGAGCATACTCTCTGAAAGACTCATTGGCTTGTTTCTTGACCTTGGTAATTTGGTACCGGTCTGGAGCCATCTGAGTTTGGAAACTGTATTGACTGAGGAAACATGAGCTAGCTCCTCCCAAATATGAATCTTGGAGTTATCTAATCTGGTGTACCATGCTCTGGCTTCTCTAGTCAGACTTTTATGAAATAACTGCATTATAAGCTTTTCATCCTCGGTATAAGATCTAAGCTCTCCAATGAATACTTTCAAATGTGTGTAAGGATCCCCCAATCCGTCATACTTTTCAAAATCGGGAGTCTTGAACTTTTTTGGATAATGAACCCCAGGGAAGATGCAAAGATCTGAATATGAAACACTCCCGTGTGCTCCAATCCCTTTGATGGACCAAATGGTCTCCTCAATTTGTAGGACTTTCTTCCTGATATCACCGGTGTCTACATCTTCCTTGAGATGGGTGATTTCAGGGGCTTTGTTGGTTTTGTCCAATTGAGAATCAGGTACTGGAATTTCTTTGTCCGGACCCTGGGTTCCTCCATGTGCAAAGGATTCTGTATGTATAGGTATTTATGGATCCTGAGTGGACTTGTGTAGTTCTTTGAGCAGAACAACCAACTCTATAATTTGGTTGCTTAATCCTTCGAACTCCTCGCGAGAGACAGGAGTAGGATTAGACTGGCCAGATGTAGCCATGCTTGGTTGTAGGCTTGTTGCCTTTTTGGATTTTGAACGGGTAACAGGACCAATTGTTTCCCTACAAAAAGACTTATGTAGTTTAGTTTTGTAGGAAATGTAACATGCTATGTAATGTGCCTGTTTAGGAGTATTATCCTGAAAAACGGATGTCAATTGTTTTAATGACAATATAGCATGACATGTTTTGATATGAAAGGGAATGCATGTACACATATTCCTTTTATTTTTCCATTACATTGAGATTGACATGGAAATGAAATTACAAGTAATTGAAATTACCAGTAATTGAAATTACAAGTAATTGAAATGGGAAGGTATGAAGAGACTTCCCTCTGCGTTTGGTTTATCAGAGGCTGACCTATCTTAGGTTACACTCGCGGCTTTTTGGCATGAAGGTTCCGAGATCATCGCAATTTACTCGACAGGAAGTTAATCCGGTCTTTCAACTAGAGCGAATCTGTGTGGTGCCTTTCCTGAGCCTTATTGGAATTAGTCTCCCTACGAGTCCAGTAATCAAACACCGACAGAATAGTCTCCTGGTGGAGGGACCACACAACATACATTCATATACATCGCGTCTCACCGTATGGAAATGATGACATGTGCAAAGCACTAATATCACAGGCAGATATAGTGTGAAGCACTAAGTGCAGTAAGAAAATGCATTAGTACACATTTATTAAAATGTAAATGCAACATCCACACACAAGCAGATAAACATTTTGAAAAGCTTTAATAGCGGCTTAAGCCCTCTTATTGGATGCCTCTAGCAGAGTCGCCACCTGTCGACGTCGGGATTTTTATTTGTCCCTTTTCTGTTCTTGTCTTTTGGTGTTCTCATGTTAGGTGAGATTTTTTTGAAAAAATAAGTTGTGAAAAGGTCTGACATGTATATGTCGACGATTGGACTGTAAGAGTCGCTAGTTGGTATTTTTAAATGGTTGCACCAACTCAACCGAGAAATGATTTACACATAGACCTAGTGATGTGATAAGTAGGTTTTATACCTACTTATTGAGTACTAACTTACTAGAATTTTGCTCAACTTAAGCATATTTAGTATTGTTTTATTGCTTTGTATGTTTGTTTTGCAGTTTGCATAGAGGAAGCTCCTAAGGCATGGAAATGGCATGGCATGGCATGATATGGCATAGCAATGGCTAGGATGAAAAACGTAGTTGAACTCATGCAATGGCAGAGGGACCTTGAAGTGGCTAAGTGAAGAAAAGAAGAAGAATTGCCAGCAGCAGCAACACAGTAGCAAAACACCAGCAGTATGCAGAAACCAGCACCAGCGCGACCGCGCCCAACACTAGGCCAGACACGGCGCGCCCGTGCTAGAGGGAAATCAACTGTAGTCTAAGCGCACCCGCACCCGTTTTGTATTACATTGCCGCACGGCCGCGCCAGTCGTGGATCTTTTAAATGTTGACTTTTCATTTTGTAATTGCTGGAGCGTGATTGCTATATTTAGGTGTATTTACTGGTTTAAAAAGATGTATCTTATCAGTTTTATTTTACTATTTTTAGGGTTTCATAGTATAGAGAGAATATATAGCATTTCTCTACTATTTTTAAGCTTCTCTCTAGATTGATTAGCTTGTGAGTATTGGGTTTTATTTTGGTGATGATCGTGGACCTGAACTAGCTTGGAATCATACTTTAAAGCAGGGTTTTATCAGATTTGATTCCTCATTTTCCTTAAATCTCTTTGCTCTCTTTGTCTATTTCAATGTTTGGTTTAAATCCCATAATGGTTGTTGATTCAGCAATGAACTAACTTCCATTATGGGATTCTAATGAAGTTTAATGTGTAATCCAGATTTGTATGCCCTATTGTAATGCTTGTGTGCTTAATGTTGGATTGCCTAACTTGGTTGCACCTAAATGTTTGAATGATTGATCACCATTCACCCTAATAACTTATATGGAATTGAAAAAGGAAATATAAGTGCAGATTTAACCAAGTTAGCATGTGTTTATGAGACTTACATGTGTTAGGTGTTGTGATTCGTAACCCGGACAGGCATATACCGGTTCACCATGTGTAGTCGTTGAGAGAGCTTATGCTTAAATCATTATTGCTTGTAATTCACATAGACATATAGTTGGTTAGGTAATTTTGATGCTCATATGAATTCTATCATTTTGTGGATTTTGTGTGATTTGGACATGGTACATCGAAAGATGACCATGTTTCACTTTCGTGCTCTCGACTAACTATCCATATTAATTAATTAGGCATTACAAGAGGCGTGCATTTCGGATAAAAGCATTAAATGCCATTAGGATCCCATTTCTCTCCACTTTGATTCCCTAAATTTGGTATTTAGTAATTTTGTGTTGATAATTAATTTAGATTTTAATTTACTTGATTATTGATCGTTTAAGCAATCAGAAATAGTGATAAGGTTATTGCATGCTAGTGTAGAAATAGTCACCTTTCTCCGTGGGAACGATACTTTCTTACTCTGTACTACTTGTTGACCCATGTATACTTGCATGAGTTAGAGTCTGTTTTGTTAACCCGAAACAAGCCCAACAAGTTTTTTAGAAACTTGTTGGTTGTAATCCCGATCAATATATGTGTGCAAGTATACACGGTCAACAAGTAATAAGGAGTAAGTAAAGTATCGTTCTCACGGAGAATTAACTAATAAAGTTCACCAAGCACTAGCCCATAACCATTTCAGTCTTATTCAAACGAATGATTTAATATAGTGATGAAAACTATGAAATTAACTAATACTAACTGCCCCTAGAATGAGACTAGATAATGAAGACTTGAGATTACAATTTCACCTATTGAATCATTTAAATCAACACACTTCCTGTTAAGCCAAATTAATTATACCGGATTGTTAGTCGAGAACACGAAAGTGAGGCATGGACATCTTTCGATTAACCAAATCCATATCGCATATAAACCACAATTGATAGAATACACATGAACACCCACATTACCTAAACCACTATATGTCTATGTGATTTACAAATAAATAGGGTTTAAGCCCAAGCTCTCAATTGACTATGAGTGGTGCTTCAGTATATGTCTATCCTAAGCACGAATCATACATTCCATCACCATGTAGAACATACAAACACAAGCTATTAAGATCATATCCAAACCCATACTTCGTCTTTCAAGTTCATATGGATTATCATAGTAATCGATGGCCAATCAACTACGCAAATAAGCATGAATCTTAATAGACAATCTCATAACAATCAATAAGGCTAACAATGAAGTATATTAAAGTAAACTACACAATAAGATCCAATGTAATCTCAAAATAGAGTTTAGCTCATCATAGAATCAAAATCCATAATCCATAATTGATTATACATTGAGAAATAAAGATAGAAGTAAAGAGAAGTTAGGGATTTGGGAATGCAAATCTGATCTCTCTTGCTCCAATTCTGAATTTTCTATACTCTCCAATTGCTTCAATCTTCAGCTCTAATCTAATTTAGGGTTCTAATTTAATCTAACAAAGAAAGAGAAGAAAATAGCATTATGTAATCTAGATTGATCCCCAAGGGTGGAATCACCTTTTACATACTGATATCTCTCCTATATATATGCCCTAATTGAACCCTTCTCCAAGTTACGCTCCAATTGCACTGTTTAGTGAAAAAGATAGCTTTGGTCAACTTTCGAAGTGATGCGGTCACGCTGGAAATGGCCTGAAGTTGGGCTCGCTCGCGCTCAAGTAGCAGATGGCATTTTTTTGGTCCGGGGACTGGCGCGGCCGCGCCCAAAATGCATTGGAAATCCGCACGCCCGTGCTGTAGGTTTTTTGCTGTAGTGTCCTCTGGTAAAATGGCCATAACTTTTGATCCGAGAGGTGTTACAGGGTCTGCCACCTATCAAATCGAAGCTCTCAACGAGCTCTACAACTTTCGTTCTTTGAGAATTGAGAAATAATGAACGTATGAAGGTCAAAATTTGGTTGGAAGGGACTGCTATGCAAATCCCCACCCAAAACATTGAAGTTCAACGTCCGTTGGTACAAATGTCATAACTCTTTCATCCGAACTCCGATTGGAATGATTCAAGATGTTCCAAAAAGCTAAGAAGAAGCTCTTCAATATAATCCAAGTTCCAAGCCAAGAACATGAAATGACATGAAAGTCCAAACGATGTCCGGATTATTTTTTCTTGCATTTTCATACCAATAGTCGCTCACACAGCTCCCAAGCATATAATCTACAAAATGAACACAAAATGCATGAAAAGTAACTATGAAACATAGGTTTAAGCAACTAATTCAAGTAGTAGATACCGGATAAGTAGGTATAAACCTTACTTATCAAATACCCCCAAACTTAAACCGTTGCTTGTCCCCAAGTAACACAACAAATGAAATCTACATGTTATGCAAGCTATGCTACTATTACAGTGAATCCACCTTCTCAGCCAAATATGAATTCCAATACGAGTTGCCTCAGAGAAATTACAAGATCTATGAACAAAGCATGAAACTAAGCTAAAGTCATAAGGACATACAATCAGAATATCACGACCTGCTACAAAAATGTTGTGTGTGTGTGCTGTGTTCACAAATAAACTTGACAAAGGTGAAGATTCCACATGCTATACTTCTTAAGAAAGAAAATTAAGGTTTCAAATCAAGAATTATGCACATAAATAAAGCAACAACCACTCCAACACATCAGTACAAGCTAAGGTTCAAGAAAGGGTTTATTCTGCTTTATTTTACTCACGAGAGCGATTTTCACACTTTCCCGCGATGTTTATTCTTTTTTTTTCTTTTTCTTTTTTTCACATAGGGGCGCTAGGTGTAGAGATAATCCCCTCGAGCGTACTTACTCAAGTAGCAAAGGCCCCGAAACAAGAATAGCCACGGTGTTTATTGAATTTTTTTTAAAGAGACTAGCAAGTATACCCAATGCGTTCCCAAAACTTGAGTTTCTGTGTCTTATAGTCATTACTCACTTTCTACACGATTCTATCGTTAAAAACAAATTTTTCCTCTGAGAAGACAAGCATGCTAATCTTAACCAACAAGCAAATAGTGTGACGCCCCCAAAACGGGTATACATCACCCATTCTGAGTCTCCAAATACATGGTACATAACTCAAATACAAACTTCATTTATACAATACGACAAAACGTAGCTGAGAGTTTTTACACGAATATAATCATCTAGACAGTATCTAAACTCAAATTCAAACTCATTATAATTATTATCACACTATTTCATAGAATAGTGAAGACTATTATGGCAACCATTTCGGACCGTCACTCCATTTCTCGACTAGTCCCAGCTATATTCTCATTTCCTGAAGAGAACAGTGAAAGAAAAGGGTGAGCTCGACTAGCCCAGTAAGAAATATTATGACTAAGATAATGCAGAAAAAATTATCCTTAGCCTTCAACAGTATAACAACTGATAGAATACAATAGACAACAAGTTTTAGATCAACAACTGCAGTAGAATAAGAAATCCATCAGAAGAGTCAAGTAGAGCATGCTATCTACTATCTTCTATAATTTAAAAAGTTTATCATCAATTTTATCTCTATAATACCCATTAACACTTCTTTGTTATACCCAAGACAAAGAAAACTTTCATCACCTGTCTTCACCTGAACCACCAAAGATTATAGTTAAATTCATAATTCATGTTTATAACAATGTGAATCAATAGTAATTCCTTGCCACAAAGGCATAATATAACGTTCACTCAATATCCTTACCCCAAAGGCTAAAGACATTCAAGTGTAATAACAATGATCATACCAATCAGTTGTCTATCTTTGTACTACGGGCCAAATATATTCAACTATAAAACCAATGGTCATGATCATACCAATCAATTGCATGTCAGTGCACTATGGCCAAAGACATTCAACTGTTAACTAATGGTCATGATCCTGCCAATCACGTCATCGAATTATCCATGCACTACGATCAAGGATATTTGTAAGGCCCCGAATTTTATAAAATAAAAGTATTCAATTTTTCTTATAATTACAATTCAGTAAATAGTTAAATTGATAAAAAGTTAAAGTTATGGGTGAAATATGAAAACTTTTCAAAATACGCAAGTGGTTATAAAATATTTATTGTTGTCGGAGAATATTCGTTTGGTCGTGGAATATTCTTTCTGTTAGGGAATATTCGTACGACGGCGCAGACATTTGTGGGCCCCATAACAGAATAACTATCGGATGAAGATAACGACAAAAATTGAGTTTTTATAATTAACGGCGTAGTTGTTACCGTTAACACTGTTGGAATACCCGGTGGTTAAAATACAGTAATACGCGTTATTGCACAGTAGCACACGGTATTATACAGTATTTTTGAAATTATTGATTCTTACGTAAGAAGGCACAATTGAATAATTGTCACAGTAATTACTGTTCAATATTTTATTTTATTGATTCAATAATTGCTGCGTTGATATTTTATATTATTGTTGTTTCAATAATTGTTGCTGCACATCATCTCCATTATCAGATCAATAATTCATATTATTTGAATAATATTATTAGATAGCATTATTGGCAATGTCTAGAAAGTTCTGTCTAAGGAGAGGTTTGGTCATCTAATTACGCGCCAATAAGGAGAAATCTTTATTGGAAAGCCCCCTCTTTCCTGGAACGGCCTGGTTGTTATAAATGTGATTCTATAATATTATTTGTGAATAATTAATTATTGATTCATATGATAAGAAAATATTTATTTTATGTGGATATAAATGAGGGATATATTTTTGTGGTTAAAAATGAAGGAGTTAATGTTGAGGTGTTTTATCTGTATTTTTGTCGGAACGGAGGTATTGAAAATCAAATTAGGGTTTTTGAGATATTTTGCGAGGGTTATAATTTTTAATCCGACCGTTGGATCGTGGTAATATTTGGATATGTTATACATATATAAGTTGAGTATATGTCCACAAATTTTGAACCGTTAAAAATGAACGTATGATTTATTATGAATTTTACGAGATGACTGGTTCAGAAATTGTTGAATTTTCGGAGTTTATCATTTTGGTGGAAAATTCTAAAATTGGTGGGCCCCACTCTTGGTTAGTGAAGAAATGTGATGAGATTTTTATTCAAATGTGGTGGGTGAGAATAGTAGCAGGTAAAGTCATCAGGTAGCAGGTCAAGTCTGCTTCGGCGTGCTAATATTTTCCTATAAATAGAGGGCTAAATTAGAATTGAAAATCACACCAGAATTCATAAGTTTTCTCTCTTTTTCTCTCTAGATTATCGAGTGTGTTTTGTGAGTATTTAGATACTTGGTGAGTTGCTATTCATCAGTGCAAGTTTTCTTCAGCGTCATATCCGATATCCAGTCAGAAGTGCTGCTCTTTTGAGGTAAGGGATAGTAAGGGATATTAAGGGATGCTATATTCTTCATAATGATGTTATTCTTTCAATATCATTATACCAAAATATTGGTATGAATTTTATTGTGGAATTTTTACCTTTTTGTGTCAGGGTTACTATTCACGAGTTACTATTCATGAGTTACTATTCACGAGTTACTATTTATGAGTTACTATTCATGAGTTACTATTCACGAGTACTATTCACGACAAAATTGGTTTCTTTTTCTGACCAAATTATAGTTAATTTATGAATATTACTCTTGAGATTAAATCTATATGTTGATTATATTGATTTTATTATCATATATAACATTTTTATAACCCTAATGATGCTATTCTCTTTCACTTGAGTGTAAAGATGGGTAGATTATTGGTATGATCATGACTAGGGTTCTCTTTGGCCAGTAGTGAAAAAGTTGAATTGTGACTGGTATGATCATGACCATTGAATTTATAATTGAATATCTTTAGCTTAAGTGCAAAGGTGAATTGATCAACATGGTTATAATTATTGTTTATATAAGTTCTAAAATGATTATATATTTCTTTGAGATATGAATATATTTGGCCTGTAGTGCAAATATGAACTATTGAGGAATATCTTTGGCCTATAATGCAAAGATGAATTATTGATGAATATCTTTGGCCCGTAGTGCAAAGATGACCTGTTGTTGAATATCTTTGGCCGGTAGTGCAAAAATGGTCTGTTGATGAATATCTTTGGCCGTAGTGCAAAGATGAAATTGTTAGTATGATTATAAACATGAACTATGATTTGGTATAACCATGATCTTTGATGTTTCAGGTGATGAAAATTATCTTTGTCCTGGATGAGAAAAGGAATTTAGAACTACAATTACGATTATGAGTTATACACGTGATTGTGGACATGAATTATTGATTGATGTTACAGGGATAAAACATTATTGGTGGACTTTTAACATAGAGAAGATAATAAACTTTATGGTCTATTTGACTCTTCTAATGGATTGCTCGTTCTGCTGCAACTATGGTTGAAAAGTTTTATCATTTACCATATGTTCTAAATCTCTAATTTATTAATGATGAAGGCTATTGATAATTTAATTATCTTTAGTCATGATATTCTTTACTGGGCTAGTTGTGCTCACCCTTTTGCTTCACAATTCCTTTTCAGGTAATGAGAGTGTAGCTGGGTCGAGCGAGGGTAACGGGGAAATAGAACGGTGGTCTCTAGCTGTGGAGGTTCTCCCTAAGCAGTATAGAAAAGTGTTGTATAAATCATTTAGTAGTTATATTTGGTGAATTAAATTGGGTGAGGCGAACCTAACGTTGGAAGGGTGTTTTGCCACTATCATACAAGATGTCTAATGATATACAACCTCGTGTCATCATAAGACAGGGATGTGCTCATCCACTTGCTGAGTATATTTACGAGCACTACCTATATAATCTTGGTGTTTGTTTGAAGTATAATTCTCAATTAGAGATAGTGGAGATAATGATATGTCAAGAGAAGACTCACCATTAGGAAGAATATGATAGTAATCTTCTCGTTTTTCTTTGGGGTCTATTGGGTCAACCAAGGATAATTCTGTGGACATATGATATCTATCATAACCTAGACGCATGACCTCCCATGTACGAAAGTTTCCTTGAGCACTTCCCAAAGATTTTAATTTCTAAAACAGTTATTGACTGTACCTTTATGTAATGTATCAATGTGAGGTGCTGTCCATCGTTGGAACATGAGTCACAGTTGGTATTAAAACTCACAACATATGTGTTGTTGTATTTTGCACGACAATTGTTGTAATAAAGTTGTAGTTATTTTCTGTACCATGTATTTGGCGACTCAGAATAGGTTGGATGGAATGTACCTATTTTGGGGGCGTTACAATATTCGTTAGTATCACCAGTGGTCATGATCATGTCATACACCTGTCCATCTTCGCACTACGGGCCAAAGCTATCAATCAACAGTTCATCTTTGCACTACGACCAAAGATATCAATCAACAGTTCTTCTTTGCACTACGGGCCAAAGACATGCAACTGTAAAACTAATAACCAACATTCCATCTATGCACTACGGGCCAAAGATGACTTTCAACGCAATATAAGCATGAGGATCATGACAATGATATAAAGAATCAATCAAGTGAGATAAAGGATAAATATTTAACATTTATAATTCAATTTATCTAGAGTTTAAGAATATCTAAATTGTCAACATGATCACCAATTGTGGAGTAAAATTCAAGAATAATATCCATGTATCAAAGATAATTTGGATAGAAAAGAAATCAATTTTTTGGGTGAATAGTATTCCGTGAATAGTACTTCGAGAATAGTACATCGTGAATAGTATCTCGACATGGAAAGTATCCCAAATACCCGAGTGAATAATATTCGAGTGAATAGTAACTGGGTGAATAGTAACTCATGAATAGTACTCCGGCACAAAAAGTGTCCCAAATACCCGAGTGAATAGTAATCATGTGAATAGTAACCTATAAATAGTAACTCATGAATAGTAACTCATGAATAGTATTCGGGCATGAAAAGATAAATAATTATCAAGAAAGCTCAGAATAATATTTCCATGAAAAGATACTGGATGAAGTACAAATATCAAGGATATTCTACTAATTTCACGGACTATAGAAGCAATACTTCAACGAAATGAGTGTAAAAGTAGGAATACAAAACGAAATAATATTACTTACATACTACAGAGTATGGAAGAGAATATTATTTCATATGAATATTGAACGAAGATAATATCTATACGAATATGAAAAATAATATCTCTTTTGAATATGAAATAAATAATACCCCTTACCACAATAATGACATCCCTTACCTCAGAAGAAGACTGGATACTGGAATAGTGAAGTAGCAAACTTCTCTTCTACTTTCTCTATATAGCTTCTCTCTCTATAATTGTTCTTGTGAGTCTCAGTGAATTGGTGAGAATGAAAGAAGAATGAGGTTCTATTTATAGGAAAATATAGTTTCGATATTTGCACGTTTTGGGGCTCGAAATATTACAGTATAATACATTCATCTTTTCCTCCATTTTTAATTTAGTCATGCAAATACTATCAAACTTGCACCACCTCTCCTAATTGTACATCATGTGAATCAATAGTTCTATACATGTGAAAAAAATAGTTACAGTATAGTACCTTCATCTATACCTCTATTTTTAATTTAGTCATGCAAGTATTATCAATCTTGCACCACCTCCCCTAATAGTACATGCATGTGAATCAATAGTACACACATGTGAACAAATAGTTATAAGCATGTGAATTAATAGCAATTAATTGCTCATTTATCCGATTAATTACCCGATTGGTCAATATAACCTCTAGACATCCATTAATATCGAAATAGATGTTGATTTCCACTAACAATAATAATCCCAACACAATGGAACTATCAATTTCATCTTTAATCAATACGAACTTATTTATCATTAATATTATAACTCACAATATTTAACAATCAGATCATTCCCATGAAAGAGGGGGCTTTCCGATAAGGATTTCTCCCTATTGGCGAGCAATTAGGTGACCAAACCTCTCCTTGACAGAACTTTCTAGACATCGTCAATATTAAAAATAATAATATGAATAACTTTGTCGTCTCAATTATTAATTTAATAATATAAAATATTATGCAGATGATACTGTGACAATAATTGAATCAATAATATGAGAGATGTTATGCAGCAATTATTGTAGCAATAATTGAGTATAACTGAGTGACTTTTCACATAAGCATTAATAATCAATATCGTGTGTTACTATGCAACCACGCGTATTATTGTACTTTTACTACCGGGTAGTTCAACAGTTTTAACGGTAAAAACTTTCGTCGTTATTTTTATAAAAAGATATTTCTATCGTTTTCTAACTACGACAATACTTCCGTTGTGGGGTCCACCAATGATTATGCCGTCGTACGAATATTCCCTATTAAAATAAATATTCTCCGACCAATCGAATATTTTATAACAACTTGCTTACTTTGCAAAAATTTTCACATATCACCCTTAACTTTAACCTTTTATCAATTTAACCATTTATTAAATAGAATAATAATTATAAGAAAATTAAATACTTTCATTTCATAAAATTCGGGATCTCACAAATAGGAACACTGACGTGCTACCCAGTAACATCAAAACAACGGGCATAGATTACATCATGTATGAAATTATAACTAAGCTTAAGTTATCAACAAAGTTCAAAAATCTATCACATTTCTATATCATCAATGGCCATATTGGAATTCAACTGACTGAAAACATGGGAATATGTTATGTAATGCAACTAAACACATACTAAGTAAACAAGATAAAAAGAAACTGCAAAAAAAAAATTATAAAAAATTTAACTAACCAGATACTAAGATACCACTACTATGCAACCTAAACATGCAATAAAACTATATGCAAACATGCAATTTAGAACTATATGCAGTAAAACTACTAATTACAACCATTTAATACCCCCAAACTAAAAATTAATAATGCCCTCATTGTAATTAAAAGTGAAAGAATACTCCCCTAAGTGGCAATGTCATCTTCGTTCGCCTCCTCAAGATCCGATGGAATATCAGGCGATGGATAAGTTTGAGACAATCTAAAGTTGGAAACTGAGTGTGGACTTCTAACTGTCCAAATGCTTGAGTCAAAAATTCTAAAAATTGAGCAGTATTTGTTTTCTGCAACTGAGATATGGTGCGATCGCGCTGTGTTTGGCTTGTAGTTGGGCGTGGCCGCGCTACCCTGTACCCTGACAGCTTCAGTATTTTTGACTTCTGTTTGATCCTGAATGCTTATAGCAATTAGATTAAACCTTAGAGGAGAAACAATCAAACTATTATTAAGACTTACAACTATCAAACATCTACAAAATATGGAAAGTATGAAGAATTAAACATAGCAGAAGAAGTAATTGGAAATGTAAATAAGAATTAAATAAGGAGGGAGAAAAGATTGGATGGGGTGCCTCCCATTGAGCACTCGGTTTATAGTCCGTTAGCTGGACTCTTTTCTTTACACCGCTATCTGATTCCTATACGATAAGCGAGGAACCCACTATCCATTAGAACTGCAGTGTGCGTTGGGAGGTTCCCCTTCGTGAGAGTCTTCGAATTGAAGCCACCTAGCATATTTCTTGCACATGATTTCCCCATTTCCATTGCATAGCTAGGTGCTTCTTGCATTGTATTTGTGAATAGATTTTTGCATTGAGGCATGAAAAATACAACGGGCTTTTCTTTATCTACTTTCTCTTCCTCAGCCCAGCATGGTTTGTAAAATGCCTCATTATCATAAAGATCTTTACCTTGGATGTGACTACCAAGGGGACATGGGTGTGCAAAATTCACTGGATTTTTCAACTTTGGCTGAGAAGGCACTTGGGGTATTACAAAGGTCGGCTCATATTCCTTATTTTCCATATCCCCAGTTGTCTCCTCAATGTCCACTTCTTTCAGTTCATCTAGTGGCATGTACACTTCTGGCTCTCCATCACTTTCAGCATCCATGTCATAGCACCAATTGTTTTGAGGACATTTGTTCAAGGCTTCGAACATTTGATCCATCTGATTTTGAAGATTTCAAATTGACATCTCTTGCTCAATCATCTTCTCATCAGTTGATGCTATAAACTTGAACCACAAAATCCTCCAATCTTAAATTATCTATTTCAGTTTCGAAATCCATGTATTGAAGACCATTCATTGAGGGATTAATGAGTTTCCATCTGTTTATTAAGATTTTGGCTTGATAACTCCTGCCTCATTATCATCTCTTCATGGTCTGCTATGATTTTTGACATGAATTCCGTCAACCTTGAATTTTCTTCTTGTTGCATTGGAGGTGGATATGAGAATTCTGGTGGATATGTTGGACTTGGGGCGTAATATTGGTCTTGATAGTTATAGCTCCATGAAGAATCTGGGTGATAACCCTAACCTTGATTATAATTGGGATAAGCATAGTTGTTAAGGTAATCATCCCCATACTGCACTTGTTCAATACTGATGTTGCACTGATAACTCGGATGCTTGCCAGCACAATATTCACATGTAACTACTATCTCTCGAGTACGTTGGCTTGCAATAATGTCCAACTTCCTCGAAAGAATCTCAAGTTGTGCTGATAATGTAGCAATTGTGTTGAGTCCATCAATCCCTATTTCTCTTGGTTGATCCATCCTCGTGTATGACCATTGATAAGCACTATAATCCATGGTACCTGAAAAGAGAGAATATAGGAAGAGAATTAAAATAAAATAAAATGTTTAATTAAGACTAATTTGATTGAAATTAATGTTGGCAAAAATTATTAAACTAATTCCCCGACAACGACGCTAAAAACTTGTTAGTCGTAATCCCGATCAAAATATGTGTGCAAGTATACACGGTCAACAAGTAAATAAGAGTAAGTAAAATATCGTTCCCACGGAGAATTAACAAATAAAGTTCACCAAGCACTAGCCCATAACCATTTCAGTCTTATTTAAACGAATGATTTAATATAGTGATGAAAATTATGAAATTAACTAATACTAACTACCCCTAGAATGAGACTAGATAATGAAGACTTGAGATTACAATTTCACCTATTGAATCATTTAAATAAACATACTTCCTGTTAAGCCAAATTAATTATACCGGATTGTTAGTCGAGAACACGAAAGTGAGACATGGACATCTTTCGATGAACCAAATCCATATCACATATAAACCACAATTGATAGAATGCACATGAACACCCACATGACCTAAACTACTATATGTCTATGCGATTTACAAATAAATAGGGTTTAAGCCCAAGCTCTCAATTGACTATGAGTGGTGCTTTGGTATATATATATATATATATATATATATATATATATATATATATATATCCTAAGCACGAATCATACATTCCATCACCATGTAGAACATACAAACACAAGCTATTAAGATCAGATCTAAACCCATACTCCGTCTTTCAAGTTCATATGAATTATCACAGTAATTGATAACCAATCAACTAAGCAAATAAGCATGAATCTTAATAGACAATCTCATAACAATCAATAAGGCTAACAATGAAGTATATTAAAGTAAACTACACAATAAGATCCAATGTAATCTTAAAATAGAGTTTAGCTCATCGTAGAATCAAAATCAATAACCCACAATTGATTATACATTGAGAAATAAAGATAGAAGTAAAGAGAAGTTAGGAATTTGGGAATGCAAATCTGATCTCTCTTGCTCCAATTCTGAATTTCCTATGCTCTCCAATTGCTTCAATCTTCAACTCTAATCTAATCTAGGGTTCTAATCTAATCTAATCTAACAAAGAAATAGAAGAAAATAACATATGTAATCTAAATTGATTCCCAAGGGTGGAATCACCTTTTACATACTGATATCTCTCCTATATATAAGCCATAATTGAACCCTTCTCCAAGTTACGCTCCAATTGCACTGTTTATTGAAAAGGCAGCTCTAGTCAACTTTCGAAGTGGTGCGACCGTTCTGGAAATGGCCTGAAGTTGGGCGCGCCCTAGCTCAAGTAGCAGATGGCATTTTTTTGGTACAAGGACTGGCACTGCCGTGCCCAAAATGCACTGGAAATTCGCGCATCCGCGCCGTAGGTTTTTTGCTGCAATGTCCTCTGGTAAAATGGCTATAACTTTTGATTCAGGAGGAGTTACAGAGCCTGCCACCTATCAAATCGAAGCTCTCGACGAGCTCTACAACTTTCATTTTTTGAGAATTGAAAAATAATGGACAGATGAAGGTTGAAATTGGGTTGGAAGTGACTGCTATGCAAATGGCCACCCAAAACATTGAAGTTCAACGTCCGTTGGTTCAAAGGTCATAACTCTTGCATCCGAACTCCGATTGGAATGATTCAAGATATTCCGAAAAGCTAAGAAAAAGGTATACAATATAATCCAAGTTTCAAGCCAAGAACATGAAATGACATAAAAGCCCAAACGATATCCGGATTACTTTTTCTTGCATTTTCATACCAATAGTCGCTCACACAGCTCCCAAGCATATAATCTATAAAATGAACACAAAATGCATGAAAAGTAACTACGAAACATAAGTTTAAGCAAATATTTTATGTAATAGATACCAGATATGTAGGTATAAACCCTACATATCATGATGTGACACTGTTTAACTGGTCTGTGAAATCGAGATTCGTTTGGGTCCGGGGGCTTAATTATGTAGAGGGAAGGTGTTAGGCACCCCCTGCCATCCGTGGTAACATGGTGACCGCCACTTTTCATTTTAAACATTTATCTGAATACGTGTGTGTGTAGGTCTATATGCAGTTGTCTGGAAGTAGTGTTATGCCTCGTTTGCACCTATATACAAAGGGTTTGAATTTTGTATAAAAGTTCAATATTAACGAGATATGGCAGTGATGTTTTGTAAAACAGGTTTTTCAAACCCTTGTGCTCAATAGTAATTGAGGCATTTGATACTTCTATTTTATTATGTGCTCGGCTTGATTGCTTTTATTATTTTTGAGATGCGAAGCATCTTCGAGAAAATAAGATACATAGCAGTGCCAAACTCCTTGTGGGCATGAGAGCTATCTAAGGAAATTCAAATACCGTGAATAATTTATAACCTGGTTACAGCTAAAAATGTCCATCACGGGAACTGAATCTGTGATTACATGATTCCTAGGCTCACATGATGATGCAGTATATATACAAGTTGTAAAAAGTTATATATATAAAAGCTGTATATATATAAGCAATAAAAGCCAGGGATCGATGATCCGGTCATATGCACACAACACAACTCTCAACGTGAATAACTGTGTGTGAATAAAAGTGGAGAAAGGCTTTAACAAAGGTGATGTGTCTTACAGTGGGCAACCAAGAAGACTTCAAATAGCTTTAAATGAATGAACACTCGGTTTCCACCGGTAAAATATAGCAAAAACAAGCTCACATGTGTTTGGAAAGAGAAAGCAGTTAATTTAAAGTGTGTACAAAGCAAAATGGACAGGGCTTCCTTGCCTTTTCTCTCTTCAAAATGGCCACCCCAATCCCTTTATTTATAGAGGGCGGAGCCGCATGTGTACCTGCGACAGTCGTAGATGTACCTGTGGCTACCCGGGATGCCCCAGGCACCGTGGGCCCCACCGTCTCAAAGTACGTGCACTCGTGTAATGCGTTGTCCGCTCAAACCTTCATAACTTTCAATCCGGGCATCCGATTGAGGCGTGTAATACCTTTCTGGAATGCTGTTTGTAAAATCCCAAATTTTACGAATAAGATTTAATTTTCTCGAAATAATTTTTTTTTAATATTGGTGCGGATTTGATATAATGTTATAGTTGTGGGTAGTATTTATAAATTTTACAAAGTATGCAAGTGGTCATATTATATTCGATTGGCCATAGAATATTTATTTTATCAGGGAATATTCGTACAACGGCACATTCATTGTGGACCCCGCAACGAAATTATTGTCGGATTGAGAAAACGACAAAAATATTTTATGAAAATAACGACGGAAGTTTACCGTTAATACTGTTGAACTACTCGGTAGTAAAAGTACAGTAATACGCGTGGTTGCATAGTAGCACACGGTATTGATTATTGATGCTTAAGTGATAAGTCACTCAGTTTTGTTTTATTGATATTATTAATGTAATAAAACAGAAAAACTTTTTATATAAAACAGAATACTTTTATAAAGTTATTCTATAAATAGAATATATTATATTCTATTATGCATAGTATTTTGCATAGTAAAATCTTTTTATATAAAACAGAATACTTTTATAAAGTTATTCTATAAATAGAATATATTTTATTTTATTATGCATAGTGTTGCATAGTGCCTGCATAGTATTTTGCATAGTAAAATCTTTTTATATAAAATAGAATATTTTTATAAAGTTATTCGTTTTATTAGATTATAAATAGAATATATTATATTTTATTTAAATGATTTTGCTTTAAATATGGACCGTCCGATTAAAAGTAAATCAATCTGGACCGTTCATGAATTAGTTACTATGCAGTCCATTCTTCTATAAATAAAAGCTCATTCCTTCATTATTTCTTACGAATTCACTAAAACTCTAGAGAGAGAAACTATAGAGAGAAAGAAGAAAAGTGTTCTGCTACTTCACTACTCCTATATCCAGTACTCTTCTTTCTAAGGTAAAGAGATATTATTTGTTGTACCCGTAAGGGGTATTATTTCTTTTGTATTCATGAAGAGAACTTCTATTATTCCATTCTTTATTATTCTGTTGGAATAACCTGTATACGCGGACTACCCTATACTTGGTGAAATTCTTCTGTTATTTCATTCTTTATTATTATGTTGGAATAACCTGTTTATGCGAAGTACCGCATACATAGTGAAAATTTTCTATTATTCCATTCTTTATTATTTTGTCAGAATATCCTGTTGGTGCGTACTACGCCTGACCTGGTTCTATTAATTATTATTCTGTTGGAATAACCTGTCTGTGTAGTCTATCGCATGCATGGTGATTTTTGTTGTTATTCCATTCTTTAATATTTTGTTGGAATATCATATCTGTGCGAATTTTGCCTGACCTGGTTTCGTTCTTTATTATTCTGTCAGAATATCCTGTCTATGCATTTACGCATGACTTGGTTTCATTCTTTATTATTCTGTTAGAAATAACCTGTCTGTGCAGTCTATCGCACGCATGGTGAATACTTAAGTTATTCCATTCTTTATTATTCTATTGGAATAACCTGTCTATGTGGATTACCACATGTATGGTGAATGATCCTTTGTATTCATTCCTTATTAAATTGTGGACATGATCTGTCTAAGTGGATTACCGCATGGCGGCGAAAATCTATTTGCAGTTTCATATATTCTATTATACTCAGTTGGTTAAAGTTTTGGCTTCTATACTCCATGAAATTAGTGGAATATATATCCTTGATATTTGACCTTCATCCAGTATCTTTTCATGGAAATATTCTTCTAAGCATTCTTGAATTTTACTCTACAAAGAAGTATCATGTTGACAATTTGGAAGTTATTGGTTCCTGGATAAATTAATTCTTGAACTTATTTTATTGAATTATTATGTCATTGTCATCATCCTCATGTTTATATTATGTTGAAAGTCATCTGTGGCCTGTAGTGCATAGATGGACTTGGTATGATTATAACCAGGGATTATTTCGGTATAATCATGACCGTAATGTTACAAATGATGTGAAAAAAGTCGTCATTGGCCCGTAATGCATTGATGGACAGTTTTTGGTATGATTATAGCTGTGGATTCTCTTCGGCCAAGGGTGCAAAGATGAATTATTTTATGGCATGATCAGGACCGTTGATGAAAATACGATTATCTTTGGCCCGTAGTGCATGGATAATTCGTGGTCATGATACTAAAGAATATCCTTGGCCTATAGTGCAGGGATGATTTAATGATGTGGATTATTTATTGAGCTGAGTCTCAGCGATAAAAGTGATGAAAAACCTTTTAAATCATATAAGATAGCAGATTTTATTCTCTACTTGACTCTTCTAATGGATTGTTTGTTCCGCTGCAGTTAAACTTGATGTTTGTTATATTGTATCAGTTTAACACTATTGAAGGCTAACGATAATTTATTCTGCATTATCTTAGTCATAATATTTCTTACTGGGCTAGTTGAGCTCACCCTTTCTTTCACTGTTCTCTTCAGAAAACGAGAATATAGCTGGGACGAGTCGGGGAACAGAGTGATGGTCCTAGATGGTGCACTAGTAGTCCTCACTATTCTGTGAAATAGTGTAATAATAAATGTAATGAGGACGCCATTGAGTTTGGATATTGTCTAGATGATAATATTTGTATTAAAACTCACAGCATTTGTTTTGTCGTATTTTACACGACTGTTGTATAATTAGTTTGTATTTATATTCAGTACCATGTATCTGACGACCCAAGATGGGTGATGTATTCCTATTTTGGGGGCGTCACACTGTTGTCTAGAGCTACACAATGACATGGGATAAGAGGTTGTATGAAGCCAAGAAGATGGGTCCATGCCCAGATCTTCAAGTCTTTAAATTCTATCCGGTGTGCTGTCTTGAGCAGTAGTCACTCAGGATTTTGAGCTATGATTCTTGTGGGACACTTCTGCGTAGAATGTGGGTTAAAATGTTGTTGAGATGACGTGAATGTGGAATCGAGTTGGCAAAATAACTATTTTTCCCCTCACCAGGGTTATCTCTGGCTCTGGGCTGATTTAGCAGTCGTTGCTCAGGGTTATCTCTGAGATTGAGCTATTGTAGGAATTGAATGTCCTCAGGGTTGTCTCTAAGGTGTGACTGACCTCCCGGGGTTAACTCTGGGGTTAGAACTGAGCGCCTCGGGGTTATCTCCGAGATTGAAGCTGACTTCTGGGACTTAAAACGGTCTTTTTTGGGGTTATCTCCGAAACTGCAATTGCATTCCTTGGGGTTGTCTCTGAGGTTGGAACTGAATCTCTCGGGGTTTTCTCTGGGACTGGAACTGAATATCTCAGGGTTATCTCCGAGATGGCAAACTGAGTATCCCAGGGTTGTCTCCGGGATTGAGCTGGTTTGACTCCCAAGGTTATCTCTGGAAGACGATTATGCCCTCCTGCAAGGTTAGTAATAGGAATGCAAAATTTTGAGTGTCTACAAGGATGATACGCCGAACTAAATCGTAAATTCGTGCCCATAGCTTTCTGCAAACTGACCCAAAACTGTGAAGTGAATCTTGGGTCTCGATCAGAAACTATGGATAATGGCATACCATACAGTCTTACAATCTCATTTACGTATATACGAGCAAGACGTTCAAGTGAATAAGTTTATCGTATAGGTAAGAAATGAGCAGACTTGGTTAATCTATCGACAATGACCCAAATTGCATCTATACCTTGGGAAACCTTGGGAAGACCAATAACGAAATCCATGGTAATGTGCTCCCACTTCCATTCTGGAATTTTAAGTGGTTGCAATGGACCTTTTGGCACTTGATGCTCCGCCTTGACAGGTTGACAAGTTAGACACCTTGAGATAAACTTCGCGATCATTCTTTTTATATTGCTCCACCAAAATGTATGTTGAAGATCACGATACATTTTGGTACTCCCAAAATGTATGTGTTGTGTGCCTTCTTCATGATTTTAGACTTCAAATCAGAGTCGTTAGGAACACAAAGTCTGGAGTTGACTCGAAGTATTCCTTTTTCATTAATTCTTACTTCTGGAATAGCACCTTCTTGCACTTTCTTTCTCATACACATCAGCTCCAGGTTTGTAGCTTGAGCAGCTTTAACTTTATCGATTAAAGTCATTTTTACTCGTAAATTTGACATCATCACGTGGATCCCTGAAGTCTTTAACTCTATCTCCATCATTTGTAAGTCATACAAAATGGGCCTTTGCGTTGACAATATCGCACTCATACCCGCATATGATCTTCTACTCAACGCGTCAGCTACCACATTCGCTTTTTTATGATGGTATTGAATGGTATGATCGTAATCTTTCAATATCTCGAGTTAACGTCGTTGCCGCATGTTGAGTTTCTTTTTGGGTGAAGAAATATTTGAGACTTTTATGATCCGTATAGATCTCCACCTTCTCCCCATACAGGTAATGCCTCCAGATTTTAAGCGTATAAATGATTGCTGCCAACTTTAGATCATGAGTAAGATAATTCCTCTCATATTCTTTGAGTTGTCGTGAGGCATAGGCTATAACTTTCCCATGTTGCATGAGAACGCGTCCTAACCCTCTGTCTGAAGCATCGTTGTATATCACAAATCCCTCCGAACCAGATGGTATTGTCAGAACAGGTGCTGAAATGAGTCTCCTTTTGAGTTCTTGAAAACTTTTCTCACATTCCTCGCTCCAACCGAATTTTGTATCTTTTCGAGTCAGCCGAGTTAATGGAGTAGCGATTCAAGAAAATCCTTCCACGAATCTCCGATAATAACTAGCTAAGCCCATAAAGCTACGTACTTCGGTCACTGACTTAGGTTGCTCCCAACTTTGTATTGCTTCAATCTTCGTTGGGTCAACAGATATTCTGTGATTTGATATCACGTGTCCAAGGAATGCTACTTCCTCAAGTCAGAACTCGCATTTCTTCAACTTGGCGTATAACTTGTTTTCATGAAGCTTTTAGAGTATCAGCCTCAAGTGTTGCTCATGATCTTCATGGCTTTTGAAGTATACGAGGATGTCATCAATAAAGACAACCACAAAATGATCCAAATATTCTTTGAATACTTGGTTCATCATATCCATGAATGTAGCAAGAGCATTAGTCAATCCAAAAGACATGACTAGGAATTCGTAATGCCCGTACCGAGTTCTGAAAGCAGTCTTTGGAATGTCATCAGTTTTAATCTTTAACTGATGATATCTGGAATGAAGATTGATCTTTGAAAAGAATTTGGCACTTTGCAACTGGTCAAACAGGTCATCAATGCGAGGCAACGAGTACCTATTTTTGATGGTGACATGATTCAACTCTCGATAGTCAATACAAAATCGTATACTTCCATCTTTTTTCTTTACGAATAGAACAGGAACACCCCAAGGAGACGTACTAGGACGAATAAAACCGATATCTAACAGTTCTTGCAGTTGGGTTTTTAACTCCTGAAGTTTAATAGGAGCCATTCGATATGGGGTTTTGTACCGGGTTTAAGGTCAATACAAAACTCAATTTCACGCTCTGGGGGTAAGCCAGGAAGTTCTTCAGGGAATATGTCAGGAAATTTATTAACAATAGAAATATCATTCAAATTTGACGTATTTTTGTTTAAATATGTGACATGAGCTAAGAAAGCTTGACATCCATTATGGCTTGATATGACAGTGATTGACTTTAGTGGTTTGGTTGCTTGAATTCGTATAATAGGTTGGTTAAGAATATGAAAGCTAACAACCTTACGAAAATAATCAATTTTAGCATGATGAGTAGTTAACCAATCAATCCCTAAAATCACATCAAATGCAAGTATTTTCAAAGAGATAAGATCGATAGATAACGTGAGGGTGCCGATTTGAACCAAACAAGCTTTATAAATAGTGGATGTAATGAAGGTTTCTCCCAACGGAGTTTCAACAGATAAGTCAAAGTCTAATTTCTCCGGAGTTAAATTTTAATGTAGAGCGCAAGTAGGAGAAATAAAAGAATGGGTAGAACCGGTATCAAATAAGGTATAGACTTCGTAAGAGTTTATGATTAGCTTACCCATGATAACTTCGTTCAGGTTCCTCGCTTTTTGGGAGGTCACGACAAATGCTCTCCCTTAAACTACCGGCTTTGACTTGTCTGGGACAGTCTTTGGTGTCATCGTCCCAGCTGGACTTGACTTCGCTGCATGACAAAATTGAGCTAAATGACCTTCCTTTCTGTAATTGTAACACCCTTTGGGTTACTGTGTACAGTTTGGACTGATGTGTCGTTCTTGTCTGCATTTGTAGCATACAATTGGTGGTCGTTCTCCTTCGTTGAAAATAGATGTTGGTGCTGCTGTCTTTCCATCATTGTTGAATCTCCTCTTCTTGAAATTTTCACTTCTATTATCTTGGCCAGGATTACCACCGAAGTGGTTACCATTTATGGCATGTTAATTTCCTCCACGTTTATTGTCACCGCTTCGATGACTACTACCACTAGTATTACCGTTTTGCCTACTGCTATCTCTTGGTTGGGTTGACTCATTATCGCTCTCTAATAACTAAACCCTATTCACAACATCTAAATACAAGCAAAGTTTGTGAGAAATGAGGTATTGACGTATTTTAGGTTTCAAACCTCGCAGAAACATTCGTGTCATACGCTCTTGATCTACCAAATGGGATGTAAACTTAGCCTCGTACTGCGATACGGTCATATTATTTTGCTCCAGCTTGATGAATTCCACGTCCTTCATGTGACGAATACTTTCAGGAAACTTGTCGTTGAACAATTCTTAGAACTTCTTCTAAGACATCTTCAGTGCGGCAGGTTGAGTATGCTTTATAGATTCCCACCAATGATCTGCCTTTCCTCGCAACATAAAGGTGGCAAAGGGAACCTTTTGCTCCTCGGAGCATCCCAAGATATCAAATATATTGGTTATCTGCTTAATCCACATCTCTGCCTTAAGTGGTTCTGGCTTTCCCAAAAACTCCGTTGGTCCCAGCTCCTTGAACTGCTTAGCGGTGACCATCCGTGAGTTGCCAGTGTTTCCACCTGCATTTTGAATAGGAGTCTCTCTCGCCTGATGTTGCATGAATTGCAGAAAGCTCCTAAACATTTCGTCGTTTATCATTTGGTCGGTGTTGTTGTTTGTATGAGGATTATTGCCTTCCTGATGCACATTATCTTGGTTATTGATCATCGGTAACTCAACGGTCTCATGTGATCTGTTGCTTATCTCAACATTTTTTGATGCCATTTTCAAACACTGCCACAAAACAAGGGTTAGTTGACATACCACATATTATCCCTATATTATGAGCGACCAATTAAATAACAAATAAACTTAGGTAAGTCATACTAGCAAATGATTTACCCGTCTCTCCCCTCCTAGTTCTAGCCTCAAATCTCAGCCAGGGATCATATCCCTAAGCTTTGATACCAATAGTGATGCCCCCAAAATAGGTATACACAACCCATTCTGAGTCGCCAAATACATGGAACATAATTTAAATACAAACTTCCTTTATACAATACGACAAAAACGTAGCTGAGAGTTTTAACACGAATATTGTCTCGTAGACTATATCCAAACTCAAATGTAGTCCTCATTACAATTATTATCGCACTATTTTATAGAATAGTGAGGACTACTATAGCCACCAACTCAGACCGTCACTCCATTCCCCAAATAGTCCCGGCTATGTTCTCATTTCCTGAAGAGAATAATGAAAGTAAAGGGTGAGCTCAACTAGCCCAATAAGAAATATTATGACTAAGATAATGCAGAATAAATTATCGTTAACCTTCAACAGTGTTAAACTGATAGAATACAATAAACAACAAGTTTAACTACAGCAGAACAAGCAATTCATTAGAAGAGTCAAGTAGAGCATGAGATCTACTATCTTTTATGATTTAAAAGTTCATCATCAATATTTTATCCTTGTAACACGGCTCAATAAATAATCCACATCATTGAATTATCCATGCACTATGGGCCAAGGATTTTCATTAGTATCACATCCACGAATCATCCATGCACTACGGGCCAATGATATTCGTTATTATCACCAGTGGTCATGATCATGCCAACAACTATCCATCAATGCACTACGGACCAATGAGGACTTTTACCACATCATTTATAACATTACGGGTTATGATTATACCGATACAAAATTCCTAGTCATAATCATACCAACAACTATCCATCAATGCACTACGGGCCAATGAGGACTTTCATCACAATATAAGCATGAGGATGATGACAATGATATAAGAATTCAATTAAATGAGAGCAATGATAAATTTTAAAGATTTATAATTCTATTTATCCAGAATTCAATAATGTCCAAATTGTCAACATGATACTGCTTTGTGGAGTAAAATTCAAGAACAATATTGTATCAAAAATAATTTGGAAAGAAAAGAAATCAATTATTTGTGTCATGAATAGTACCCCGGGTGAATAGTACTCGAGTGAATAGTACTTCGAGAATAGTACTTCGTGAATAGTACTCTGACATGAAAAGATTAAAACTTAACAAGAATATTCAGAAAAATATTCCCGTGAAAAGATACTTGATGAAGCTCAAATTTCAAGGATATTCTACTAATTTCAAGGAGTATAGAAGCAATACTTAACAAAATGAGTGTAGAATTCAGAATCTGAAATGAAATAATGTTACTTAAATACTATAGAGTATGGAAGAAAATATTATTTCTTACGAATATTGAACAAAAATAATATCCCTTACCTTAAAAAGAAAGTACTTCTGACTGGTATAGCGGGGATATTCTTGAAGAAAACTTGCACTATTTTCTACACTCAAAGCTTCCTTAAACTCTAAAAAAATATGCTCAATATTATAGATGAAGAATTCTCTGATTCTGATGTGATTTTCAATTCTAAACTAAGCATCCTATTTATAGGAGAATGGAAGGATACTATTTAGAAAATAAAATCACGGACGCACAGTAAAACCATCACGGGTTGCAACAGGCGAAAAAAATTTAATTTTACTATTCTTGACTTTGTAATAAAATATTCTAATAAAACGAAAATTTTAAATAAAATAAAATATATTCTATTTATAATGTAATTAAACAAAACTTAATATATATATATATATATATATATATATATATATATATATATATATATATATATATATATCCTTCATCCCATGGCATTCCGCCCTGACATATGTGTCGACGTCGGAATTTTTATTTGTCCCTTTTTTGTTCTTATCTTTTGGTGTTCTCATGTTCGGTGAGATTTGTGACGCTCCCAATTCCGGGTTCCTTCGAACCTCGAATCCGGTCCGCCATGATACTAATATCGTCAAACTATTTATATCATTTATTCATAACTTAATGAATATAACTTTGCTTATTACAATTTAGAATATAAATTCTTTCCATTTCTAGGATTTGTGTATTGACCCCAAACTTTTATAAGTTTCAAATCTTGGTAATTTACCATTCCAGTCTTACATCATATTCGATGTTATAAAAATATGCAGAATAATTTAAACTCTTTCAATCACGTTTAAAAATAAATCTTTTATTGATATCTTAACTTGAATCAATTACATATCCTTGAATCAAATTATGTTATGATTCATTCTATTCGAATTATTGTATAAACTTTTACATCTCGATTCGAATTCCTCTATATACCACATAATACAACTTTACAACTCAATATGTATTACATATCGTAAACTACTATCATAAACATTTTCTAGAACCTAAACATGGTTCAAGAGCATATATTTAAATAAATAAATCAATCTCCATTGATACTATTAAACTTTATCAATCAAGTAGCACGTAATCTTTACCCTGAGTCCTTAACCTGCAAAAGTGGTTATTTGCAAGGGTGAGCTTGACAGCCCAGCAATTCTAACAGTTTTCATGCAGCATATAACATATAATAACATACTCAGTTCATGCATTCATAATCCATTAATATTTACTACGCATGTTACTTCTCATATAACATGTATATAAGTTTATTTCATAAGTATATCATCAAAGATCAACTTTCACATTTCATACATATCTCATATGCATTTCATATATATATACATCAACATCCTCATGACATAATATAGCTCAACTAACAGTTATCAAATTCATATAATAAATAGGAACTGAAAGACTTGCCTGATTCGTAGGTTATCAACTACGACTTAACTGCTTAAAGCTTATCTGCACTTCGTGTATTCTTACACAGTTATATAATCATGGATTCATATCCACCATTCGTACATTCATACATTCTTAATGTAATAATAATGTTACATTGTTCTCTATCTTGGTTTTTAAAATCTTCCCTTTGCTTTCTTAGTAAAGCCTTAGAATAGCTTTGTATATATAGCACACCTTAGCTACACATGCTTTATATCAACATTCCTAAATCTTTATCATACACTTGACTAACTATGTGTTCGACACATATTTAAAGTTTATAGATACGCGATCTACATTGTTCTTACATTTTGCAAACTTTAATAAAATATAATAAATTTGGGTTTTATATAACCATTACAAGCTCTTATGTTTAAAACATCATTTATGTTAAGTATTATAGCTTTAGATATTCATTACACGTATGCTTTAAGGTTCATATGACTGCTAACACAGTTTGGCAACACTGCTCTGCAGCGCAGCTGCGCTGCAGTTTGGCCTAGGATGGGCGCAATTGCGCCGTCCCCTGGCCAGACCAAAGTTAAGTATTTATTTTCTGGTTTCATCTTAGCATGCATGACTGTTAGCATCTTACCCATATGTTAAGAGGTCTTAGCCCAAGTTTGGTGCCTCTTGTATTTACCTTAAGTTATTTTCCATACTTTAAAGACTTACTTGAAATTTTCCAACAAGTCTAAGTAGGTTCATGTACAAGACTATATTAACCATTTCATCGCCTATAACGCGTATGCTCGTATTTGTTCAACTCATTAGTATAGTTCATCATTTGAGAACTCATTACAATTCATACTCGCATAACTTATATGGTATCTAGCTAGATGAGCACACATGTAAGCCATGCTTATAAAAACTTAGTTTCTCAAGGCATTCAAGTTCACTTTTAAAAGTCATTTTAAGCCAAGTTAAAGCAACTAGGTGCAACTCTAAATCTCATTTCATAGCCAACTAAGTCATGTATGTATGTTATCATGTTTAGAACTTTAACTACACGAGTTACTTTAAGTTTCGTTTTCAAAGTTTTAAGTTTTCTTTAGAAATCATTTTCAACTAAGCTATTGTAAGTTGATAATAGGTAAAGCAACTTTAAATCACTTCTCATACTTAGGTACACTCATAACTCAACAATATGTATGTGTTAAAATATCATAACTTCAAAGACTCAAGGTTCGTCAATATTCGTTTTCCAAAACTCCAAGTTTCTTTTCAAAACACATACTAAGTCATGCTAAAGCATTTCATTATGAGTAAAGTAATCTTAGCCATGTTACATGTCTATTATCATGCATATTCATATTTTATCACTTAGAATAATATATTCCATCGTCGAGAGCACTATACTTGCGTATGTTCTCTTCTGACGCCCTCCGATTGCCTTTGAATACGTAACAGTCATAAATATGACTATTTTGACCCCGTCTAATGACCTCAAATTAAAATATTTAAAGAAAAAAAGTTGTAGGTCTATTTGTCCTCGTTCTGAATCATCACCTCAATCGGAGTTCGTATGAAAACGTTATGACTAATTTACTATAGCAGGTCAAAACAGTCCACCCGACACTGATGTCCGGCGCAGCTGTGCCCCAAATGGCCTTGGGGGCAGCGCAGCTGCGCCCTGGGAGGCAGAACAGCCCCCCAGGCTCTATTCTTCTTGATTTTACAGACCCATACTCCTTCCGATTTTCATAACATGAGTTATACTCATCAAAATTAGTCCGTTTTTGATTCTATGAGTTTGTAACTCATAAAACTACAACATACCAAATACCCAACAATAACATAAACATTAACTAACCCAAAAATTAATCTAAAACTCATATTCATGCTAAATGTTCATGTTTTGACAATTTAGCGAATTCATTCACTACGAATTTGTTTCTCAACCAAATTGGTTCGTTTAACTTCCGTTGTTTTTGCATTTAACTATATTATCAGTATCTAGCAACAATTCATGGATTATAACAATCCTTAGCCATCAATTTTGTGACTTAAAAGTAAGTATTTCATTATACTTTTCTAGTAATTAAAGAACTTCAATTCAAGAACATGTAAGTAGACAAATATTACCTTCTGAAGCTTAACTTTGCTAACCATAGCTCTTCAATCCTCTAATTGCTCTCAATTCTACTAATCTCTCATAGCCAAATTCTCAGACATCTTAATAAACGGGAACAAGAAGAAGAAGGCTCTATTTATTGCCAATCTTCAGTTAATAGTCTTGCACACTGAAATAATCCAAGGGGAGGAAGAAGAAGCCAAAGGATGTTGGAGAGTTGGTCACCAACTCCACCTTCCTCCATCATCAGCTCTACAACTTAGTGAAGAAGGGATAAGATAGGCCAATGGCCTATTCATACGGCAGTTATATAAAAGTGACACTGATATTGGAACAAGCTTATTTCTCATCAACTAGCTTAGTTTTGTTCCTTTAATTCCCAAAATAAAATTTTAATGTGTTAATGCTACTACAACAAGTAAAATTAGGGATTATTTATGTACCCATATCATATACCCCATGTACATTTGGGTTAGTCCAAATAATATTTTAATTGGGCTAATTATAATTTAGTTAGGTACCTTCAACCCATTATTTTATATCACACATAAATATCATAATGATTATTATTAATCACAAATTCTCTTTTAATAATTTCAGTTAAACCTTCAGTCTGGCTTAACTTTAATACTCAGGCCACACAAGGCTCATTTATCTCATTTACTAGAGTTATATAACTTAAGCTCATTATCTCTATAATAAAATATTAGGGGTCTAGGCCACATTTAGTTTTTCCCCAATTCCACATTATTTTATTATTTATAAAGTTTGTGTGACACACTTTACCTTAATGCTAAATTATTTAGCTTACCCTACACATGTAATATGTATAACCCTTTTCACTTAAAATAATTAATATCTATTCTATTAATTATTTAGATTATACACTATACATATTCAATTGTCCTAAGACAGCTTCTAAATCATGTTTTGCTAACTTAATTCTTTCATGGACAACTTAATTTTCATTCATGACCCTTATATGAGTCCTTTGTATTCATTTCTTGAAATTTAATTTTCACAACTTACTTAGAACTTCCTACAGACCGGCGCAGCTGCGCAGGTCATAGGCTTTGAAATGGCGCAATTGTGCCACCTCAAGTTTGAAGGCATACAAGTTCTGCTTGAGCATAACCTTAGCTTTAATTCAAGAATACTTCATGCTTTTAAATTACTGACTTGCTATACCAGTTAACTAACATCTATCACCAATTTCTTCAATGATTTAGAGATTAACTTCAAGTTCAAACTCTATTTCCCTTAATAGTTAGTTAACTATAAAGATCTCATATATATCTAATTTCTTTCCACCAAATCACATAATTCAAGATATATATAACACATACATATATTCCTTTAGTCTTCACTTCTCGCCGTGTATCAAATTACTTAATAATTCTCTAACCAATTTAAAGGTATATTGATTTTCTTCTCTCGTCAACAACGTACATATATACAAGTTTAAACCTAGCACACATAGAGTCTTTAATAGTATTGAATATAGTACACTGAGTGGTTTTCCACAAATAACTAACAAATTGGTTTCCGTCTCGTCTACACTATTTTCACAGTGAGTTAGATCGGTTACTGATTCGTATATGCATCCGCTCTTTGAAGGAATTGTTTAGCCCAGCTCCTATACATCCACCATTAAAGGTATGGTTGCACTTCTTTAGACTTGATACTTACTCGTACTTATACTCAAGGAATTGGTGATTATCAAATATATTTAATGTCACCAACTTACTATACTAAAATAATTTCACATAAATTATTTAATAACAATAGATAATTTCTATCCATCTTCTTTACTAATTCATCTCTATAATTTATAACAAATGTAAGACCCCAACTTTTATGAATAAAGATGAATTTTTTATAAATATCATTTTTGAATATTATGGAGTGAATTTGATATAATGTTATAGTTGTGGGATATATATAAAATTTTCAAAATACGTAAGTGGTTATAAAATAATCATTTCTGTTGGAGAATATTCGTTTGGTCGTGGAATATTCTTGTTGTCGGGGAATATTTGTACGACGACGCAGCCATTTGTGGGCCCCAAAACAGAATAACTATCGGATGAAGAAAACGACAAGTTTGAGTTTTATAAATAACAGCGTAGTTGTTACCGTTAACACTGTTGGAATACCTGGTGGTTAAAATACAGTAATATGTGTTGTTGCACAGTAGCACACGATATTGTACAGTATTTTTGAATTATTGATTCTTACGTAAGAAGGCACTACCCAATAATTATTACAGTAATTATTGTTCAATATTTTTTTTATTGATTCAATAATTGCTACGTTGATGCTTTATATTATTGTTGTTTCAATAATTATCACTGCACAGTATTTCCCATTATCAGATCAATAATTCATATTATTTAAATAATATTATTAGATAGCATTATTGGCAATATCTAGAAAGTTTTGTCAAGGAGAGGTTTGGTCACCAAATTGGGCGCTAGTAGGGAGAAATCCTTATTGGAAAGCCCCCTCTTTCCTGGGAACGGTCTGGTTATCATAATTGTGAATCTATAATATTATTTATGAATAATTAATTATTGATTTATATTATAAGGAAATATAAATTTTTTATGTGGATATAAATGAAGGAATTAATGTTGAGGTGCGGAATGGAGGTATTAAAAATCAAATTAGTGTTCTTAAAGCTCTATTGTGTGAGTTATAATTTTGATCCGACCGTTGGATCATTGTAATTTTTGGATATGTTATACATATATAAGTTGAGTATATGTCCACAAATTTTGAACCGTTAAAAATTAGCGTATGATTTGTTATGAATTTTTAGAGGTGTTGAAAATCATCCGTTTGTGGATTTCAGATATTTTCTGTTTGGAATTTGAAAAAACTTTCTTCTGCAAAGTTATAGAGAATTCAATTTCGTATGGAATGGACATAAAATTTGTATTTTTTTGATAAAAAGGCTATTTATTATGAATTATTGAAGTTTTGAAAATTAAATATTTTTTATTTAAAAATATGGTGGGCCCCACTTTTGGTTGGTGTGGAAATTTGATTTTGGTAGGCCCCACTGGTGGTGGCTGAATTTTGGGTCAAAATGTGTGCGTGAAAATTTTGAAAAAAATTAATATTTTATTAATTTAGTCTCCTATGGCGTTCTAGCATTTTCCTATAAATAGGCGCTTAAGTTAGAATTGAAAATCACACCAGAATCAGAGAATTCTTCGTCTATAATATTGAGCGTATTTCTTTAGAGTTTTAGAAAGCTTTGAGCATAGAAAACAGTAAAAGTTTTTTTCAAAAATATCCCCGTTGTACCAGTTGGAATACTCTTCTTTTCAAGGTAAGGGATGTTATTTTTGTTCAATATTCGCTTGAAATAATATTTTCTTTCATACTCTATAGTATATAAGTAATATTATTTCGTTTAAGATTTCGAATTCTATAATCGTTTTGTTAAAGTTTTGGCTTCTAAACTCCATGAAATTAGTTGAATATCCTTGATATTTGCGCTTCATCCAGTATCTTTTCATGGAAATATTATTCTGAGCATTCTTGATAAGTTTTAACTTTTTCATGTCGGAGTACTATTCACGGGGTTACTATTCCCAATATACTATTCACGGAATACTATTCACTCGAGTACTATTCACCCGGAGTATGATTCATGATAAAAATTGATTCGTTTTCGGTCCAAATTATTTTTTGTACAATATTATTCTTGAATTTTACTCTACAAAGCAGTATCATGTTGACAAATTGGACGTTATTGATTTCTGGATAAATTAAATTATAAATCTTTAAAAATTTATCCTTGAACTTGTTTTATTGAATTCTTATATCATTGTCATCATCCTTATGTTTATATTATGTTAAAAGTCATCTGTGGCCTGTAGTGCATAGATGGACTTGGTATGATTATGACCAGGGATTATTCGGTATAATCATGACCGTAATGTTACAAATAATGTGGCAAAAGTCCTCATTGGCCCGTAGTGCATTGATGGACAGTTGTTCGCGTGATCATGACCGTTGATGAATTCACGAATATCCTTGGCCCGTAGTGCGTGGATAATTTGTGGTCGTGATACTAAAGAATATCCTTGGCCGTAGTGCAGGGGTGATTCAATGATGTGGATTATTTATTAAGCTGAGTCTCAGCGATAAAAGTGATGAAAAACCTTTTAAATCAGAGAAGATAGAAGATTTTATACTCTACTTGACTCTTCTAATAGATTGCTTGTTCCGCTGCAGTTAAACTTGATGTTTGTTATATTTTATTAGTTTAGCACTATTAAAGGCTAACGATAAATTATTCTGCATTATCTTAGTCATAATATTTCTTACTGGGCTAGTTGAGCTCACCCTTTTGCTTTCATTGTCCTCTTCAAGAAATGAGAACGTAGCAGGGACTAGTCGGGGAACGGAGTGACGGTCCAGATAATAGCATTAGTAGTCCTCACTATTCTATAAAATAGTGTGATAATAAATGTTTTGAGGACTCCATTTGAGTTGAATACTGTCTACAAGACAATATTCGTATTAAAACTCTCAGTTTATGTTTTGTCATATTTTACATGACAGTTGTATTACTAAGTTGTATTTGAATTTTGTACCATGTATTTGACGACTCAAGATGGGTGATGTATACCTATTTTGGGGGCGTGACAATTGATATCAAAGCTTAGGGATATGATCCCTGGCTGAGATGTGAGACAAGAACAAGAAGGGGAGAGACGGGGAATTCCTTCGCTAGTATGACCTACCTAAGTTTATTTGGTATTTAATTGGTCGGTCAGAGTATAGGGATAATATGTGACATGTCAATTAAACCTTGTTTTGTGGCAGTATTTGAAAATGACATCTGAGAATGTTGAGAATAGCAATGGAGCACAGGAGACCGTTGAGTCTCCACAGATCAACAATAAGGATAATGTGCATCAGGAAGGCAACAATACTCATGCAAACAACAACACCGACCAAATGATGAACGATGGAATGTTCAGAGGCTTTTTGCAATTCATGCAACATCAGGAAAAAGAGACTCATGTTCAAAATGCAGGTGGAAATACTGGCAACCTTCGGACGGTCACTGCTAAACAGTTCAAGGAGCTGGGACCACCGGAGTTTTTTGGAGAGCCAAAACCACTTAAGGCGGAGACGTGGATAAAGCATATCAACAAGATATTTGATGTCTTGGGATGCTCCGAGGAGCAAAAGGTTCCCTTTGCCACATTCATGTTGCGGGAAGAAGCAGATTACTGGTGGAAATCTGTAAAGCGTACTCAACCTGCCACACTGAAGATGTCTTGGGAGAAGTTTCAAGAACTGTTCAACGACAAGTACTTTCTCGAAAGTATTCGTCACATGAAAGAGGTAGAGTTCATTAAACTAGAGCAAAACAACATATCCATGTCATAGTACGAAGCCAAGTTTGCCGAGTTGTCCCGGTTTGTGTCCCACTTAGTTGATAATGAGGAGAGAATGACGTGGATGTTTTTAAGAGGTTTGAAACCTGAGATACGTCAATACCTTATCTCTCACAAACTTTGCTTGTATTCAGATGTTGTTAATAGGGCTTAGTTATTGGAGTGCGATAATGAGTCAACTCAACCAAGAGAGAGCAGCCGGCAAAATGATAATACCAGTGGTAGCAGTCATCGAAGCAGTGACAACAGACGTAGAGGGAATCAACATACCAGAAATGGTAACCACTTCAATGGTAATCATGACCAAGACAATAAGAATGGACATTTCAAGAAGAGGAGATTCAACAATGATGGAAAGACGTCAGCATCATCACCCGTTGTTAAGGAAGGAGAACGACCACCTATCATATGCTTCAAATGCGGAGGGGATGGACATATCAGTCCAAACTATGCATAACAGTCCAAAACGTGTTACAATTATGGAAGAGAAGGTCACCTAGCTCGATTTTGTCGTTCAGGGAAGCTAAGCCCAGCTGGAATGGAGACACCAAAGGCCGTTCTAGAAAAGTCAAAACCATTAGTTCAAGAGAGAGCATTTGTCGTAACCTCCCAAAAAGCAAGGAACCTGAACGAGGTCATCACGGGTAAGCTTATCATAAACTCTAGCGAATTCTATACCTTATTTGATACCGGTTCTACCCATTATTTTATTTCTCCTACTTGCGCTCAACGTTTAAATTTGACTCTGGAGAAATTAGACTTTGACTTATCTGTTGAAATTCTGTTGGGAGAAACCTTCATTACATCCACTGTTTATAAGTCTTGTTTGGTTCAAATCGGTACCCTCACATTACCTGTCGATCTTATTTCATTGAAAATACTTGCATTTGACGTAATTCTAGGGATTGATTGGTTAACTACTCATCATGCAAAAATTGATTGTTTTTATAAGGTTGTTGGCTTTCATATTCCTAACCAACCTATTATGCAAATTCAAGCAACCAAACCATTAAAATCAATCACTGTCATCTCAAGCCATAAAGCTATTTGTTTATTAAAAAATAGATGTCAAGCTTTCTTTGCTCATGTCACGGATTTAAACAAAAATACGTCAGTTTTGAATGATATTTCTATTGTTAATAAATTTCCTGACGTATTCTCTGAAGAACTTCCTGACCTACCCCTAGAGCGAGAAATTAAATTTTGTATCGACCTTGAACCTGGTACAAAACCCATTTCCAAAGCCCCATATCGAATGACTACTATTGAACTTCAGGAGTTAAAGACCCAATTGTAGGAATTATTAGACATCGGTTTCATTCGTCCTAGTACGTCTCCTTGGGGTGCTCTGGTTCTATTTGTGAAGAAGAAAGATGGGAGTATGTGACTTTGTATTGATTATCGGGAGTTGAATCATGTCACCATCAAGAATAAGTACCCATTACCACGTATTGATGACCTGTTTGACCAGTTGCAAGGCGCCAAATTCTTTTCAAAGATCGATCTTCGTTCTGGATATCATCGGTTAAAGATTAGAACCGATGACATTCCAAAGACGACTTTCAGAACTCGGTATGGGCATTATGAATTCCTAGTCATGTCTTTTGGATTGACTAATGCTCTTGCTACCTTCATGGATATGATGAACCGAGTATTCAAGGAATATTTGGATCGCTTTGTGGTCGTCTTTATTGATGACATCCTCATATATTCCAAAAGCCGTGAAGATCATGAGCAACACTTGAGGCTGATACTCCAAAAGCTTTGTGAAAATAAGCTTTATGCCAAGTTGAAGAAATGCGAGTTCTGGCTTGAGGAAGCAGCATTCCTTGGGCACGTAGTATCAAGTCATGGAATATCTGTTGACCCGACAAAGATTGAAGCTATTCAAAGCTGGGAGCAACCTAAATCAGTGACCGAAGTACGTAGCTTTCTCGGCTTAGTTGGTTATTATCAGAGATTCGTAGAAGGGTTTTCTCGAATCGCTACTCCATTAACTTAGATGACTCAAAAAGATACAAAATTCTGTTGGAGCGTGAAATGTGAGAAGAGTTTTCAAGAACTCAAGAGGAGACTCATTTTAGCACATGTTCTGACAATACCATCTGGCTCGGAGGGATTTGTCATCTACAGTGATGCTTCGGGTAAAGGGTTAGGATGTGTTCTCATACAATATGGGAAAGTCATAGCCTATGCCTCTCGGTAACTCAAAGAATATGAGAGGAATTATCCTACTCATGATCTAGAGTTGGCAGCTGTTGTCTTCGCACTTAAAATTTGGAGGCATTATTACTTATATGGGGAGAAAGTGGAGATCTTTACGGATCATAAAAGCCTCAAATATTTCTTCACTCAAAAGGAACTCAACATGCGACAACGACGTTGGCTTGAACTGTTGAAAGATTATGATCATACCATCCAATACCATATTGGAAAAGCGAACGTGGTAGCTAACGCATTGAGTAAAAGATTATATGCGGGTACAAGTACGATATTGTCAACGCTAAGGCCCATTTTGTATGACTTGCAAAGGATGGAGATAGAGTTAAAGACTCCAGGGACCCATGTGATGATGGCGAATATACGAGTAGAACCGACTTTAATCTATAAAGTTAACGCTGTTCAAGCTATAGACCTGGAGCTGATGCGTGTGAGGAAGAAAGTGCAAGAAGGTGCTATGCCAGAAGCAAGAATCGATGAAGAAGGAATACTTCGAGTCAACTCCAGACTTTGTGTTCCTAACAACCCTGATTTAAAGTATAAAATCATGATGGAGGCGCACAACACACCATTTACAATCCATCTTGGGAGTACCAAAATGTATCATGATCTTCGACATACATTTTGGTGGAGCAATATGAAGAGAGAGATAGCAGAGTATATCTCAAGGTGTTTAACTTGTCAACGAGTCAAGGCAGAGCATCAAGTACCAAAAGGTCCATTGCAACCACTTGAAATTCCAGAATGGAAGTGGGAGCACATTACCATGGATTTCGTTACTTGTCTTCCCAAGGTTTCTAAAGGCATAAATAAAATTTGGGTCATTGTTGATAGATTGACCAAGTCTACTCACTTCTTACCTGTACGGGAAACTTATAAACTTGAACGTCTTGCTCGTATGTACATAAATGAGATTGTAAGACTGCATGGTATGCCGGTATCCATAGTTTCTGATCGAGACCCAAGATTTACTCCACGATTTTGGGTTAGTTTGCAGAAAGCTACAGGCACAGATTTATGATTTAGCTCGGCATATCATCCTCAGACGGACGGGTAGTCGGAGAGGACTATTCAAACTCTTGAAGATCTATTAAGACTATGTGTCCTTGACTTCAAGCGAAGTTGGGACAAGTTCTTACCATTGGTGGAGTTTCCCTACAACAACAGTTAGCAAGCAAGTATTGGCATGACTCCATTTGAGGCGTTGCATGGAAGAAAGTGTCATTCTCTAGTATGCTAGGATGAGGTGGATGAAGCAACGTTGTTGGGACCAGAGTTGGTGCGTATGATTATGAAAAAGATTCAAACGATCCCGACAACGTATAAAAACCTTACAAGATCGACAAAAGAGTTATGTTGATCTTCATCGAAAGGACGTGGAATTCGATATTGGAGATCATGTGTTGTTACATATTGCTCTATGGAAAGGAGTTACAAGATTTAGAAAGAGAGGAAAGCTCAATCCTCGATTCATTGGCCCATTTTTAATCCTGATCGAGTAGAAACTGTGTCCTATAGACTCGCTTTACCGTCAAGTATGTCTTGTGTTCATAATATTTTTCACATATCCATGTTACGTAAATATGTGGAAGACCCGAACCACATTATTGAGTTAGAACCGGACGAAATAGCAGAAGATTTAACGTATGAAGAAATTCCTGTTAAAATCTTGGATAAGAAGGAACATATTCTACGCTCCAAGGTTATACCTCAAGTCAAAGTTTTGTGAAGAAACCATAATGTTGAGGAAATGACCTGGGAGTTAGAATCTAAAATGAAATCAAGGTATCCTTACCTCTTCGACATACCAGGTACGTACCCTAATTTTGAGGGCAAAATTTCATAAGAATGGGAGGTTGTAAGACCCCAACTTTTATGAATAAAGATGAATTTTCTATAAATATCATTTTTGAATATTATGGAGTGAATTTGATATAATGTTATAGTTGTGGGATATGTATAAAATTTTCAAAATACGTAAGTGGTTATAAAATAATCATTTCTATTGGAGAATATTCGTTTGGTCGTGGAATATTCTTGTTGTCAGGGAATATTTGTACGACGATGCAGCCATTTGTGGGCCCCAAAACAGAATAACTATCGGATGAAGAAAACGACAAGTTTGAGTTTTATAAATAACAGCGTAGTTGTTACCGTTAACACTGTTGAAATACCTGGTGGTTAAAATACAGTAATATGTGTTGTTGCACAGTAGCACACGATATTGTACAGTTTTTTTGAATTATTGATTCTTACGTAAGAAGGCACTACCCAATAATTATTACAGTAATTATTGTTCAATATTTTTTTTATTGATTCAATAATTGCTACGTTGATGCTTTATATTATTGTTGTTTCAATAATTATCACTGCACAGTATTTTTCATTATCAGATCAATAATTCATATTATTTAAATAATATTATTAGATAGCATTATTGGCAATATCTAGAAAGTTTTGTCAAGGAGAGGTTTGGTCACCTAATTGGGCGCTAGTAAGGAGAAATCCTTATTGGAAAGCCCCCTCTTTCCTGGGAACGGTCTGGTTATCATAATTATGAATATATAATATTATTTATGAATAATTAATTATTGATTTATATTATAAGAAAATATAAATTTTTTATGTGGATATAAATGAAAGAATTAATGTTGAGGTGTTTTGTCGGAATGGAGGTATTAAAAATCAAATTAGTGTTCTTAAAGCTCTATTGTGTGAGTTATAATTTTGATCCGACCGTTGGATCATTGTAATTTTTGGATATGTTATACATATATAAGTTGAGTATATGTCCACAAATTTTGAACCGTTAAAAATTAGCGTATGATTTGTTATGAATTTTAAGAGGTGTTGAAAATCATCCGTTTGTGGATTTCAGATATTTTCTGTTTGGAATTTGGAAAAACTTTCTTCTGCAAAGTTGTAGAGAATTCAATTTCGTATGGAATGGACATAAAATTTGTATTTTTTTTGATAAAAAGGCTATTTATTATGAATTATTGAAGTTTTAAAAATTAAATATTTTTTATTTAAAAATATGGTGGGCCCCACTTTTGGTTGGTGTGGAAATTTGATTTTGGTAGGCCCCACTGGTGGTGGCTGAATTTTGGGTCAAAATGTGTGCGTGGAAATTTTGAAAAAAATTAATATTTTATTAATTTAGTCTCCTATGGCGTTCTAGCATTTTCCTATAAATAGGCGCTTAAGTTAGAATTGAAAATCACACCAGAATCAGAGAATTCTTTGTCTATAATATTGAGCGTATTTCTTTAGAGTTTTAGAAAGCTTTGAGCATAGAAAACAGTAAAAGTTTTTTTCAAAAATATCCCCGTTGTACCAGTTGGAATACTCTTCTTTTCAAGGTAAGGGATGTTATTTTTGTTCAATATTCGCTTGAAATAATATTTTCTTTCATACTCTGTAGTATATGAGTAATATTATTTCGTTTAAGATTTCGAATTCTATACTCGTTTTGTTAAAATTTTGGCTTCTAAACTCCATGAAATTAGTTGAATATCCTTGATATTTGCGCTTCATCCAGTATCTTTTCATGGAAATATTATTCTGAGCATTCTTGATAAGTTTTAATTTTTTCATGTCGGAGTACTATTCACGGGGTTACTATTCCCAATATACTATTCACAGAATACTATTCACTCGAGTACTATTCACCCGGAGTATGATTCATGATAAAAAAAAAATTCGTTTTCGGTCCAAATTATTTTTTGTACAATATTATTCTTGAATTTTACTCCACAAAGTAGTATCATGTTGACAATTTCGACGTTATTGATTTCTGGATAAATTAAATTATAAATCTTTAAAAATTTATCCTTGAACTTGTTTTATTGAATTCTTATATCATTGTCATCATCCTCATGTTTATATTATGTTAAAAGTCATCTGTAGCCTGTAGTGCATAGATGGACTTGGTATGATTATGACCAGAGATTATTCGGTATAATCATGACCGTAATGTTACAAATGATGTGGTAAAAGTCCTCATTGGCCCGTAGTGCATTGATGGACAGTTGTTGGCATGATCATGACCATTGATGAATACATGAATATCCTTGGCCCGTAGTGCATGGATAATTTATGGTCGTGATACTAAAGAATATCCTTGGCCGTAGTGCAGGGGTGAATCAATGATGTGAATTATTTATTAAGCTGAGTCTCAGCGATAAAAGTGATGAAAAACCTTTTAAATCATATAAGGTAGTAGATTTTATGCTCTACTTGACTCTTCTAATGGATTGCTTGTTCCGCTGCAGTTAAACTTGATGTTTGTTATATTTTATTAGTTTAACACTGTTGAAGGCTAACGATAAATTATTCTGCATTATCCTAGTCATAATATTTCTTACCGGGCTAGTTGAGCTCGCCCTTTTGCTTTCATTGTCCTCTTCATGAAATGAGAACGTAGCCGAGAATAGTCGGGGAACGGAGTGACGGTCCAGATGATAGCATTAGTAGTCCTCACTATTCTATGAAATAGTGTGATAATAAATGTATTGAGGACTCTATTTGAGTTGAATACTGTCTAGAAGACAATATTCGTATTAAAACTCTCAGTTTATATTTTGTCGTATTTTACACGATAGTTGTATTACTAAGTTGTATTTGAATTTTGTACCATGTATTTGGCGACTCAAGATGAGTGATATATACCTGTTTTGGCGGCGTCATAACAAATTTATAATAATGATATATATTTATTAAACATAACAACACTTATTACATAGCTCATATTACCCTATGTAACACATTTATATTCTTATTCGAACCCTTCTCATGCATTAAGAATTTTATTTACTAAATTCTTATTTTAATAATTTCTAAAAATTCGGGTTCTTACATCATCTCCCCCTTATAAGGATTTCGTCCACGGAATCACCGAAACCTCCTCTACTCGGCGCTATTAAGAATATTACATATTCTTTTTGAATGATTTTATTCATTCTCTTTCCGAACGTTTAATTATAACTTGATCACTTGCATTCTACCACATTCTCCTTTCTAAGGAACATTCTACTTACTACATTCATCCTTTAGAAGAATAAGAATCTTCCACGATTTTTCAATAATCGGAAAAGTAGTATGGAAAAATCTTAGATTCCAAATTTATGCTGAGGGGTCACAAGACCGTGAACTCTTCTCTAGGTTTACTAGTGCTTCAACACAATCCTTCACACTGCAAACTAGAGTGTTTATCAATCACAAAGACTGAAAACACCCTCCACACGTACACTAGGTGTCCAGCCTATTGTACCACTACATTGGGCCGCAACGTAGTGTTTTGTAACGACTATATGTGTTACGCTCGGAACCATTATCCCCGAAAATATGTCCCCTTATAGGGTTGTTCACCTAAACTTTTCAACATCTGAATCTGCACCAGAGCAATCTGGTTTGGCATAAGTACTCAAGAATGCTTGAATTCCATAAATATTTTTTAACAGCCGTCTAGCTGAATCAAATAACCTAGACTTTTATCAACAATTCGGACATCAATCGAAATAATTTAGCCAACTTAATTGTCCTTCTTCAAAATTTACAAGAAAACCAAAAATTCTTTTAGGACGTCATGATACCGTACCAGATTAGTAGTACGTTGAGGATTCCGCCATTATGTGATTTTGTCATACTACATCATACAATAGTGGGCTGACGATCTTTCGATCATAACCAACACTAGGTTCAACTGCATTGATGAGTCCATCGTTTACCATTCTCGACACCATATTAAATGATGCACATGATCAGAAATACATTTTGAAAATTTTCAAATCATTTTTGTCTTAGCTGAAACAATTAGCATAGACATAAGAATAACTGTATTGTTTTTAAAAATCATTAGTTCAATCACATGATCCAATGTTTTTCAAGAAAATAAAAGTGCAAACATCAACACGAAGTCAATAAATTTTGAAAATCTAGCAGAGCTAGAAGATTTAGAAAATTCACGTTTCTCCATCAATTTCAATCTCTACTCCATTGCTTCGTTCTATCAATCTCTAACACCATAAATGCTTACTATACCAAAATTTCTTAATTCTTACCTCAGAAGTTTTCTATGCCCAGTATAGTTCATCAAACTTACCACACTTTGGAAATTCAGAAACTTGCCACAATCATATGAGTTTAAGAACTTATCCTAGTCAGACCATAGGCGTCCATTCGATGAGGAGTTCCAAAATATACCACATAATTATGAGTCACGAACTTATCAAAAGCATAAGTTTTAAGAACTCGCGCCTAATTTAATATTCTCTATCTTAATCTTAATAGTTTCTAACTATCAAATATAAATATGAGAAAATAATCACATTTCCGCTATATGTACATTGATAGCACGACACCGACATTCCATTGATTATCATTGTGAGAAACCGAGCGTGAGCACAAAGCCTCCGCCCATACAAATGTTTGTACAACTCAGCTCTCACATGAGTCCTCAACTGAAATCCCACTTAACTCTATCTCACACTTAACTTTCTCTTTGATCGATACGAATTCTTCGTATCCCATCATATACAACTCCTCATGAGTTCATCTGTACCGTTTTATAGTACCTTTTCTTATAGCATCAAGTTATACCCACTTAGTCGTTACAGACTATTTATCATTTCATGGCTCATTCTGATCACGTCGTTATCATCGGTTTACCTTAGGGTTCTTTCCCATTATCAACTAAACTCCATTCGAGTTCATTCTCATTATCTTTGTCATCTTCATCTTATAGGCATCATCTTAACATTTTTATTATAGGAGTTAGAAAACTCCTGAATTCTCATTCTCTAGATACTTCAAGATTCTTCTTTGAATCTTCGATTATATATTTTAATCTTATCTTTCTCTCTCCCTCAGGTTATAGCCTAAGGCACTCCTACCTAAAGTTTATAACCTACAGCTTTGATACCAACCTGTGACACCCCCAAATCTGGGTTCCTTCGAACCTCAGACCCGGTCCGCCACGATACTACTATCGTCAAACTATTTATATCATTTATTCATAACTTAATGAATATAACTTTGCTTATTACAATTTAGAATATAAATTCTTTCCATTTCCAGGATTTGTGTATTGACCCTAAACTTTTATAAGTTTCAAATCTTGGTCATTTACCATTCTTGTCTTACATCATATTCGATGTTATAAAAATATGCGGAATAATCTAAACTCTTTTAATCACCTTTAAAAATAAATCTTTTATTGATATCTTAACTTGAATCAATTACATATCCTTGAATCCAATTATGTTATGACTCATTCTATTCGATTTATTGTATAAACTTTTACATCTCGATTCGAATTCCTCTATATACAACATAGTACAACTTTACAACTCAATATGTATTACAGATCATAAACTACTATCATAAACATTTTCAAGAACCTAAACATGGTTCAAGAGCATATAATTAAATAAATCAATCAATCTCCATTGATACTATTGAACTTTATCAATCAAGTAGCACGTAATCTTTACCATGAGTCCTTAACCTGTAAAAGTGGTTATTTGCAAGGGTGAGCTCGACAGCCAAACAATTCTAATAGTTTTTATGCAACACATAGCATATAATAACATACTCAGTTCGTACATTCATAATCCATTAATATTTACTAAGCATGTTACTTCTCATATAACATGCATATAGGTTTATTTCACAAGCATATCATCAAAGATCAACTTTCACATTTCATACATATCTCATATTGATAAGTAGGTTTTATACCTACTTATTCGGTATCTATTACCTGAATTAGTTGCTTAAACCTATGTTTCATAGTTACTTTGCATGCATTATGTGTTCATTTCATACATTTTATGTTATTTTATAGGCTATGACATAACATTGGCATGAAAAAGAAAGGAAAAGCAATTCGGACATCTTTTGGACTAAAATATGCAAGCAAGTGCAAGAAGGGAAGATTGCAGGGCTTTTTACACCAAGTTGGATGCATGTTCTTCGCTTGGAACTTAGATTATATTGTAGAGCTTCTTCTTAGCTTTCCGGAACATCTTGAATCGTTCCAATCGGAGCTCGGATGCAAGAGTTATGACCTTTTTATCAACAAAGATCAAAACTAAGAGTTCTCATGCTTGCAATTTACATAGCATCTACTTCAAGCTCGATTTCTGCCTTGATCCGGACTGAATCTGTCAATCCTCAAAGAATGAAAGTTGTAGATCTCGTTGTTATCTTTGATTTGATAGGTGGCAGGCCCCGTAACTCCTAGCGGATCAAAAGTTATGTTTGTTTTACCAAAGGACGTCACAGCAGAAAATAGAATAGTGCGGACCGCGCTAGGGGCATGCTAGTCCATCAGTTCCTCTGCTACAGTAGCGCGGGCCGCGCCCAAAATAGCTTAGAAAGAGCGCGGGGCACGCTAGTCAACGGGAAAACAGCTGTTGTGGGTTATTTGGTGTCCAATTTGAGCTAGAATAGGATTCTTAGTTGTCTAACTTGCTAGGGTATCCATTAAAACTATAAATACATGATGACAGGCATAAAATAGAGGAGATATGGGCTAGTTTGGAGAATTCCATTAGATTATATTAGAGTAAATTAGATCAAAATACTAGTTCTTGTAAACTTGGAGACCATTGAAGATTCAAAGTAGGAGCAAGGAGAAAGCATCAAATCTGCAGACAACAGATTCTATCTTCTTATCTTCTTCTATCTTTGTCTTTTAATGATTATTCAATTGTGGATTCTTAGTTTTAATTCAATAATCATGAACTAATTCTTTGTTTGAGATTACAATGGATCTTATTGTGTAGTTTATTTTAATATGCTTCGCTATCAATGATTATGTTCTATTATGAGGATTGTCTATTGTGATTTGGACTTAATTGTTTAATTGATTGGCCATCAATTACCGTGATAATCTTTATGAACTCGAGAGATGAAGTATGGATTTAGATCTGATCATGATAGCATGTGTTTGTGATTTCTACATAGATGAAATTCATGATTCGTGTTTAGGATAGAGATATGCATTTACGCCATATGTAATCTTATAGAGAACTTGTGCTTTAAATCCTTTTTAATTGTAATTCACATAGAGATATAGTGGATTAGTTAATTAGGGTGTCTTGCTTAATTTTATCACTTGTGGATTTAAATGAGTATGGGTGTGGTTTTATCTGCTTTAGTGTTCTTGATTAACAATTCACGATAGAAAATAATTGATGACAAGTGTGTTAACTTAAATGAAGTAATAAGTGAAGTTGTGATCTTAAATCTCCATAATCTGATTTTTAATTAGTGTTAATTAGAATTAGTGTAATTAAATAATTTAATTCATATAATTTGAAATTCATTCGTTTAAATAAGATTGAGTTGGTTACGGGTTAGTACTTGGTAATTTGTATTAATAATTCCTCGTGGGAACGATACTCTACTTTCACTTTATTACTTGTTGACCACGTATACTTGCGTGTTGTGCGTAATTAGATTTTACCCAACAAGTTTTTGGCGCCGTTGCCGGGGAATTAGTTTAATATATTTTTGCCAATATTAGCTTCAATCAAATTAGTCTTAATTTAAACATTTTTTTCTTTATTTTTTTATTTTTTTATTTTATTATCTTCTTCTTTTTCTCTCGTTTCAGGTACCATGGCTAGATTCAATTATCAATGGCCGTATACGAGAATGACTCAGCCAAGGGGAGCGGGGATTGATGGTCTCAATACATTTTCTGCATTATCAGCGCAGCTTGAGACACTTTCGAGGAGATTGGACGTTGTTGCTGCCCAACGTAATCGAAGGATAGCAGTTAATTGCAATTATTGTGCTGGTAATCATCCGAGTCATCAATGCACCGTTAGTTTTAGGCCGATACAATATGGTGGTAACTACCTCAATCAGTATGCATATGATAATTATCATCAAGTTTGGGGGTATCACCCGGATTCTTCATGGAGCTATAATTATCAAGATCAATACTCTACTCCAAATCCAACATACACACCATAATTCTCATATCAACCTCCATTAAAAGAAGAAAAGTCAAAGTTGGAGGAATTACTGTCAAAGATCATAGCAAACCAAGAGGAGAGGATGATGAGTCAAGAAATATCGAGCCACAATTTTCAGCACCAGATGGACCAACTCATCACCACTTCAACTCATGGTCCTCAATACATGGATTCCAAAATTGAGACAGATAATTCGAGATTGGAGGAATCGTTGTCCAAGTTCATAGCATCAAATGAGGAGAGAATGATTAATCAAGAGAAGTCAATTCAATCAAGAGATAGCAATTCAAAATCTACAGAACCAGATGGATCAAATGCTCAAAGCCTTGAATAACTGTCCTCAAAACAATTGGTGTTACGACGAGGATTTCGAGATTGATGAAGTGCCCAAGCCAAATCTACATCTGGATGGGCCACGAGATGTTAAAAAAGAGGAGACAAGTGGGGATAATGAAAACAAGGTCGGTGAAGAACTAACTGTGAGTACTAACGAGGATGAGCCGATGTTATTAGTGCCCCAAGTTCCTTCTCCATCAAAGATCAAGGGTCCAGTTAGATTTGCAAAACCATGCTCACTTGGTAGTCATGTCGTCGGCAAAGCTCTTTATGACATAAGAGCGAGTGCAACAATGAAGCCGTGGTGGGATGAGAAAGAGAAGATAGACGAAGAGCCCATTATGTTTGATACACTTCCATGCCCAAATATAATCACAAACACAATAGAGATAGCACCTAGTTATTTGCCCTTCTTCATGGAGATTGTACCGAGTCAGAGCATGATATGTGACTTTGATGCTATGGTTATCGCTTGTGGGAACCTCCCAAAGGATTATTTGGTACTGATGGATGGAGGATTCCTCAACTTTCGAAGAGGAATTGGATAGCGTTGACCAGACAAAGTCGGGCTTACGACGTTAAAACTAGCGCTACTTGGGAGGTAACCCAAGTTCTACACTCTTTCTCTTTTATTTTTTTTCTTTCTTTATAAGATAGTTTATAATCAAATCTAAGTATTAGCTTTCGTAGAATTTTTACGTCAATTCTGAATGATTCGCAGGAAGAAGAAGGAAATCAATTCTGACCTCATGGCGCGGGCCGCGATGTCCATTATACACGCTTAGCGCGGGGCGCCCTACAAGCCCAGTCCTTCATGCCATGCAGCGCAGACCGCGCCACTTCGCCAAAGTCTCAGCGCTGGGTGCGCCATTCACAGCGTGGGGCACGCTACGGATCCTCTGCTCACTGACCACCTAGCGCGGGGCATGCTACCTACACCTTCGTTGCAGCGTGGGCCGCGCTATGATTACTTTCCAGGTGCCTACTTGTATTACACGACGCGTCCTCAACCATAACTCCCACCTTGCCTCTCCTTCACCAAATCAAATTCATCCACTTCTCCTACACCACTTCAACTTCTAACACTCCATAACTCCAACACTAATGAAAAATCCCGGGCATTAAAAGTGTTTTAATTCCAATGTTAGTCAAGTCCAACTCAAGTGTGGTGCTCGATTTATTCCAATGTGTCTGGCCTATTCTTCAGACTTAGCAGCTAAAGAGGAACATGCTGTATTTTCAGGGAAGTCCTCTCTTTTAATTTTTCCTATCTTAGCCATTGAGGACAATGCTTGTTTTAAGTTTGGGGGGCATTTTAGTGTCGTATTGCATATAGTTAGTTATTTACATTGTAGTTCATATAGTTACATTTAGTTTTTGCATTCAGTTTCTTGAAATAAATAAAAAGTTAAAAAAATTAAAAAATTAGTAGCTAGTTTACTATGTTTATATAGCATTTAGTACATCTTGCATGAGTCCAGCTGTTTGATATTTACAGTTTGTTTTGGCCAATGATGAGATTGAAATTGGGTAGACAAGTATAGTACTGACTATTAGAGCTTTGATGTGATTTCTTATTATGAATTAAGTCTTTTTCTGTTTGAAACTGGTATAATAAGGATAGTACAGTAAAAACAACTTGTTGATTAATTGAGTTTAAATTGATACATAATGGGACTCTAAAGGATAATTGTGACGCCCCCAAAATAAGTATACAACATCCATTCTAAGTCGCTAAATACATGGTACAAAAAGCAAACTACAACTTCAATAATACAATTGTCGTGCAAAATACGACAACACATACTGTGAGTTTAAATATAAATATTGTCTTCTAGACAATATCCACACTCAAATAAGTCCTCATTACAATTATTCAAACACTATTTTATAGAAATAGTGAGGACTACTAAAACATCTTTCTAGAACCATCACTCCATACCCCGACTAGATCTTGTTATGTTCTCACCTCCTGAGAAGAAAAATAGAACAAAAAGAAAAAGGGTGAGCTCAACTAGCCCAGTAAAGAATATTATGACTAAGATAATATACAACAAATTATCATTAGTCTTCAACAGGGAAAAATCTGATAAAATATAATAGACAACAAGTTTTAGATCAACAACTGCAGTGAAAACAGCAATTCATTAGAAGAGTCAAGTAGAGAATGAGTTCTACTATCTTTTAAGATTTAAAAGTCCATCATCAATATTTTATCCCTGTAACATCAATCCATATACATCTTTAATCAAATATTCATCTTTGCACTACAGGCCAAAGATATTCATTTGTATCACCAGTCGGTCATGTTCATCTTTGCACTATGGCCAAAGATATTCATCAGATAATAATTCATCTTTTCACTACAGGCCAAAGATATTCAGTAACATCATCATTTAAGACTGAGGATGATGAAAAATATTTTAAAGAAAACGAATCCAGTGAGACAGAAGGACAAATAGTAGGGATTCGTATAACAGTTTATCCAAGATCAATAATACTTCATAATAATCAATTGTGAAGCAGAATTCAAAAATAAAAATCAAAACATGGATACAATCAAAGATAGTAACCATAATAGACATCTTGGACAAAAAGGGAAAATTTTATTTTTTCGGTGAATAGTGCCGTATTCGTGAATAGTGCCGTATACGTGAATAGTAACCCCGACACAAAAAGTTCCAAATTTGATAAAAAGTTTAAACCAATATTTTGACATAATGATAATGAAGAAAATAATATCATTTAAGAAGAAAATAACATCCCTTACCTCAAAATAACGGCACTTCTGACTGAATTTTGGATATAGTGCTGAGAGAAACTTGTACTGAATAGCAACTCTCAAAGTATCAAAATACTCACAAAATACGCTCGATAATCTAGAGAGAAAGAAAACTTATTTCTGGTGTGATTTTCAATTCTAACCTAAGCGTCTATTTATAAGAAAATGTTAGAACGTCATAGGAGACTAAAATAATAAAATAATAATTTATTTCATTTTTTCTCTTACGCAACCTAAGTTGCCAACAAAGGCCAGTCACCTTTGAACCAAAAATCAGCAGCCCACATGTTTTCAAACAAGAGTGAGTCCCACCAATAATTTTAATAAAAATCATTTTATTTTCCAAAACTTCAGTAATTCATAAAAAATAGCCCGTTTATCAGAAAAATATAAATTTTATGTCCATTCCACACGAAATTGAAATCTTTACAACTTTGTAACTTTAAGTTTTTTTAAATTCCAGACAGAAAATATCTGAAATCCACAAACGGATGATTTTCAACACTTCATAAAATCCATAATAAATCATTCGTTCATTTTTAACGGTTCAAAATTTTTAGATACATACTCAACTTATATATGTATAACATATCCAAAAATCACAATGATTCAACGGTCGAATTAAAATTATTACTCACGCAATAGACCTTTAAAAACACCGATTTGATCTTTTAATACCTCCAATCTGACAAAATACTTGATAAAACACCTCAACATTAATTATTTCATTAATAACCACATAAATAAATCCATCATTTATATCCACATCAAATAAATATTTCCTTATCATATAAATCAATAATTAATTATTTATAAATAATATTACAGAATCACAATTATGACAACCAGGCCGTTCTTAGGAAAGATGAGGCTTTCCAATAAGGATTTTTCCTTAATGACGCGTAATCAGATGACCAAACCTCTCCTTAGATAGAACTTTCTAGACATTGCCAATAATACAATCTAATAATATTATTCAAATAATATGAATTATTGATCTGATAATGAAAAATACTGTGCAGCGACAATTATTGAAACAACAATAATATAAAATATCAACGTAGCAATTATTGAATCAATAAAATAAAATATTAAACAGTAATTACTGTAACAATTATTAAGTAGTGCCTTCTTACGTAAGAATCAATAATTAGTGCAATACCGTGTTCTACTGTGTTTTAACCACCGGGTATTCTAACAGTATTAACGGTAACATCTACGCCGTTGTTTATAAACAACTTATACTTGTCGTTTTCTTCATCCAATCGCTTTCAGTTATGGGGCCCACACAAGGCTGCGCCGTCTTACGAATATTCTCCGATAGCAAAAATATTTCACGACCAAACGAATATTCACCGACAAAAATGAATATTTTATAACCACTTGCTTATTTGAAATATTTGCGCATTTTACCCATAACTAACCACATTAATCAAATCAACCCTTACTATTTCAAAATAGAGAAAATTTAATTTCATTTAATAATAAGTTGGGGTCTTACAACCTCCCCTCCTTATAAAATTTCGTCATCGAAATTGACGTACGTACCTGGTGTTTCGAAAAGGTGAGGATACCTCGCTTTCATTTCTGATTCCAACTCCCAGTTCATTTGGTCAATAGCATGGTTTCTCCACAAAACCTTTACTTGTGGTATAACCTTTGTGCGTAGGACATGCTCTTTCTTATCCAAGATCCTAACAGGTACCTCCTCGTACGTTAAATCTTCAGCTATCTCGTCCAGTTCTAACTCAATAATGTGGTTCGGGTCCTTCACATATTTACGAAGCATAGATATATGAAAAATATTATGAACACGAGACATGCTTGGAGGTAATTCGATTCTATAGGCCACATTTCCTATTCGGTCAAGAATTTCAAATGGACCAATAAATCTTGGATTGAGCTTTCCTCTCTTCCCAAATCTTGTAACTCCCTTCCATGGAGCAATACGTAACAATACATGATCCCCAATATTAAATTCTACGTCCTTTCGATGAAGATCCGCATAACTCTTTTATCGATCCTGTGCCGTTTGTATATGTTGTCGAATCATTTGGATCTTTTCTGTAGTCATGCGTACTAATTCTGGTCCCAACAAAGTTGCTTCACCCACCTCGTCCCAGCATACTGGAGAACGACACTTTCATTCAACAACGCCTCAAATGGAGCCATGCCTATACTTGCTTGATAACTGTTGTTGTAGGAGAATTTCACCAATGGTAGGTACTTATCCCAACTCCCTTTAAAATCTAGGACACAGAGTCTTAATAGATCTTCAAGAGTTTGAATAGTCCTTTCGGATTGCTCGTCCATTTGAGGATGGTATGCTGAACTGAATCGTAAATCCGTGCCCATAGCTTTCTGCAAGCTAACCCAAAATCGTTAAGTGAATCTTGGGTCACGATCCGAAACTATGGATACTGGCATGCCATGCAATCTCACAATCTCATTCACGTACATACGAGCAAGACATTCAAGGGAATAAGTCTCACGTATAGGCAAGAAATGGGATGACTTGGTTAATCTATCAATAATGACCCAAATCGCATCTATGCCTTGAGATACCTTGGGAAGACCCATAACGAAATCTATGGAAATGTGTTCCCACTTCCATTTCGGAATCTCAAGTGGTTGCAATGGACCCTTTGGCACTTGATGCTCCGCCTTTACTCGTTGATAAGTTAAACACCTCGAGATAAACTCTGCGATCTCTCTCTTCATATTACTCCACCAAAATGTATGTAAAAGATCATGATACATTTTGGTACTCCCAGGATGGATTGTAAACGGTGTGTTGTGCGCCTCCATCATGATTCTATGCTTTAAATCAGAGTCGTTAGGAACACAAAGTCTGGAGTTGACTCTAAGTATTCATTCTTTATCGATTCTTGCTTCTGGAATAGCACCTTCTTGCACTTTCTTCTTCATACGCATCAGCTCCAGGTCCGTAGATTGAGCAACTTTAACTTTATCGATTAAAGTCGGTTCTACTCGTATATTTAATATTATCACGTGGGTACTTGGAGCCTTTACCTCTATCTCCATCTTTTGCAAGTCATACAAAATGAGTCTTTGCGTTGACAATATCGTACTCGTACCCGCATATGATCTTCTAGTTAATGCATCAGCTACTACATTCGCTTTTTCTGGATGGTATTGGATGGTATGGTCGAAATCTTTCAACAACTCGAGCCAACGTCGTTGTCGCATGTTGAGTTCCTTTTGGGTGAAGAAATATTTGAGCCTCTTATGATCTGTATAAATCTCCACTTTCTCCCCATACAGGTAGTGTCTCCAGATCTTCAATGCGAAAACGACTGCTGCCAACTCTAGATCATGAGTAGGATAATTCCTCTCATATTCTTTGAGTTGTCACGAGGCATAGGCTATGACTTTCCCATGTTGCATGAGAACACATCCTAACCCTTTGCCTGAAGCATCGCTGTAGATAAAAAATCCATCCGAACCAGATGGTATTGTCAGAACAGGTGCCGAAATGAGTTTCCTCTTGAGCTCTTGGAAACTCTTCTCACATTCCTCGCTCCATACGAATTTTGTATCTTTCCGAGTCAGCTGAGTTAACGGAGTAGCGATTCGAGAAAATTCTTCCATAAATCTTCGATAATAACCCGTTAAGCCCAAAAAAACTACGTACTTCGGTCACCGACTTCGGTTGCTCCCAACTTTGTACGGCTTTAATCTTCCCCGAGTCGACAGATACTCCATGTTTTGACACCACGTGCCCAAGGAATGCTACTTCCTCAAGCCAGAACTCGCATTTCTTCAGCTTGGCATAAAGCTTATTATCGCGAAGCCTTTGCAGTACCAACTTCAAATGGCGCTCATGATCTTCATGGCTTTTGGAATAGATGAGGATGTCATCCATAAAGACAACAACGAACTGATCCAAATATTCTTTGAACACACGGTTCATCATATCCATAAAAGCAGCAGGAGCATTAGTCAATCCAAAAGATATGACTAAGAATTCATAATGCCCGTACCGAGTTTTGAAGACAGTCTTCGGAATATCCTCAGTTTTAATCTTCAGCTGATGATATCCAGAACGAAGATCAATCTTTGAAAAGAATTATGCTCCTTGCAACTGGTCGAACAGGTCATCAATACGAGGTAGCGGATACCTATTCTTGATGGTGACATGGTTCAATTCCCTATAGTCGATATAAAGTCTCATACTCCCGTCTTTCTTCTTTACGAATAAAACAGGAGCACCCCAAGGAGACGTACTAGGACGAATGAAATCGATGTCTAACAACTCCTGTAATTGGACTTTTAACTCCTGAAGTTTAATAGGAGCCATTCGATATGGGGTTTTAGAAATGGGCTTTGTACCGGGTTCAAGGTCAATAAAGAATTCAACTTCACGTTCTGGGGGTATACCAGAAAGTTTTTCAGGAAATACGTCAGGAAATTCACTAACAACATAAATTTTATTCAAATCTGACGTGTCTTTATTCAAATCCATAACATGGGCTAAGAAAGCTTGGCATCCGTTTTTCAATAAACGAATAGCTTTATGGCTGGATATGACAGTGATTGATTTTAGTGGTTTAGTTGCTTGAATTTGCATAACAGGTTGGTTAGGAATATGAAAACTAACAACCTTATGAAAGCAATCAATTTTGGCATGATGAGTGGTTAACCAATTAATCCCTAAAATCACATCAAAAGCAAGTATCTTTAAAGAAATAAGATCAACAGGTAATGTGATGGTGCCAACTTGGATTAAACAAGATTTATAAACTGTAGATGTAATGAAAGTTTCTCCTAACGGAGTTTCCACAGATAGGTCAAAGTCTAATTTCTCCTGAGTCAAGTTTAAACGTTGAGCACAAGTAGGAGAGATAAAAGAATGGATAGAACCGGTATCTAGTAAAGTATAAACTTCGCAAGAATTTAAGATTAGCTTACCCGTGATCACTTCGTTCCGGATTCCCGCGTTTTGGTCAATCACGACAAACGCTCTTCCAGGAACTGCTGATTTTGACTTATCCGGGACAGCTTTTGGAGTCACCAACCCTGCTGAACTTGGCTTCGCTATAGAACACTCTTGAGCTATATAACCCTCCTTTCCACAGTTATAACATACCTTGGATTGTTGTGGTCAGTTTGGGCTGATATGTCCCTCTTTCCCGCATTTGTAACAAACGACCGGTGCTCGTTCTCCTCCCCTAGAAACAGTTGATGTTTGTGCGGACGTCTTCACGTTATCATTGTTGTACCTTCTCTTTTTAAAATATCCTTCTAACTCGCTTCTTCTATTTTCACGGCCACGATTACCACTAGAGTGGTTACCGCTTTTGTCCGAATATTTTCCTTCCTGCTGGTTTTCATTGCTTCAATGACCGCTGCCACTGGTATGGCCCTGGTTGTGTTCCCTTGGTTGAACGTACTCATTATCTCGCTCTAATAATTGAGCCCTGTTGACAACATCTGAATACAGAGAAAATTTATGAGAGATAAGGTATTGACGAATCTCGGGTTTTAGACCTCTCAGAAACATCCTTGTCATTCATTTCTTATTCCCTACCAAATGAGGTGCAAACCTCGATAACTCAGCAAACTTCGCCTCGTACTGGGACACCGTTATGTTATTTTGTTCCAATCTGATAAACTCTACCTCCTTCATATGACGAATACTTTCAGGAAAGTACTTGTCATTGAATAGTTTCTGAAATGTTTCCCAATACATGTTGAGTGCGGCAGGCTGGGTACACTTCACAGACTCCCACGAGTAGTCTGCCTCACCGAGGAACATAAAGGTGGCAAATGGAACCTTCTGTTCCTCCGTGCATCCCAAGACATCGAATATCTTGGTAATTTGCTTGACCCACGTTTTCGTCTTGATCGGATCTGGTTTTCCAATAAATTATGGTGGTCCCAACTCCTTGAACTGCTTGGCTGTGACAGACCGTGCGTTGCTATCACTTCTACCCGTATTTTGTACACGATTCTCCCTCGTCTGATTTTGTATGAACTGCAAAAAGCTTCAAAACATCCCATCATTCATCGTTTGCTCGGTAGTGTTGTTTACAGGAGGAATACTGTCTTCCTGTTGTACGTTCTCCTGGTTTGTGACTAAAGGTTGTTCCACAGTCTTATACACTCCATTGTTAACGTTCTCGGCTGCCATTCTCAAATACTGCCATAAAACAAGGGTTAATTAAATAAATTAACATATCACATAATATCCTTATATAATGACCGACCAATAAATAAGCTTAGGTAGGACACACTAGCGAATGATTTACTCGTCTCTCCCCTCCTAGTTCTATTCCCCGATCTCTGCTAGAGACCATATCCCTAAGCTCTGATACCAACTGTGACGCCCCCAAAATAGGTATACAACACCCATTCTGAGTCGCCAAAAACATGGTACAAAAAGCAAACTACAACTTCAATAATACAATTATCGTGCAAAATACGACAACACATACTGTGAGTTTAAATATAAATATTGTCTTCTAGACAATATCCACACTCAAATAAGTCCTCATTACAATTATTCAAACACTATTTTATAGAAATAGTGAGGACTACTAAAACATCTTTCTAGAACCATCACTCCATACCCCGACTAGATCTTGTTATGTTCTCACCTCCTGAGAAGAAAAATAGAACAAAAAGAAAAAGGGTGAGCTCAACTAGCCCAGTAAAGAATATTATGACTAAGATAATATACAACAAATTATCGTTAGTCTTCAACAGGAAAAAATCTGATAAAATATAATTGACAACAAGTTTTAGATCAACAACTGCAGTGGAAACAACAATTCATTAGAAGAGTCAAGTAGAGAATGAGTTCTACTATCTTCTAAGATTTAAAAGTCCATCAACAATATTTTATCCCTGTAACATCAATCAATATACATCTTTAATCAAATATTCATCTTTGCACTACAGGCCAAAGATATTCATTTGTATCACCAGTCGGTCATGTTCATCTCAACACCTATTCATCTTTGCACTACGGGCCAAAGATATTCATCAGATAATAATTCATCTTTGCACTACAGGCCAAAGATATTCAGTAACATCATCATTTAAGACTGAGGATGATGAAAAATATTTTAATGAAAATGAATCTAGTGAGACAAGGACAAATAGTAGGGATTCGTATAACAGTTTATCCAATATCAATAATACTTCATAATAATCAATTGTGAAGTAGAATTTAAAAATAAAGATCAAAACATGGATACAATCAAAGATAGTAACCATAATAGACATCTTGGACAAAAAGAGAAAATTTTATTTTTTCGGTGAATAGTGCCGTATTTGTGAATAGTGCCGTATACGTGAATAGTGTCGTATACGTGAATAGTAACCCCGACACAAAAAGTTCCAAATTTGATAAAAAGTTTAAACCAATATTTTGGCATAATGATAATGAAGAAAATAATATCATTTAAGAAGAAAATAACATCCCTTACCTCAAAATAACGGTACTTCTGACTTAATTTCGGATATAGTGCTGACAGAAACTTGTACTGAATAGCAACTCTCAAAGTATCAAAATACTCACAAAATACGCTCGATAATCTAGAGAGAAAGAAAACTTGTTTCTGGTGTGATTTTCAATTCTAACCTAAGTGTCTATTTATAGGAAAATGCTAGAACGTCATAGGAGACTAAAATAATAAAATAATAATTTATTTCATTTTTTCTCTTACGCAACCTAAGTTGCCAACAAAGACCAGCCACCTTTGAACCAAAAATCAGCATCCCACATGTTTTCAAACAAGAGTGGGTCCCACCCATAATTTTAATAAAAATTATTTTATTTTTCGAAACTTCAGTAATTCATAGAAAATAGCCCGTTTATCAGAAAAATATTAATTTTGTGTCCATTCCATACGAAATTAAATTTTCTACAACTTTGTAGCTTTAAGTTTTTTCAAATTCTAGACAGAAAATATCCGAAATCCACAAACGAATGATTTTCAACACCTTATAAAATCCATAACAAATCATTTGTTCATTTTTAACGGTTCAAAATTTGTGGATATATACTCAACTTATATATGTATAACATATCCAAAAATTACAACAATCCAACGGTCGGATTAAAATTATAACTCACGCAATAGAGCTTTAAAAATACCGATTTGATCTTTTAATACCTCCAATTCGATAAAATACTTGATAAAACACCTCAACATTAATTCCTTCATTAATAACCACATAAACAAATTCATCATTTATATCCACATCAAATAAATATTTCCTTATCATATAAATCAATTATTAATTATTTACAAATAATATTACAGAATCACAATTATGACAACCAGGCCGTTCCCAGGAAAGACGGTGCTTTCCAATAAGGATTTCTTCTTACTGATGCGCAATTAGATGACCAAACCTCTCCTTAGATAGAACTTTCTAGACATTGCCAATAATGATATCTAATAATATTATTCAAATAATATGAATTATTGATCTGATAATGGAAAATACTGTGTAGCGACAATTATTGAAACAACAATAATATAAAATATCAACGTAGCAATTATTGAATCAATAAAATAAAATATTAAACAGTAATTACTGTAACAATTATTAAGTAGTGCCTTCTTACGTAAGAATCAATAATTGGTGCAATACCGTGTGCTACTGTGTTTTAACCACCGGGTATCCTAACAGTATTAACGGTAACAACTACGCCATTGTTTATAAACAACTTATACTTGTCATTTTCTTCACCCAATCTTTTTCCGTTATGGGGCCAACACAAGGCTGCGTCGTCGTATGAATATTCCCCGACAGCAAGAATATTCCACGACCAAACGAATATTCACCGACAAAAATGAATATTTTATAACCACTTGCTTATTTGAAATATTTGTGCATTTTACCCATAACTAACCACATTAATCAAATCAACCCTTACTATTTCAAAATAGAGGAAATTTAATTTCATTTAATAATAAGTTGGGGTCTTACAGTAATGATAGTTTGAATGAAAGAGTGACAAGAACATGTAGTGATGACTAAAGTTAGATAAGAACCTAAGTTTGGGGGAATATTTGTGGTATATAAGCTATAAAAAAGAGAAAAAAAAAGAAAAAAAAGAAAATAAAAAAATAATACAAAAAAAGAAAAGAAACAAAAAGTATGAATAAACACCGTGGCGTGCTTGTCTAGTTTTGTGGCCTTTGTTACTTGAGTAAGTAAGCTCGAGGGGATTGTCTTTACACCTAGCGCCCTAAGGTCTTAATGGTCTGGGAGTCGTTGGTCGAAAGCTCGTTAAGGTAGCATTGAAAAGCCTAAGGGAATAAGACATTGCATAGCTATGTGTATATAAAAAAAATGAATAAAACGGGAAATAAGAGCAAAAAGTCTCCGTAGATGAAAAATGAAGCATAAGTATCCTATGTTAACCCTCGATATTGGTAATTATTTAATTTTAGTTGGATCTAGCTTGTTTTTAGATTTCTTGAGTTTACACTGTATGATGCCTTCGAAGAAACTTGTTATGTGTTAAATTTAATTTTATATCAGTTAACATTGTTGTGGAGCACACACGCACTATATTAGTGATAACAGTCTAAGATTTGATGATTGATTGAGAAGTTATTGATTGGTTTTGATATGATGTATTATCGTGTTTATTTGATTTCTTTAAGGCCAGCTGAATAGACTTGTTTATGTCATTACTGCTGGATTCGTAGGCATGTAGTTTAGTTGCATTGCATTGCATTATTGTTTTGTGTTTTTGCTTGAGGACAAGTAAATATTTAAGTTTGGGGGTATTTGATAAGTAGGTTTTATACCTACTTATCTGGTATCTATTACTTGAATTAGTTGCTTAAACCTATGTTTCATAGTTACTTTGCATGCATTTTGTCTTTATTTCATACATTTTATGTTATTTTGTAGGCTGTGACATAACATTGGCATGAAGAAGCAAGGAAAAGCAATTCGGACATCTTTTGGACTAAAATATGCAAGCAAGTGCAAGAAGGGAAGATTGCAGGGCTTTTTACACCAAGTTGGATGCATGTTCTTCCTTTGAAACTTGGATTATATTGTAGAGCTTCTTCTTAGCTTTTCGGAACATCTTGAATCGTCCCAATCGGAGCTCGGATGCGAGAGTTATGGCCTTTTTATCAACAAAGATCAAAGCTAAGAGTTCTCATGCTTGCAATTTACATAACATCTACTTCAAGCGCGATTTTCACCTTGATCCGGACAGAATCTATCAATCCTTAAAAAATGAAAGTTGTAGATCTCGTCGATATCTTCGATTTGATAGGTGGCAGGCCCCGTAACTCCTATCAGATCAAAAGTTATGTCTATTTTACCAAAGGACATCGCAGCAGAAAATAGAGTAGCGCGGACCGCGCTAGGGGAGCGCTAGTCCATCAGTTCCTCTGCTATAGTAGCGCGGGGCGTGCCCAAAATAGCATAGGAAGAGCGCGGGGCGCGCTAGTCGACGGGAAAACAGCTGTTGTGGGTTATTTGGTGTCCAATTTGAGCTAGAATAGGATTCTTAGTTGCCTAACTTGCTAGGGTATCCATTAGAACTATAAATACATGATGAAAGACATAAAAGAGAGGAGATATGGGCTAGTTTGGAGAATTCCATTAGATTAGATTAGAGTAAATTAGATCAAAACACTAGTTCTTGTAAGATTTGGAGATTGAAGCAACTTGGAGACCATTGAAGATTCAAAGTAGAAGCAAGGAGAAAGCATCAAATCTGCAGACAACAGATTCTATCTTCTTATCTTCTTCTATCTTTGTCTTTTAATGATTATTCAGTTATGGATTCTTAGTTTTAATTCAATAATCATGAACTAATTCTTTGTTTGAGATTACAATGGATCTTATTGTGTAGTTTATTTTAATATGCTTCGCTATCAATGATTATGTTCTATTATGAGGATTGTCTATTGTGATTTGGACTTAATTGTTTAATTGATTGGCCATCAATTACCGTGATAATCTTTATGAACTCGAGAGATGAAGTATGAATTTAGATCTGATCATGATAGCATGTGTTTGTGATTTCTTTATAGATGGAATTCATTATTCGTGTTTAGGATAGAGATATGCCTTTACGCCATATGTAATCTTATAGAGAACTTGTGTTTTAAATCCTTTTTAATTATAATTCACATAGAGATATAGTGGATTAGTTAATTAGGGTGTCTTACTTAATTCTATCATCTGTGAATTTAAGTGAGTATGGGTATTATGGATCGAGCGGTGGTTTTATCTTCTTAGTGTTCTTGATTAACAATTCACGATAGAAAATAATTGATGAGAAGTGTGTTAACTTAAATGAAGCAATAAGTAAAGTTGTCATCTTAAATCTCTATAATCTGATTTTTAATTAGTGGTAATTAGAATTAGTGTAATTAAATAATTTAATTCATATAATTTGAAATTCATTCGTTTAAATAAGATTGAGTTGGTTACGAGCTAGTACTTGGTAATTTGTATTAATAATTCCTCATGGGAACGATACTCTACTTTCACTTTATTACTTGTTGACCACGCATACTTGCGTGTTGTGCGTAATTAAATTTTACCCAACACATATGCATTTCATATATATACATCAACATCTTCATGACATAATATAGCTCAACTAACAGTTATCGAATTCATATAACAAATAGGAACTGAAAGACTTACCTGATTCATAGTTTATCAACTATGACTTAACTGCTTAAAGCTTATCTGCACTTCGTGTATTCTTACACAGTTATATAATCATGGATTCATATCCATCATTTATACATTCTTAATGTAATAATAATGTTACGTTGTTCTCTATCTTTTTTTAAAAACCTTCCCTTTGCTTTCTTAGTAAAGCCTTAGAATAGCTATGTATATATAGTACACCTTAGCTACACATGCTTTATATCAACATTCCTAAATCTTTATCACACACTTGACTAACTATGTGTTCGACACATATTCAAAGTTTATAGATACGTGATCTACATTGTTCTTACATTTTGCAAACTTTAATAAAATTTAATAAATTTGGGTTTTATATAACCATTACATGCTCTTATGCTTAAAACATCATTTATGTCAAGTATTATAGCTTTAGACATTCATTACACATATGCTTTAAGGTTCATATGACTGCTAACATAGTTTGGCAACACTGCTCTGCAGCGCAGCTGCGCTGCAGTTTGGCCTAGGATGGGCACAGCTGCGCCGTCCCCTGGCCAGACCAAAGTTAAGTATTTATTTTCTGGTTTCATCTTAGCATGCGTGACTGTTAGCATCTTACCCATATGTTAAGAGGTCTTAGCCCAAGTTCGGTGCCTCTTGTATTTACCTTAAGTTGTTTTCCACACTTTAAAGACTTGCTTGAAATTTTCCAACAAGTCTAAGTAGGTTCATGTACAAGGAATGAACTATATTAACCATTTCATCGCCTATAACGCGTATGCTCGCATTTATTCAACTTATTAGTATAGTTCATCATTTGAGAACTCATTACAATTCATACTTTGACGACTTATATGGTGTCTAGCTAGATGAGCATACATGTAAGCCATGTTTATAAAAACTTAGTTTCTTAAGGCGTTCAAGTTCACTTTTAAAAGTCATTCTAGGCCAAGTTAAAGCAACTAGGTGCAACTCTAAATCTCATTTCATAGCCAACTAAGTCATGTATGTATATTATCACGTTTAGAACTTTAACTACACGAGTTACTTTAAGTTCGTTCTCAAAGTTTAACGTTTTCTTTAGAAATCATTTTCAACTAAGCTATTGTAAGTTGATAATAGGTAAAGTAACTTTAAATCACTTCTCATACTTAGGTACACTCATAACTCGACAATATGTATGTGTTAAAATATCATAACTTCAAAGACTCAAGGTTCGTCAATATTCATTTTTCAAAACTCCAAGTTTTTTTTCAAAACACATACTAAGTCATGCTAAAGCATTTCATTATGAGTAAAGTAATCTTAGCCATGTTACGTGTCTATTATCATGTATATTCATGTTTTATCACTTAGAATAATATATTCCATCGTCGGGAGCACTATACTTGCGTATGTGCTCGTCCGACGCCCTCCGATTGCCTTCGATTACGTAACAGTCACAAAGATGACTATTTTGACCCCTTCTAATGACCTCAAATTGAAAAACTTAAAGAACAAAAGCTGTATATCTATTATGCCTACTTTACTACAGCAGGTCAAAGCGGTCTACCCGACACTGATGTCTGGTGCAGCTGCGCCCCGAATGGCCTTAGGGGCAGCGCAGGTGTGCCCTGGGAGGCAGAACAGCCCCTCAGGCTCTGTTCTTCTCGATTTTACAGACCCATACTCCTTCCGATTTTCGTAACATAAGTTATACTCATCCAAATTAGTCCGTTTTTGATTCTATGGGTTTGTAACTCATAAAACTACAACATACCAAATACCCAACAATTAACATAAATATTAACTAACCCAAAAATTAATCTAAAACTCATGTTCATGCTAAATGTTCATGTTTTGACAATTTAGCTAATTCATTCACTACGAATTCGTTTCTCAATCAAATTGGTTCGTTTAACATCCGTTGTTTTTGCATTTGACTATATTATCAGCATCTAGCAATAATTAATGGATTATAGCAATCCTTAGCCATCAATTTTGTGACTTAAAAGTAAGTATTTCATTATACTTTTCTAGTAATTGAAGAACTTGAATTCAAGAACATATAAGTAGACAAATATTACCTTTTGAAGCTTAACTTTGCTAACCATAGCTCTTCAATCCTCTAATTTCTCTCAATTCTACTAATCTCTCATAGCCAAATTCTCAGACAGCTTAACAAACGGGAACAAGAAGAAGAATGCTCTATTTATAACCAATCTAATACTCAGTTAATAGTCTTGCACACTGAATTAATCCAAGGGGATGAAGAAGAAGCCAATGAATGTTGGAGAGTTGGTCACCAACTCCACCTTCCTCCATCATTAGTTCTACAACTTAGTGAAGAAGGAATAGGATAGGCCAATGGCTTATTCATACGGCAGTTACATAAAAGTGACACTGATATTGGGACATGCTTATTTCGCAGCAACTAGCTTAGTTTAGTTCCTTTAATTCCCAAAATAAAATTTTAATGTGTTAATGCTACTACACCAAGTAAAATTAGGGATTATTTATGTACTCACATCATATACTCCATGTACATTTGGGCTAGTCCAAATAATATTTTAATTGGGCTAATTATAATTTAGTTGGGTACCTTCAATCCATTATTTCATATCACACATAAATATCATAATGATTATTATTAATCACTAATTCTCTTTTAATAATTTTAGTTAAACCTTCAATCTGGCTTAACTTTAATACTCAAACCACACAAGGCTCATTTATCTTATTTACTAGAGTTATATAACGCAAGCTCATTATCTCTACAATAAAATATTAGGGGTCTAGGCCACGTTTAGTTTTTTCCCAATTCCTCATTATTTTATTATTTATAAAGTTTGCGTGACACACTTTACCATAATGCTAAATTATTTAGCTTACCCTACACTTGTAATATGTATAACCCTTTTCACTTAAAATAATGAATATCTATTCTATTAATTATTTAGATTATAAACTATACGTATTCAATTGTCCCAAGACAACTTCTAAATCATGTTTTGCTAACTTAATTCTTTCATGGACAACTTAATTTCCATTCATGACCCTTATATGAGTCCTTAGTATTCATTTCTTGAAATTTAATTTTCACAACTTACTCAGAACTTCCTACAGACAAGCGCAGTTCCGCTGGTCATAGGCTTGAAAATGGCGCAGCTGCGCCACCTCAAGTTTAGAGGCATACAAGTTCTGCTTGAGCAGAACCTTAGCTTCAATTCAAGAATACTTCATGCTTTTAAATTACTAACTTACTATACCAGTTAACTAACATCTATCACCAACTTCTTCAATGATTTCTTTCCACCAAATCACATAATTCAAGATATATATAACACATACATACATTCCTTTAGTCTTCACTTCTCGCCGTGTATCAAATTACTTAATAATTCTCTAACCAATTTAAAGGTATATTAATTTTCTTCTCTCGTGAATAACATACATATATACAAGTCTAAACCTAGCACACATCGAGTCTTTAATAGTATTCAATATAGTATGCTGAGTGGTTTCCCACAAACAACCAACAAATTGGTTTCTATCTCGTCTACACTATTTTCACAGTGAGTTAGATCGGTTACTAATTCGTATATACCTCCGCTCTCTGAAGAAATTGTTTAGTTCAGCTCCTATACATCCACCATTATAGGTATGGTTGCACTGCCTTAGACTTCATATGTAACGCCCCAAAAAAATTGAATTTTTTGAGGATTAAATTTTTATTAAATTATGTGGATTAAATGAATTTAATTGATTATTTATGGAGTAAGCTATTTGAAGGTCGTTCTATGACCTAAAAATATTGGAACGTCGTAGTATTTTGGCTACGTGGTAGAATTAAAGTGTTTGAATTTTCAAGACGAAAATAAAAACTTTTCGAGAAATTTTCTGAATAACACTATTCATGCATTTCTGCTCGGGAATTATTTTTGAATTTCCGAGAAATATGTGACGATAGAATATCGAGGTGAGATGGAATATATAATAATATTTCAGTTATGGAAAATACAGTTTTTCGCCTGCGGACTTAAAACCTAACGGTTAAGAAAAGTGATTTCCAAGAAGGAATTTAAATGTGTATAATGAATTAAAGCGATGATCGTATAATACATATGTATTATACGAGATAATGAATATGACTATGATACGAGATATTATACGAGTATGTATAAATGATGGTATATCGTATATCATGAATTAGTATACGAGTTAGAATACGAAATTAATACGTATTAATACGTTCTAAGGCTTTAAACCAAATGTATTGAATTTGTAGGATTGTGTTGGAAATTGTGAAGTCCAATAAGAATTAATGAGCAAGCCCAAGATTATGTAATATTAAAGACCAAATGATTAAGCTAAACTAATTAAATGTAAAGCCCAAAGTAAGTATCTAATGGGTAGGCATGAACCATGGGGCAACACATGGGTGATCCAAAGTGATAAGCAAGTAACTTAGTGGCCAAGTGTTGTAGGGAGAAAGATAACTTAGTGTCTAAGCTTGGAATAGTAAGGAGGTGAGATTGGTTTAATGTCTAAACTACCCTCACTTTGAGATTTCTATAAATAGAGGGAGAGCTAGCTCATTTGTTGGTTGTTGTATTTCCTCCAACATTTTAAGTGCTTATTTGCTTGAGAGAAAAAGCTAGAAAAGCTAGAGTTCATATTTCAAGAAGCAAGAAGAAGATCAAAGATTAACCAAGTAATCTTCAAGGGTAAGGTCCTAAACCATGATTCTTCTTCTCTTCCATTGTTAGAGAAGTGGGGAGTGGTAGAACTTGTATGATAAGAAGTAGGAATGGCTAATTAAAAGACTTAAGCCATAATTAAGTCATGTTGTAAGATAACCAATAAATGAAGTTATTAACAAAAGAAGAATTGTAGTAACTTGTAACATGTTTTACATTAATGAAGTTGGTATGATAAGAAGATGAAAGGATGATGGTTAAAAGACTTAATCTATCCTAAGTCATTAGAAAAGAAATCATAAGTAGTTTTTACTTTTAGAAGTTATAAACTCACAAAGAATAAGCAAGAACTTATCATGTGTATAAATGAATGAAGTATGTATGTCAAGATGTTAGTATGATGGATTGAATCCATTTGAAACGAAGAACAAATCTTAAGAAACGAAGTTATGTCGGAATCCACACGAATAGACGATAGTCGTCGAATTCGTGAAAATCTAGGAATGGAAGTCGAATTTTGATATTGAGCTTGGAAACATTGGTTTTCAAAGGTGACAAGTCGTATTTGGCATTATAGAGTTGCAGACTCGAGAATGACCGAATTCTGACTTAGAACGAAGAAACGAGTGTTGAACGTTCACGAACGTTTATCATTTTTGTTAAAAATGGTCTAATAGGTGAATTTTTAGTTAACGAAGTCAAATAGATAAAATTCTTGCATGAACATGTAGAGTATGTAATTTGTGAACCGTAGGCTCTTGAACGAGCCAATTCGGACTTATAACGAAGAAGTTAAGTGCCCGAGAATCTCACAAAGTAAAATGTCTGTCAAAATTTTCTATGGCACAGAGTCCGCGCTGAGGCGCGACTCAAAGAGGAAAGGCCGGCGCCGCAGCGCGAGGCCAAACCATAGCATACTATTAGTCGGCGTCGTAGCGCGGCCGAATGCACTAGACATGGCACCGCAGTGTAAAGCCCCCAAATTCGGATACTTGAAACCCGAACTCAGTGCTTCACGATACCATTTCTATGAGCGGAATAATACTAATAATAATAACAATAATATAAATACCAACTTAATTTACATATTTATCAGAGTCTAAAACCCAAGTACATAACCTTTAATACATTCATTACATAACATGATAGATAATATATATCATTGTCTTAATAATATCAAACTATTACATAAGATAGCATTGCATCCATTCAGCAACTTTTCCTTTTCCCTTATTATTAGCAGAGCCTTCAAGTTGTTCATACTTAGCTGAAAACATTTAAATTAAGTAAGGATGAGCATTTGAGTGCCCAGCAAGTAATAACAATTATAAATATTAACTGAAAGGATTAAATGCTTTCTTTGTTCTACCCTTCTACAACAAATTAATAGTTGTGAAGTATTCTGAACCGATAATAATAACATAACAACTCTCTATCAAATTTTTGAAACTACGTACTGACTATAATAGGGTTAAGGTGACATACTATGAACATTGTTTTCAATTTTCGAATAGGTTTAGCAGAACTTCATCCGTAAACCGTTATAACTTATGGGCACGAGGGGTGATTAGCTCGTTACTACATGCAAGAACGATATTATCGTTCACTCTGTCCGCCTTGGGCGCATAAAAGTTTTCCCATGTTCGGGATGTTCATACTTAGTCGGGAATCCGAATTAAAGCAATTTGATTGGAAACAAAAAGGTTTTATCATATTCAACGATATTTCTAAATCTTTGTCTAGCTGATCAAATAACTTAGACGACTTTTACTTAATGTATACATACTAGCTAACAGTAGGTATATATATATATATATATATATATATATATATATATATATATATATATACCAATATGTTATTAAATACAATGATTATCTAAGTGGGGACACTTGTATAACCATAATTAGAAATTAACGAACAGAATAAATATCTAAATAATAATATATTACCATGTTGATATTCAATGACCAGTTATAATATATATAACAATATGGTTAATAATTTGGTACAATAATAATATAATTCTGAAATTTTCTTACTCATGTCCATTGCATACAGAAAATGCAAAGGTAGGATACTTGCCTGGTCTGCTGCTTACAATATGCAACTTAGTTTTATCTTTTATACCGAAACCTATCATTAATATGATCATTTTAATGATTAGAATAACATATCGTAACACATAATACTGCTTATTACAGTATGCATATTACCTAATCACATTGTCACACATATTCAACAGTCATTGAATCACAAACAAATATTAATACAGTTAAAATATCTAAGTCCAGATCAATTTCTAAAATATGTCGGTGTACCGACGGCTTTATCGGGTAATTATCGAGTCTAAGACTCTATCCTGTAGCTCAATAATTATAATTATCAGTCATATTATTTTTAAATAATTTTTAAACATTTATTATAATTTATCATGAATTTTCAAACACCAGAATCATTATTAAATAATTTAAATATTAAACAATTCTATTATCCTTAACATTTAATTAATATCAAACTATTAATGAAACCATTGCCAAAATATTAAAGTTATTTATAATAACTCAAAATATTTTTAAAGTATTAATATTACCCTTAAATTATTTTTAAAAGAATTAAAATTATTTTTAAATAATTACCATTAATATTTAAATATTAATGCATTACATATAAATATATTAAAAGTTATTAATTATAACTTAAAATATTTTTAATTAAATTATATCCTTTTTAAATAATTTTTAAATTAATAAAACCATTTTAAAACTATCTATTTAATATAATTATTAAATAAATTTAATATCATTAAAAATAAATTAATAATCATTAATATTAAATTATTAATGAAATTATCCTTTGAATATTAAAAGTTATATTTTATAGCATAAAATATCTTTAAACACTTTATTTTCATTTAAAATAATTTTTATAATAATAAAATCATTTTTAAACTAATTTATTTAATATAATTATTAAATAAACTTAATATCATTAATAATAATTAATTAATAAAATTTGCCTTTAAATATTGAAAGTTATATTTTATAACTTAAAATACTTTTAAATACCTTATTATTATTTAAAATGATTTTTAATATAATAAAATCATTTTTAATTTATTTATTTAATTCATTTATTAAATAACTTAATTATCATTAATATTAATTTATTAATGAATTTCATCATAAAATATTAAAAGTCATTAAAAATAACTTAAAATATTTTCTTATATCATAATATAATTTTAAATGATTTTTCAAATATTAAAATCATTTTTAACTAATTTATTTAATATTATATTTAAATAAATTAAATGCCATTAATATTTGAAAAATATTAAATATTTATGAAATATACTTAAAATAATTAAAAACTAATTTTTAGACTTTAAAATAATTTTTAATAATTTATTATGTATTTTTAATAATTTAAAACTAATTTTCTATAATTATTTAATAAAAATATAATTTTTATAAAGAAACTGTCGCTAAAGACCACCTATAGCGACAGAACCGTCGCTATAGGTGTTCTTCATCAAAACCCAGAACACCAAGTTAGTTACCGAGTGGGTGAGTTTGACCAAGAATTATTCTCAATCTGTGATGTTTCATGGAATGATTGTGGTCAGATCTTATAGTGCTAGTGCAGGACTACACTATTCAACAACAAACATAATCGTAACATGCACCAAATGAAAGATCAGGTGGTCCAAAGTGGCTGTCAGGCCCTTCCTGGGTTTTCTGGGTTACCCAGAAACCCAGGCAGTGCTTGATAGCTTCTTTATGCCTTGATTTAACTGATTTCTAGTTCATGTTATGGTGATTTAAAGGTTCCAGCTTGTAGTACACTTGTAAATGAAGAGATCTAACACATAAAATGCACATAACATCAACCGAATCAACTTCTAATCTCCGGTCAAACTATGTCAGAACACATGGCAATAGGTTTTTTGGGTTGCCCAGAAAACCGGATTCGTGATTATGCTACCTACTTTGACCAGCAACTAAAATCGATTCGTTTATTGTTAAGGAGATTTTAAGGCATAAACATGGAGTTCAAATACCAGACAACAATCTAGATGCAACAAAAACAACAAACTAATAACAAACAGAAAGATCAAAGGCAATGAACTTCTTATCAAACCTATCTGGGCATATTCTGGGCTGCCCAAATTCCTTCCGGTCAATGCCGGTCAACGTGGTTTTACCACGAATAACTTGCAATCTAGACCAGATCTGACCCTGATTCTTGATCCAGATCAAAGAGAACATAGCAGACTACAAGATCAAAGCTTCAAACAATAAAAACACATAACAGAGAAAGATTGGTGGCCACTGACATTCGTTGTCAGACCCCAGTTTGAACTTTTTTCCAGATTTTGTAAAATGCTAGATCTGAGCCTATAGATGTTATGGATCTAACATCTATCAACCCGGATCATCATTATACACTATATCTAGCATGTTTAACACAAAACAAACATCTAACATGGGATCAAATATCATATTTCTAGTTAGGGTTTTATACCTTTCTAAGAACAATTTTGATTCTAGCTTCTGATTTGGTTAAAGATGATAGTGGGGCTTGGTTTGTGAGTGATATGTCTTGATATTTTCGGAGGTGTGGAGCTTGAGAGAGTTTAGTTAAGTGTTGCGACAAAAATAAGCTAGCAAATGCCATTTCTCTCTCTTACAATCTATTTATATAAGTGGTAGATGCATGAATTGGCTTATCTAAAGGCTGATCGCTGGCAATTTTAAGTCAAAAGAATAGTTACATTAGGTCAGCAACTCCCATCTTGGCAAGATCTACAAGTAAGCTTAATAAAAATGTGCATAAGGGCTTTTTGGTCATTTGCTATATAATTTTAATGGCAAACGTGTAATCTTAACAAACCCTTAAAGTTTGACCCTTAGGGTAAACCCTAAGGTTTAGCACAAAATGAATTCCTAGGTTTTCATTTAGGATTTAAAATAAAAATAAAAATAAAATTAGTTTCTAAAAATAGTAATTTAGGGTTTGTTAATTAGTTAGGTTTTCTAATTACATTATACAAGAACATTAGGGTTTATAAAATTCACTAATTATGATTAACCTTGCTAATTTAGCAATTAGGGTTTACAATTTTGATAATTAGGGTTACCAAATTATAATTAGGGTTTCTAAATAACAAATTAGGGTTCTAAATATTAGGGTTTTAAGTTACTAATTAGGTTTTCCATAATTAGCAATAAAATCTGCGATACATTATATTAATCATATTAACACAATTTCTGACTGATCTCAAACTCCAGTTTAGGTTTCAAATTAGGGTTTCTAATTTCAAAAATTAGGGTTTTAATTTATAATTATGATTTTCCATATTAACAAGGCTTTACCTAAAATACAAATCGTATAACACATAACACAGTGTCGTAACAGATTTTTAAAGTCTCATATGACTTCGAAACTAGGGTTTAACAGTAATACTAGGGTTTATAAAAATATTGCTAAGGTTTGGTCATAATACACCATAATTGATCAACCATTATCAATACGTACATACAGTACATATTTATAGCACTTAAAAATAAAAATATAATTAATATTATATTATTATTCCCATTCCTTGATAAAAATCCAAAATTAGGGTTTGGATTCCAAATCTGATTTATCTTTCATATTTAACATTATTAATTAAGTTAAAATAATTAAATTAATTAATCTAGCATAAATTCATATAATAAAATAGATTAATTATTATAATAATTCTAATAATCATTACCTATATTATTTAAATAATATATAATCCTATTTTCATGAAAAATAATTAATAAAAATAGTTCTACTATAAAATTAATTATTATAAGAATATACTTTATAATAATCAATAATTCTAAAATAAAATTATTTATATTTACTCATGTAATAAATATAGTTTTATTTATCACATAAATACATACTCCTTATCTTGTATAAATCCTCATCTTTTGAAAAAAAATTATACGCAAAATTTCTGATTTAGTTATATATAAAATATCGGGTTGTTACATTCACCCTCCCTTATAAAGATTCTGTCCCCGGAATCACCGTTTAAAACCTATACATATAAGGGTACATATCATACACAATCATTTCAAGTAGATCTCAATCATAATTGATCGAACTGATCTTTAACTAATCACATAAAGCTTGTCTATCTTATTAAACGAAAATTTGATTTCTAAAAGAACTCAAATTTCTCCTGCAAAATTTCTTTATAAAATAATTTACTATATATAGGAAAATCATGTAAAAGAAAATAAAAGTTATACGAATAATAACTGGAGTTCCATTGGCAGCTGCCATCGTATCCTGGACCGTCATGTTGAAGACCTTTGCAGTAGATTTTGTTGGCTTGCTCGATGACGTAGGTCCCGTGATTGCTAAAGTCTCGCTGCCCTTGCCAGTATTCACACTTCCTGCCTCCATCCTCCTTTTCGGACAATCTTTCACCTTGTGTTCAGTCGACCCGCATAGAAAACATCCACTATTCATCCTAGGATTGGGGCAGTTGGGAGAGATATGGCCCTCCTGCCAGCACTTATAGCAAATAAATTTTTCCTTCAGACATTTCCCAGAGTGGTTCTTTCCACTAGTCTTACACTGTACAGCTGGCTTCTTAACACCTTTTTGTTTCACCTGGACATTGCCAAAATAGTTCTCCTTCCTCTTGCTACTACCACTTTTACTTCCACTATTAATTTCTGTCTTCCCAGCTCCTTCGACCTTACCCTTGTTCTTCCTCTCTTTGTTGTAGAGGCTCATGGCCTCACTCCCCTCCTCAGCTATTATAGCCTTTTCCATGAGTGCTGCAAATGTAGGAATCTGTAACACCGCCACCTTGTTATAGAGCCAGGATTTTAATCTCAGCTCAAACCTTCTAGCTTTCCTAGCCTTCGTATCAACTTGATGAGGAGCAAACCTAGCTAACTCATTAAATTTTGCGGCGTACTCCGCAACAGTCATATTCTCCTACTTCAACTCTAAAAATTTCACCTCCATCCTAGCCTGCATACTAGACGAGAAATAGTTCTCGAAGAACAGTGTCTTAAACCTATCCCATGTAACTACACCTTCTCCTGCCCTCGCCTGATTCGCTTCCCACCAAAAGTCCTCCCCTTTCATCATATACGCGGCAAAAGCTGTCTTTTAACCTTCAGCTACCCTAGCTATCACGAATGCTTTTTCAATCTCTTTAACCCAAGTCTGAGCATCAACAGGGTCAGTTGTACATTTGAATTCTGGCGGTCCTACATCCTTAAAATCTTTGAAATTCGCCAAGCGATTGTCTAGCAGGTTCCCTGCGGCTGGTATTCCCTGCTGCAAGCTACCATGTTCGCAAAGTTCTGCATTGGGTCTTGCTGTTGTCCCCCAGCGTTGTTGACAGATTCTTCTGCCCTTTGATTTCAAGTTCGACGTCTTGGCGGCATTATCTGATTAAATAAAATTATAAATTTAACTTACATTCTAAACCTTATCATATAAGTTTAATATATTAAACTTGTTGCATTACTCAAACTTAGATTCATATTTATTTAACGAATACTTTACATAGCATAGCACATAATGCTTTTAACATCAGCTATCCCTTTGTGACTACAGAAGTCGGGATTTACAATCTTGACTAATACAAAAGTTGGGAACATTACATTACACAGACATACTTATTATATATATTACATTAAACATACCTACACAACAAAACCTATATAACTTATTTACTACGCCTTTTTCTTGGACAACCTTTCGCCTGATGACCTTCTATCCCATAGATAAAACATACACCTGGTTTATAGTCGGGATAATACATAGTGGTATGTCCCTCATAGCCGCAAATGTAACATATTCTTTTCCCTTTCTTCTTATCAGATTTTCTTAAGTCATGGTATTTTATCTTTTTTTCCCCTTATTGCTCGGAGCTACACACGATGTGTTGCTTGTGGCTCCCATCTGATCAATTTGGATTTTAATCTTATCTTGTTCTTCCATTGTTTCTAGTAAGGCTTTTCGCAACTGACTATTTAGTAGCTTTTCTATTTCTCACAGCTTTTCTAGAGAAGAAACCTTGTTCCTCAGAGCCTGCACCTCCGTTGATGCTTGTTCAGCTTCAACTTTAGTGTCTGAATCACTATCTGTCAGTTCCACCATTTCCGGATCTGGTACTACGTTTTCTAAAATAACCACCTCCTCCGAGTTATTTTTATTATAAGCCTCTATTTCAGCTATTGGCTTCGATATTAGCTCGGGAGTATGGATTTGATCCTCCTTCATGCTATAAGCATATAACAAGCCTTTTCCACCAGACATCTATACACATAAATTATCCTGATTAGCATATAGTATATACTCATAGCAAATAATAGTTTTATATAAGTTATCTTTTATTTTGTTTGACGATGAATTTATCCGATTCATCTCCTTTTAAACTCTGTATGAGTTATTTATATTTTCAACGTTTTCCTCTGTTTTAAGGTTATAGCCTAAGGTCTACCCCACCTAAGGTTTCTAACCCTAAAGCTCTGATACTAACTTGTAAAGCCCCCAAATTCGGATACTTAAAACCCGAACTCGGTGCTTCACGATACCATTTCTATGAGCAGAATAATACTAATAATAATAACAATAATATAAATACTAACTTAATTTACATATTTATCAGAGTCTAAAACCCAAGTACGTAACCTTTAATACATTAATTACATAACATGATAGATAATATATATCATTGTCTTAATAATATCAAACTATTACATAAGATAGCATTGCATTCATTCAGCAACCTTTCCTTTTCCCTTATTATTAGCAGAGCCTTCAGGTTGTTCACACTTAGCTGAAAACAGTTAAATTAAGCAAGGATGAGCATTTGAGTGCCCAACAAGTAATAACAATTATAAATATTAACTGAAAGGATTAAATGCTTTCTTTGTACTACCCTTCTACAACAAATCAATAGTTGTGAAGTAATATGAACCGATAATAATAACATAACAACTCTCTATCAAATTTTTAAAACTATGTACAGACTATAAATAGGATTAAGGTGACATACTATGACCATTGTTTTCAATTTTTGAATAGGTTTAGCATAACTTCATCCGCAAACCGTCATAACTTACATGCACGGAGGGTGATCAGCCCGTGATGCCCTGTATTGATCAATACTACATGCAATAACGATATTATCGTTCACTCTGTCCGCCTTGGGCGCATAAAAGTTTTCCCATGTTCGGGATGTTCATACTTAGTCGGGAATCCGAATCAAAACAATTTGATTGGATATAAAAAGATTTTATCATATTGAACGATATTTCTAAATCTGTGTCTAGCTGATCAAATAGCTTAGACGACTTTTACTTAATGTATACATATTGGCAAACAATAGGTGTATATATATATATATATATATATATATATATATATATATATATATATATATATATATATATAAATACAATGATTATCCAAGTGGGGACACTTGTATAACCATAATTAAAAATTAACGAACAGAATAAATATCTGTATAATAATATATTACCATGTTGATATTCAATGATCAGTTATAATATATATTACAATAGGGTTAATAATTGGTACAATAATAATATAATTCTAAAACTTTCTTACTCATGTCCATTGCATAAAGAAAATACAAAGGTAGGATACTTGACTGGTCTGCTGCTTACAATATGCAGCTTAGTTTCATCTTTTATACCGAAATCTATCATTAATAAGATCATTTTAATGATTAGAATAATATATCGTAACACATAATACTGCTTATTGTAGTCAGTATATTACCTAATCACATTGTCACACATATTCATCAGTCATTGAATCACAAACAAACATTAATAAAGTCAAAATATACAAGTCCAGATCAATTTCTAAAATATGTCGGTGTACCGACGGCTTTATCGGGTAATTATCGAGTCTAAGACTCTATCCTGTAGCTTAATAATTGTAATTATCAGTCATATTATTTTTAAATAATTTTTAAACATTTATTATAATTTATCATGAATTTTCAAACACCGGAATCATTATTAAATGATTTAAATATTAAACAATTCTATTATCCTTAACATTTAATTAATATCAAACTATTAATGAAACCATTGCCAAAATATTAAAGTTATTTATAATAACTCAAAATATTTTTAAAGTATTAATATTACACTTAAATAATTTTTAAAAGAATTAAAATCATTTTTAAATAATTACCATTAATATTTAAATATTAATGCATTACTTATCAAAAATATTAAAAGTCATTAATTATAACTTAAAATATTTTTAATTCATTTATATCCTTTTTAAATAATTTTTAAATTAATAAAACCATTTTTAAACTATTTATTTAATATAATTATTAAATAAATTTAATATCATTAATTATAAATTAATAATCATTAATATTAAATTATTAATGAAATTATCCTTTGAATATTAAAAGTTATATTTTATAACTTAAAATATCTTTAAACACTTTATTTTCATTTAAAATAATTTTTATAATAATAAAATTATTTTTAAACTAATTTATTTAATATAATTATTAAATAACCTTAATATCATTAATAATAATTAATTAATGAAATTTGCCTTTAAATATTGAAAGTTATATTTTATAACTTAAAATACTTTTAAATACCTTATTATTATTTAAAATAAATTTTAATATAATAAAATCATTTTTAATTTATGTATTTAATTCATTTATTAAATAACTTAATTATCATTAATATTAATTTATTAATGAATTTAATCACAAAATATTAAAAGTCATTAAAAATAACTTAAAATATTTTCTTATATCATAATATAATTTTAAATAATTTTTCAAGTATTAAAATCATTTTTAATTTATTTATTTAATATTATAATTAAATACCATTAATATTTCAAAAATATTAAATATTTATGAAATATACTTAAAATAATTAAAAACTATTTTCAGACTTTAAAATAATTTTTAATAATTTATTATGTTTTTTTAATAATTTAAAACTAATTTTCTATAATTATTTAATAAAAATATAATTTTTATAAAGAAACTGTCGCTAAAGACCACCTATAGCGACAAAACCGTCGCTATAGGTGTTATTCATGTTCTTCATCAAAACCCAGAACACCAAGTCAGTTACCGAGTGGGTGAGTTTGACCAAGAATTATTCTCATTTTGTGATGTTTCTTGGAATGATTGTGGCCAGATCTTATAGTGCTAGTACAGGACTACACCATTCAACAACAAACATAACCATAACATGCACCAAATGAAAGATCAGGTGGTCCAAAGTGGCTGTCAGGCCCTTCCTGGGTTTTCTGGGTTACCCAGAAACCCAGGCAGTGCTTGATAGCTACTTTGTGCCTTGGTTTAACCGATTTCTAGTTGATGTTACGGTGATTTAACGGTTCCAGCTTGTAGTACACTTGTAAATGAAGAGATCTAACACATAAAATACACATAACATTAACCGAATCAACTTCTAATCTCTGGTCAAACCATGTCAGAACACATGGCCATAGGTTTTCTGGGTTGCCCAGAATATCGGATTCGTGATCATGCTACCTACTTTTGTGACGCCCCCAAAATAGGTATACAACACCCATTCTGAGTCGCCAAAATACATGGTACAGAAACAACTACATCTTTATTATTACAACACAAGAACTGTGAGTTTAAATACAAATATTGTCATTTAGACAATATCCACACTCAAATAAGCCCTCATTACAATTATTGATACATTATTTCACAAAAATAGTGAGGACTACTAAAGTAACTTCTAGAACCATCATTCCATACCCCGACTAGTACTTGCTACATTCTCGCCTCCTGAGAAAAATGGAACAAAAAGGAAAAAGGGTGAGCTCAACTAGCCCAGTAAAGAACGTTATGACTAAGATAATACAGAACAAATTATCGTTAGTCTTCAACAGGGAAAAATCTAATAGAATACAATAGACAACAAGTTTTAAATCAATAACTGCAGCGGAAACAGCAAACCATTAGAAGAGTCAAGTAGAGAATGAGTTCTACTATCTTCTAAGATTTAAAAGTCCATCATCAATATTTTATCCCTGTAACAACAATCAATAACCATCTTTAATCAAATATTCATCTTTGCACTACAGGCCAAAGATATTCATTTGTATCACTAGTCGGTCATGTTCATCTCAACACATGTTCATCTTTGCACTACGGGCCAAAGATATTCATCAGTTAATCATTCATCTTTGCACTACGGCCAAAGATATTCAGTAATATCATCATTTAGGACTGAGGATGATGAAAAATATATTAAAGAAAACGAATCCAGTGAAACAAAATAACAAATATTAAGGATTCGTATTTCGATTTATTCATGTCCAAAAATACCTTATAATTATTCATAGTGAAGTAGAATTCAAGAATGATCAAAACATGGATACAATCAAAGCTAGTACCCAAAATAGATATTTTGGACGAAAAGAAGAAAATTTTATTTTTCGGTGAATAGTAACTCGTGAATAGTAACTCGTGAATAGTAACTCATGAATAGTAACCCCGACGTGAAAAGTTCCAAATTTGATAAAAATTTCCAACCAATATTTCGGCATAATGATATTGAAGAAATAATATCATTTTTGAATAAAATAACATCCCTTACCTCGTACAGACAGTACTTCTGGTCGGAATACCGGTATAAGGCTGAAAGACACTTGCTCTGATGAATAGAAACTCTCAAAGTATCTAAATACTCACAAAATACACTCAATAATCTAGAGAGAGAAAGAGAGAAAACTTGTTTCTGGTGTGATTTTCAATTCTAACTTAGCCCTCTATTTATAGGAAAATGTTAGCACGCCGAAGCAGACTTAACCTGCAACCTGATGGCTTTACCTGCTACTATTCCCACCCACCACATTTGAATAAAAATCTCAGCACATTTCTTCACCAACCAAGAGTGGGGCCCACCAATTCTAGAATTTTCTACCAAAATGATTAACTCCGAAAATTCAACAATTTCTGAACCAGTCATCTCGTAAAATTCATAATAAATCATACGTTTATTTTTAACGGTTCAAAATTTATGGACATATACTCAACTTATATATGTATAACATATCCAAAAATTACCACGATCCAACGGTCGGATTAAAAATTATAACTCCCGCAAAATATCTCAAAAACCCTGATTTTTAATACCTCCATTCCGACAAAAATACTGATAAAAACCTCAACATTAACTCCTTCATTTTTAACCACAAAAATATATCCCTCATTTATATCCACAAAAATAAATATTTCCTTATCATATGAATCAATAATTAATTATTTACAAATAATATTACAGAATCACATTTATGACAACCAGGCCGTTCCCAGGAAAGAGGGGGCTTTCCAATAAGGATTTCTCCTTACTGGCGCGCAATTAGATGACCAAACCTCTCCTTAGACAGAACTTTCTAGACATTGCCAATAATGTTATCTAATAATATTATTCAAATAATATGAATTATTGATCTGATAATGGGAAATACTGTGTAGTGACAATTATTGAAACAACAGTAATATAAAATATCAACGCAGCAATTATTGAATCAATAAAATAAAATACTGAACAGTAATTACTGTAACCATTATTGAGTAGTGCCTTCTTACGTAAGAATCAATAATTGGTGCAATACAGTGTGCTACTGTGTAACAACGCGTATTACTGTGTTTTAACCACCGGGTATTCCAACAGTATTAACGGTAACAACTACGCCGTTATTAATAAAAAACATATACTTGTCGTTTTCTTCATCCAATCGCTTTCCGTTATGGGGCCCACAAAAGACTGCGCCGTCGTACGAATATTCCCCGACAGGAAGAATATTCCACGACCAAACGAATATTCCCCGACAACAATGAATATTTTATAACCACTTGCTTATTTAAAATATTTACGCATTTTACCCATAACTAACCTCATTAATCAATTTAACACTTACTATTTCAAAATAATAAATAGAGGGAATTTAAATTTCATTTATTAATAATTTGGGGTCTTACAACCTCCCCTCCTTATGAAATTTCGTCCTCGAAATTGACGTACGTACCTGGTGTTTCGAAAAGATGAGGATACCTCGCTTTCATTTCCGTTTCCAACTCCCAGGTCATTTCCTCAATAGCATGGTTTCTCCACAAAACTTTAACTTGTGGTATGACCTTCGTGCGTAGGACATGCTCCTTTCTATCCAAGATCTTGACAGGTACCTCTTCGTACGTTAAGTCTTCAGCTATCTCGTCCGGTTCTAACTCAATAACGTGGTCTGGGTCTTTCACATATTTACGTAACACAGATATATGAAAAACATTATGAACACGAGACATACTTGGAGGTAACGCAAGTCTATAGGCCACATTTCCTACTCGGTCAAGAATCTGAAATGGACCAATAAATCGTGGATTGAGCTTTCCTCTCTTCCCAAATCTTGTAACTCCTTTCCATGGAGCCACACGCAACAATACATGATCCCCAATGTCAAATTCCACGTCCTTCCGATGAAGATCCGCATAACTCTTTTGTCGATCCTGTGCCGTTTGTATACGTTGTCGAATCGTTTGGATCTTCTCTGTAGTCATGCGTACCAACTCTGGTCCCAACAATGTTGCTTCACCCACCTCGTCCCAGCATACTGGAGAGCGACACTTTCGTCCATATAATGCTTCAAATGGGGCCACACCTATACTTGCCTGATAACTGTTATTGTAAGAGAATTCCACCAATGGTAGGTACTTATCCCAACTCCCTTTGAAATCTAGGACACAAAGTCTTAATAGATCTTCAAGAGTTTGAATAGTCCTCTCTGATTGTCCGTCCGTCTGAGGATGGTATGCCGAACTAAATCGTAAATCTGTGCCCATAGCTTTTTGCAAGCTAACCCAAAATCTTGAAGTGAATCTTGGGTCACGATCCGAAACTATGGATACTGGCATGCCATGCAGTCTCACAATCTCATCTACGTATATACGAGCAAGACGTTCAAGGGAATAAGTCTCCCGTATCGGCAAGAAGTGAGCAGACTTGGTTAATCTATCAACAATAACCCAAATAGCATTTATGCCTTGAGAAACCGTGGGAAGACCCGTAACGAAATCCATGGTAATGTGTTCCCACTTCCATTTCGGAATCTCAAGTGGTTGCAATGGACCCTTTGGTACTTGATGTTCCGCCTTTACACGTTGACAAGTTAAACACCTCGAGATAAACTTTGCAATCTCTCTCTTCATATTATTCCACCAAAATGTATGTCGTAGATCACGATACATTTTGGTACTTCCAGGATGGATTGCAAATGGTGTATTGTGTGCTTCCATCATGATCTTGTACTTCAAATCAGAATTGTTAGGAACACAGAGTCTAGAGTGAACTCGAAGTATTCCTTCTTCATCGATTCTTGCTTCTGGAATAGAACCTTCTTGCACTTTCTTCTTCATACGCATCAGCTCTATGTCCGTAGCTTGAGCAGCTTTAACTTTATCGATTAAAGTCGGTTCTACTCGTATATTTGATATCATCATGTGGGTACTTGGAGCCTTCATCTCTATCTCCATCCTTTGCAAGTCATACAAAATGGGCCTTTGTGTTAACAACATTGCACTCGTACCCGCATATGATCTTCTACTCAATGCGTCAGCTACTACGTTTGCTTTTCCAGGATGATATTGGATGGTATGATCGTAATCTTTCAACAGCTCGAGCCAACGTCGCTGCCGCATGTTGAGTTCCTTTTGGGTGAAGAAATATTTAAGGCTTTTATGATCTGTATAGATCTCCACTTTCTCCCCATACAGGTAGTGTCTCCAGATCTTCAACGCGAAAACTACTGCTGCCAACTCCAAATCATGAGTAGGATAATTCCTCTCATATTCTTTGAGTTGTCGCGAGGCATAGGCTATGACTTTCCCATGTTGCATGAGAACACATCCTAACCCTTTGCCTGAAGCATCACTGTAGATAACAAATCCATCCGAACCAGATGGTATTGTCAGAACAGGTGCCGAAATGAGTCTCCTCTTAAGCTCTTGAAAACTCTTCTCGCATTCCTCGCTCCATACGAATTTGATATCTTTCCGAGTCAGCTGAGTTAACGGGGTAGCGATTCGAGAAAACCCTTCCACGAATCTTCGATAATAACCAGCTAAGCCTAAAAAGCTACGTACTTCGGTCACCGTCTTTGGTTGCTCCCAACTTTGTATTGCTTCAATCTTCGCCGGGTCAACAGATACTCCATGTTTTGACACCACGTGCCCTAGGAAAGCTACTTCCTCAAGCCAGAACTCGCATTTCTTCAACTTGGCATATAACTTATTTTCACGCAGCCTTTGGAGTACCAGCTTCAAATGATGCTCATGATCTTCACGGCTTTTGGAATATATGAGGATGTCATCAATAAAGACAACAACGAACTGATCCAAATAATCCTTAAATACTCGGTTCATCATATCCATGAAAGCCGCAGGAGCATTAGTCAATCCAAAAGACATAACTAGGAACTCATAATGCCCGTATCGAGTTCTGAAGGCAGTCTTTGGAATATCCTCAGTTTTAACCTTCAGCTGATGATATCCAGAACGAAGATCGATCTTTGAAAAGAACTGTGCTCCTTGTAACTGGTCAAACAGGTCATCAATACGAGGTAGCGGATACCTATTCTTAATAGTGACATGGTTTAATTCCCGGTAATCAATACAAAGTCGCATACTCCCGTCTTTCTTCTTTACAAATAAAACAGGAGCACCCCAAGGAGATGTACTAGGACGAATGAAACCGATGTCCAACAACTCTTGTAGTTGGACCTTTAACTCCTGAAGTTCAATAGGAGCCATTCGATATGGGGTTTTAGAAATGGGCTTTGTACCAGGTTCAAGATCAATAAAGAATTCAATTTCTCGTTCCGGGGGTAGACCGGGAAGTTCTTCAGGAAATACGTCAGGAAAGTCAATAACAACAGGAATATTATTCAAATTTGACGTGTCTTTATTCAAATCCATAACATGGGCTAAGAAAGCTTGACATCCATTTTTTAATAAACGAATGGCTTTATGGCTTGATATAACAGTGATTGATTTTAATGGCTTAGTTGTTTGAATTCGTACAACAGGTTGGTTAGGAATATGAAAACTAACAACCTTACGAAAACAATCAATTTTGGCATGATGAGTAGTTAGCCAATCAATCCCTAAAATCACATCAAAAGCAAGTATCTTTAAAGAGATAAGGTCAACAGGTAAGGTGATGGTACCAACTTGGATCACACAAGATTTATAAACAGTGGATGTGATGAAAGTTTCTCCTAACGGAGTCTCCACAGATAAATCAAAGTCTAACTTCTCCGGAGTCAAGTTTAAACGTTGAGCACAAGCAGGAGAGATAAAAGAATGGGTAGAACCGGTATCTAATAAGGTATAAACTTCGCATGAATTTATGATTAGCTTACCCGTGATCACCTCGTTTGGGTTCCTCGCATGTTGACCAGTCACGACAAACGCTCTTCCAGGAACCGTTGACTTTATCTTTTCTGGGACAGCTTTTTGAGTCACCATCCCCGCTGGACTTGGTTTTGCTACAGTGCAATCTCGAGCGATATGTCCTTCCTTTCCACAATTATAACATACCTTAAACTGTTGTGGGCAGTTTGGGCTGATATGTCCTTCTTTTCCGCACTTATAGCATATAACCGGTGGTCGTTCTCCTCCCTTGGAACCAATTGCTGTTGGTGCTGACGTCTTCGTATTGTCATTGTTGAATCTCCTCTTTTTAAAATCTCCTCCCGACTCGCTTCTTCTATTTTCATAGCCACGATTACCACCAGAGTGGTTGCCGTTCTTGTCTGTATTTTTCTTTCTCCGCTGGTTATCATTGTTCTGATGACTGCTGTCACCGATATGATCCTGGTTGTGATCCCTCAGTTGACCGTACTCGTTATCTCGCTCTAATAATTGAGCCCTGTTGACAACATCTGAATAGAGAGAAAATTTATGAGAAATGAGATATTGACGTATGCCGGGTTTCAAACCTCTCAGAAACATCCTCGTCATACGTTCCTCATTCTCCACCAAATGAGGTGCAAACCTGGACAACTCTGCAAACTTTGCCTCGTACTGAGATACCGTCATATTATTCTGCTCTAGTCTAATAAACTCTACCTCCTTCATATGACGAATACTTTCAGGAAAGTACTTGTCATTGAACAGTTTTTGAAATGTCTCCCAAGACATGCTGAGTGCGGTTGGATGGGTACGCTTCACAGACTCCCACCAGTAATCTGCCTCGCCACGGAACATAAAGGTGGCGAATGGAACCTTCTGTTCCTCCGTGCATCCCAAGACATCGAATATCTTGGTAATTTGCTTGACCCACGTTTCCGCCATGATCGGATCCGGCTTTCCCTTAAATTCTGGTGGTCCCAATTCTTTGAACTGTTTGGCTGTGACAAACCGTGAATTGCTATCATTTCCTCCTGTATTTTGAACACGAGTCTCCCTTGTCTGGTTTTGCATGAATTGCAAAAAACTTCTAAACATTCCATCGTTCATCATCTGCTCATTGGTGTTGTTCACAGGAGGAACATTGCCAGCCTGTTGCACGTTCTCCTCGTTGGTAAGCACCGGTGTCTCCACGGTCTCATTTACTCCACTATTAACATTCTCAGTCGACATTCTCAAATACTGCCATAAAACAAGGGTTAATTAAATAAATTAACAAATCACATAATACCCCTATATTATGACTGACCAATAAATAAGCTTAGGTAGGACACACTAGCGAAGGATTCGTCTCTCCCCTCCTAGTTCTATTCCCCGATCTCCGCTAGAGATCATATCCCTAAGCTCTGATACCAACTGTGACGCCCCCAAAATAGGTATACAACACCCATTCTGAGTCGCCAAAATACATGGTACAGAAACAACTACATCTTTATTATTACAACACAAGAACTGTGAGTTTAAATACAAATATTGTCATTTAGACAATATCCACACTCAAATAAGCCCTCATTACAATTATTGATACATTATTTCACAAAAATAGTGAGGACTACTAAAGTAACTTCTAGAACCATCATTCCATACCCCGACTAGTACTTGCTACATTCTCGCCTCCTGAGAAAAATGGAACAAAAAGGAAAAAGGGTGAGCTCAACTAGCCCAGTAAAGAACGTTATGACTAAGATAATACAGAACAAATTATCGTTAGTCTTCAACAGGGAAAAATCTAATAGAATACAATAGACAACAAGTTTTAAATCAATAACTGCAGCGGAAACAGCAAACCATTAGAAGAGTCAAGTAGAGAATGAGTTCTACTATCTTCTAAGATTTAAAAGTCCATCATCAATATTTTATCCCTGTAACAACAATCAATAACCATCTTTAATCAAATATTCATCTTTGCACTACAGGCCAAAGATATTCATTTGTATCACTAGTCGGTCATGTTCATCTCAACACCTGTTCATCTTTGCACTACGGGCCAAAGATATTCATCAGTTAATCATTCATCTTTGCACTACGGCCAAAGATATTCAGTAATATCATCATTTAGGACTGAGGATGATGAAAAATATATTAAAGAAAACGAATCCAGTGAAACAAAATAACAAATATTAAGGATTCGTATTTCGATTTATTCATGTCCAAAAATACCTTATAATTATTCATAGTGAAGTAGAATTCAAGAATGATCAAAACATGGATACAATCAAAGCTAGTACCCAAAATAGATATTTTGGACGAAAAGAAGAAAATTTTATTTTTCGGTGAATAGTAACTCGTGAATAGTAACTCGTGAATAGTAACTCATGAATAGTAACCCCGACGTGAAAAGTTCCAAATTTGATAAAAATTTCCAACCAATATTTCGGCATAATGATATTGAAGAAATAATATCATTTTTGAATAAAATAACATCCCTTACCTCGTACAGACAGTACTTCTGGTCGGAATACCGGTATAAGGCTGAAAGACACTTGCTCTGATGAATAGAAACTCTCAAAGTATCTAAATACTCACAAAATACACTCAATAATCTAGAGAGAGAAAGAGAGAAAACTTGTTTCTGGTGTGATTTTCAATTCTAACTTAGCCCTCTATTTATAGGAAAATGTTAGCACGCCGAAGCAGACTTAACCTGCAACCTGATGGCTTTACCTGCTACTATTCCCACCCACCACATTTGAATAAAAATCTCAGCACATTTCTTCACCAACCAAGAGTGGGGCCCACCAATTCTAGAATTTTCTACCAAAATGATTAACTCCGAAAATTCAACAATTTCTGAACCAGTCATCTCGTAAAATTCATAATAAATCATACGTTTATTTTTAACGGTTCAAAATTTATGGACATATACTCAACTTATATATGTATAACATATCCAAAAATTACCACGATCCAACGGTCGGATTAAAAATTATAACTCCCGCAAAATATCTCAAAAACCCTGATTTTTAATACATCCATTCCGACAAAAATACTGATAAAAACCTCAACATTAACTCCTTCATTTTTAACCACAAAAATATATCCCTCATTTATATCCACAAAAATAAATATTTCCTTATCATATGAATCAATAATTAATTATTTACAAATAATATTACAGAATCACATTTATGACAACCAGGCCGTTCCCAGGAAAGAGGGGGCTTTCCAATAAGGATTTCTCCTTACTGGCGCGCAATTAGATGACCAAACCTCTCCTTAGACAGAACTTTCTAGACATTGCCAATAATGTTATCTAATAATATTATTCAAATAATATGAATTATTGATCTGATAATGGGAAATACTGTGTAGTGACAATTATTGAAACAACAGTAATATAAAATATCAACGTAGCAATTATTGAATCAATAAAATAAAATACTGAACAGTAATTACTGTAACCATTATTGAGTAGTGCCTTCTTACGTAAGAATCAATAATTGGTGCAATACAGTGTGCTACTGTGTAACAACGCGTATTACTGTGTTTTAACCACCGGGTATTCCAACAGTATTAACGGTAACAACTACGCCGTTATTAATAAAAAACATATACTTGTCGTTTTCTTCATCCAATCGCTTTCCGTTATGGGGCCCACAAAAGACTGCGCCGTCGTACGAATATTCCCCGACAGGAAGAATATTCCACGACCAAACGAATATTCCCCGACAACAATGAATATTTTATAACCACTTGCTTATTTAAAATATTTACGCATTTTACCCATAACTAACCTCATTAATCAATTTAACACTTACTATTTCAAAATAATAAATAGAGGGAATTTAAATTTCATTTATTAATAATTTGGGGTCTTACAACTTTGACCAGCAACTATAATCGATTTGTTTATTGTTAAGGAGATTTTAAGGCATAAACATGGAGTTCAAATACCAGACAACAATCTAGATGCAACAAAATCAACAAACAGAAAGATCAAAGGCCATGAACTTCTTGTCAGACCTATCTGGGCATGTTCTGGGCTGCCCAGATTCCTTCCGGTCAATGCCGGTCAACGTGGTTTGACCACGAATAACTTGTAATCTAGACCGGATCTGAGCCTGATTCTTGATCCAGATCAAAGAGGACATTGCAGACTACAAGATCAAAGCTTTAAACAACAAAAATACATAACAGAGAAAGATTGGTGGCCACTGACATTCGTTGTCAGACCCCAGTTTGAACTTTTTTTCAGATTTTGTAAAATGCTAGATCTGAGCCTATAGATGTTATGGATCTAACATCTATCAACCCAGATCATCATTATACACTATATCTAACATGTTTAACACACAAAAAAACAATATCTAACATGGGATCAAATATCATATTTCTAGTTAGGGTTTTATACCTTTCTAAGAACAATTTTGATTCTAGCTTCTGATTTGGTTAAAGATGATAGTGGGGCTTGGTTTGTGAGTGATATGTCTTGATATTTTCGGAGGTGTGGAGCTTGAGAGAGTTTAGTTGAGTGTTGCGACAAAAATAAGCTAACAAATGCCATTTCTCTCTCTTCCAATCTATTTATATAAATGGTAGATGCATGAATTGGCTGATCTAAAGGCTGATTGCTGGCAATTTTAAGTCAAAAGAGTAGTTACATTAGGTCACGAACTCCCATCTTGGCAAGATCTACAAGTAAGCTTATTAAAAATGTGCATAAGGGCTTTTTGATCATTTGCTATATAATTTTAATGGCAAAAGTGTAATCTTAACAAACCCTTAGGGTTTGACCCTTAGGGTTTAACACTAAGGTTTAGCATAAAATGAATTCTTATGTTTTCATTTAGGGTTTAAAATAAAAATAAAAATAATATTATTTTCTAAAAATAGTAATTTAGGGTTTGTTAATTAGTTAGGTTTTCTAATTACATTATACAGGAATATTAAGGTTTAAAATTCACTAATTATAATTAACCTTGCTAATTTAGTAATTAGGGTTTACAATTTTGATAATTAGGGTTTCTAATTACCAAATTAGGGTTCTAGTTATTTAAGTTACTAATTAGGTTTTGCATAATTTGCAATAAAATCTACTATACATGATATTAATATTAACACAATTTCTGACTGATCACAAACTTCAGTTTAGGTTTCAAATTAGGGTTGCTAATTTCAAAAATTAGGGTTTTAATTTATAATTATGATTTTCCATAATAATAAGGCTTTACCTAAAATACAAATCGTATAACACATAACACAGTGTCTTAACAGATTTTTAAAGTCTCATATGACTTCGAAACTAGGGTTTAACAGTAATACTGGGGTTTATAAAAATATTGCTAGGGTTTGGTCATAATACACCATAATTGACCAATCATTATCAATACGTACATTAAGTACATATCTATAGCACTGAAAAATCAAAATATAATTAATATTATATTATTATTCTCATTCCTTGATAAAAATCCAAAATTAGGGTTTAGATTCCATATCTGATTTATCTTTCATATTTAACATTATTAATTAAGTTAAAATAATTAACTTAATTAATCTAGCATAAATTCATATAATAAAATAGATTAATTATTATAATAATTCTAATAATCATTACCTATATTATTTAAATAATATATAATCATATTTTCATGGAAAATAATTAATAAAAATATTTCTACTATAAAATTAATTATTATAAGAATATACTTTATAATAATCAATAATTCTAAAATAAAATTATTTATATTTACTCATGTAATAAATATATTTTTATGTATCACATAAATACATAATCCTTATCTTGTATAAATCCTCATCTTTTTAAAAAAATTTATACACAAAATTTCTGATTTAATTATATAGAAAATATCGGGTTGTTACACGCAGCGCCAAGGCCGGGTTTTTAGAGTTGCTAACTCACACCGCAGCGCGGCATAAAGAGGCGAAGCTGGAACCGCAGCGCCAACACTAAAATATGAATAGAAAAGAAAGGTTTTGAATGTAAAGTGAAGGAGAAGCGAATGAAGATTGAATTAAATTCTTAATCAACTTAATGTAACATCATTTAGGATGTATAAAACCTTAAAGCAATACATTAGAGGTTGAAAGAAAGAATAATTTAAACGAAGAACGTGAAGGGTAATTAAGTAAACCATGAATGGTATTCAACGTTGGTACTACACCAATGACGATCAAGTTTCGATTAATGATGTAAAAGAACGACTGCAAACCGGAACCAATAATAACAAATCTAATATATGATTACATTAAGAAGAAGGGTAAGATTCATTAGGAACCATGTATGTTCATTCATGATCTAATGTGGTATGTTATGTGATTATGTGTTGTAGAGACCGTAAAGACTGAAAGGAAAAGTAATTATACTGTAGCAGACGCTGAAGGCAAGTTTTTCTTAAACGCTTGTCTAACCTTCGTGTTAGTCAGGTTTTCAGTGATTCATGTTATGAGATGCATGAATTGTTTTATGAAAAGGTCAATGTCAGTTTTAACTTGGCTAGACTAATCTTAAAGATTGATTTCTTTATTTGCAAGTCTTTCAATATAGAATTGCTAACGCTATCCCATGCCAAGTATTTGGTACGGATTCAAAGGTAAGTTTGTCTATGAACAAACAAATGTATTTTCATCGATTATTCGATGGGCACGTGAGGTTGGCAAAACTTAAACGTATATACGTTTAAAGGATGTAGTGTTGATTAACATAGAGTACTATAGGCTGATCACCTAGAAGTTCTCGTAAGCTATGCTGGACTTACAGACTTAGTGTCGGGTTGTCCTTTTCAAAGAGATTATGAAACGCTCATGGTCTTGGACCAGAATTAATGTTTTACTGAATATGGTCATTGTAAAACATTTTGAAGGAAAAGAAGTGCTATTTTGAATTATCGATAGTACTTCGTCACTATTATCCAGTTATTGAAGATATACGATTCCTATGTTTCAAGCATGTTGTTTAAATGAAATTGTTGTACTTGCTGAGCTTATTATGCTCACTCTTGCTTGAACCATATGAATGCAGCTAAGGACGAGCGAACCGAGGTTTCCAGTAAAGATAAAGGCAAGGCAAAAAGGAATGATTAGTTTATCTTGTAATAGACTAGTAAGTATATGTATTATATTATGATGAAAAAAGAATGTAATGGTTTAAGAACCTGGGAACGAGATTTATTATTATTAATGTAATAAGAATGTCGTTGGAACACACATTTTGATTGTCGTTTCAATAGAATGAATGTACAGTTATGAGTACCGTGTAGCACCAATTGTCGGGTTGGAAGATACCCGAATTTGGGGGCGTCACATCATACTTACTCGTACTTATACTCAAGGAATTGGTGATTATCAAAGATATTTAATATCACCAACTTACTAGCTATGACAAAATAATTTCACATAAATTATTTAATAACAATAGATAATTTTTATCCATCTTCTATACTAATTCATCTCTACAATTTATAACATATATATAATAATGATATATATTTATTAAATATAACATCACTTATTACATAGCTCATATTACCCTATATAACACATTTATATTCTTATTCGAACCCTTCTTATGCCTTAAGAATTTTATTTACTAAATTCTTATTTTAATAATTTCTAAAAATTTGGGTTTTTACAAGATTTGTTTAAAAAAACAAGTTGTGAAAAGGTCCGACATGTAAATGTCGACGATTGGACTGTAAGAGTCGCCAGTTGGTATTTTTAAATGGTTGCACCAACTCAACCGAGAAAAGATTTACACATTGACCTAGTGATGTGACACTATTTAACTGGTCTGTGAAATTGAGATTCGTTAGGGTCCGGGGGCTTGATTATGCGGAGGGAAGGTGTTAGGCACCCCCCGACATCCGTCTTACCACAATGACCGCAACTTTTCAATTAAAATGTTATATGAATGCGTGTGTGTGTGTGTGTGGGTTAATGTGTAATTATTTGGAAGTAGTGTTATGCCTCGTTTGCACCTATATACAAAGGGTTTGAATTTTGTATAAAAGTTCAGTTTTAACAAGATATAGCAATGATGATTTATGAAAGAGGTTTTTTAAACCCTTATGCTCAATAGTAATTGAAGCCTTTAATACTTCTACTTTATTAAATGTTTGGCTTAGTTACTTTTATTTTTGAGATGCGAGGCATCCTCGAGAAAATAAAATATATAACAGTACCGAATTCCTTGTGGGCATGAGAGCCATCTAAAGAAATTTGAATAACGTGAATAATTTATAAGCCATGTACAGCTAAAAATGTCCATCACGGGAACCGAATCTAGATTCATGAGACTGAATCTGTGATCACATGATTCCTAGGCTCACATAATGTAGCAATTTGTATGAAAGCTGTAAACAGTTATATATATATATATATATATATATATATATATATATATATATATATATATATATATATAAGCTGTAAATATATATATAGAGACAGTCAACCACCACGAAGCACCTCCATGGGGGATTGAAGAAATGTAAATAAAGCAGTAAAATGATCAACCGCCACAAAGTAAACTCCAGGCGGGACCAAAAATGTAAATAAAGCAATAAAAGCGATCAACCGCCATGAAGTAAACTCCAGGCGGGACAATATATATATATATATATATATATATATATATATATATATAAAAGGTAAACGCACCGGATGTGAAATCCAGGTTCAATCAAACAGAGTTTGATGGCAATAATATATATAAGTATTTATATATATATATATAAAAGCAGAAAATGCTCTGGATATAAATCCAGGCTCAATCGAGGCATAACTTGATGATGTTAGTACAAATATATATATATATATATATATATATATATATATATATATATATATATATATATATATATAGGAAATTTCAAGTGCAGAAGTTTTAAAGAGCAGAAGTCCCTAAAGAGCAGAACTATTTAAACTCACGTGTTTTTTTAACCTCCTCTCTCCTCGCTCGCGGCACACTTCCTATCCCAGAAAACATGCGAAGAATGGAGCCTGAAAGAAACCAGCCAAATCATTTCTTCTCAATTTCTTGAACGAAAGGAGCATAAGTCTTGTGAAAAACAATTGAACGAAGGAGCAGAAGTCTTCTCTATTGAACGAAGGAAGCAGAAGAACGAAGCCCTAGAAAGAAACCAGCCCCAAATCGATTCTTCTCAATTTCTTCTCCAAATCGGGATTGAACGAAGAAATTGGAACCTAACCTACTTTGAATAGGTAAACCCTTTCTTAATTTATTTGTCTAATTTCGTTTTATGTTGGGTTTTGTTTGATTCTTTCTGTGTATTATTTTGGGTGTGAACTGGCCATTGGGTCTGGTGTTCAAAGACTCCTAACTCTGTTTCTACGGATTCAGTTTGCCAAAATCTTAACTCAAGGTTTAATTATATATTCTCTTCGAATTTTTTTTGTCTATACAAATAATAATGGTGTTATTGAAGTTCTTATCTTTTTTTCACAGTTTGACTTCCCATTATCCCATAATGTGCATATGAAACGTGAGCAGGGTCCATAAGATTTTCAATTAGAACCTCATACCTGAAAAAAATCACTTCATCTTACCTAGAAGAACCCATAATATTTTGATCACAAAATTACACAAAGAATATGTACATACATTTGCAAGGTTTTTCCCACTGAAAGGAACTTCTAAAATATTCCACTTGGAAACAATGTCAACAAAGTTTGTCAAAAAAAAACAAATAAACACATAAAAATAATAGTTAGGAATTATTGTTGCATACCCATATTGTATATATCTGTTTCTCATGCTTTCTTGGATGTGTGAATCTACAAAATTATTTGGAGTACAAAAATTAGAGGGGGTGGGGGGTGGGGGGTGGGTGGTGGGAATGCAAAATTAATTATCATTTTCTCTGGAATTCTTTTGCGTAGACAACATAAACATAAGAACATGGTACTTGGATCAAAAGATTTAAAAAAAAAAATCAACCTTTGGTTTGAACAAGCTTTCTCATTTTGGTGTTTAGGCTTTTTCCAAATAGACCTTTGGTCTTTTCTTGGCACTACAGTTTTCTTTATTCTTTATTGTCTGCATTGAATATTATTGGATCCTTACAAGATAACTAGTCAAATTCTTATTTATGGATTTGAATCAATGTAAGTTTTTTCTGTGGATAAATTGAAAGTTCGAATAGGCAACCTAAATTGAAAGTTGTCATCTCTGTTTTCTTAGTCTAGTAACTTGTTGTTATCAGTGGAGGGGACTTGTATAGTGTTTACTTGTTGTGTTAAACACACATTATTCATGCGATCTCAATAATTATGGTATGTTAGGGAGTTATCTCATGTATTCATTTTTTTCAGTTATGCAACATCTGGTTTCCATGTTTTTGGTTTGTATAGATGACTAAAAAGTAAGAACTGTTAAAAATCTACATTGTTTCTTGTTGCAGATTGTGTGGCCACAATACCAAATCTACATTCTCATCTTTTTTATTTTTATATTACAGTGCAATTTATACTTTGTATACCTGGGAATAGGAGTGATGGTGGTTGCTTTTACAGGTAAATATATAATCTCTTTCAACGATTTTCTTTTTGGCTGTTGCATTGTTCCTCATGTCCTGCAGCAATTCTAGTTTTGGTACAAGCCAATTTAGATAGTATTTATTTCCCTTACAAATTCTGTAAGTGTTTGTTATTATGATTGATGCATGATGGCCATTTTCAGATATTGCTATTTGTATTTTTTGGTTGCTAATGTACTGTTTGGGTGATTTGCAGTTTTATGACAGAACCTACATCTATTAGCTTGAATATTGGCCTTGATGTCATTTCCCGAAAATCTGAAGCCACACAATCAATGAAGGTTTCCAAGAAACAAGTTTTTCTTCTTTTGCCTGTACAAAAGAATGTAATAGTTCAGTAGTGGAATTTTTGTTTAGGAACTCCAAAAGAATGTAATAGTTTAGCAGTATCTCCTCAATTTGTTGCTTTTGCATGTACAAATTATGCCAACTGCTAAGTGCTAATCATGGATTTTCCTTGACAATTATGTTAGTTTATATGATATTCTCCATGAATCATTATTTTGATTCAAAAAGTCTTGCTCCTGGATTGTAGTTTTGATGAATTTTATTTTTCTTCAAGTAGGAATTAATGCCTGGTTAAATTGGGTTTCTGTGATAAACCAAGACGATACTTCCTCCTGGAGTATTTTAACTTAATAACTTCACTCCCCCGTTCCACAAAACAAGTTCTATTTGTCATTCAAAAATCTCGCACACAATTAATGGTAGAATAAGATGTTAAATAAGGGAACTACAACTTCATTACATTAAACAATTTTATTACAAAGCAACTACACCTTCATTACATTAAACAATTTTATTACAAAGCAACTACAACTTCATTATAAACAACAAAAACCACAACATGAAAGAAAAAAGAAAAACCGAGTACACCAAATTTTTCTTCAGTCCTTCATTGTTCAATTTCATCTCCTCTATTTTTGCCACCAACTCTTGATGTTTCTTTTCTACAATAGCTTTGTCATTTTTGGCATTGACAATAACAATAGTAAGGTCGTCAATCCTTTTTTTCAAAACTTCTATTTCAGACTTCAATTCATTGTTTTCGTGATAATACTGAGAAATTCTTGAGCCCGGTGACGTTGGTGGATCAATCCATTGTTTTGGTCCATGAAACCTTCATAGGAGAAGGAACTCCACATTTGTAACTGCGGGATGAAGTCCCTTTTGAATTTGTGCTCATGACTTGGGTTGGGTTGGGGAGGGGAGGGGAGGAAATTAGTTAGGATTTATACGTTGCCAACATAAATTCAATTAACTGAATTAAACATAAATATGGAACACAAATAAAAGTTACTAGACTAAGAAAATAGAAATGAAGCATGTCCATTATATTTACACCATCATAAACAACAACAACAACAACAACAACAACAACAACAACAACAACATCTTACAGAAACCAACAACAACTTTCAGCATAACAGTTTTAATATTTAGCTTAGAAAATTTTGAAGTCCAAAAATTTCCTTCATCCTAGCATGATTTTATAAGTTTTAATACAATAAATAGTTCTACATATTATCTTTCGAAGTATAGAAGATCTCGAGAGAGCTAGTTTCGAACTCCCCTATACATTATCAACTTAATAAAAATTTGTATTGTAGTTTTAGCTTATAATAACAACTTCAAAACTATGGGACCTTGTTATTACTCTAAACCATTTTGTTATAGATAAAATTATCTTATTCTCAAGTCTTAATAGCTGCTACTGGAATGATCTCAACTCATGCATTCCTTCAAAAAGGGTGACATGATGGTGACTGCATCTTAGCCTTAGACACTCATGGTCATAGCACTACTTGAGTTTATTTTATAATTTGTTTTTAAGTGACTTCTTGTAATATATCTATTGTATATTTGTATGTTTGTATGTGGTAAAGAAGGTTTCTCTTTTAGACACCCTCAGGTCCACTTATAGCCCTTTGTGGCATGATTTAAGAAACTTGTGTTCATGCTCTACCTTTACTATAAATAAACCAGGCCGAGACACCTATCTGTGGGTCAAATGATAGAACCTTTAAATTACATCTTTTTTTTATAATAAATTAAGAAACTTATTAGATGGAAAAGGGAGCATATAAAGGGAAGACAAGGATTCCTCCAAAGAAACAAAAGTGAGAAAGAATAAAAAGCTAAAGCACTTCCACCAAGCCAGAAATTTCCTTCATCCTAGCATGATTTTTTTTAAAATCTTTTGATCCAAGTATCATGTTCTTATGTTTATGTTGTCTATGCAAAAGAATTCCAGAGAAGATATGAAGATGTTAATCAATTTTGCATTTCCACCCCCCTCCAGTTTTTGTACTCCAAATAATTTTGTAGATTCACACATCCACGAAAGCATGTATAGTTGTTTATCCAAGTATTGTGCAGAATGACATTGTTTGGTTTTGGCCAAACACTGATCCTAAATATGAGGATATCCTTCTGAAGGAAAAAGCCTCCATACATAACAGAACTGGATGACCCATCATATGCTAGGTTAATGGGAAACAGAGATATACAATACGGGAATGCAACAATAATTCCTACCTATTATTTTTATGTGTTTATTTGTATGATAAAAATAATTTGAAGAGAAGATGTAATTAAACCTCGAGTTAGGATTTTGGCAAACTGAATCCATAGAAACAGAGTTAGGAGTCTCTGAACAGCAGACCAATGGCCAGCTCACACCCAAAATAATACACAGAAAGAATCAAATAAAACACAACATAAAACGAAATTAGACAAATAAATTCAGAAAGGGTTTACCTATTCGAAGTAGGTTAGGTTCCAATTTCTTCGTTCGATCCCGATTTGGAGAAGAAATTGAGAAGAATCGATTTGGGGCTGGTTTCTTTCTTGGGCTTCGTTCGTCTGCTTCCTTTGTTCAATTGAAAAGACTTCTGCTCCTTCGTTCAATTGTTTTTCACAAGACTTCTGCTCCTTTCGTTCAAGAAATTGAGAAGAATTGATTTGGCTGGTTTCTTTCAGGCTCCATTCTTCGCGTGTTTTCTGGGAGAGGAAGTGTGCCGCGAGCGAGGAGAGAGGAGGTTAAAAAAAACACGTGAGTTTAAATAGTTCTGCTCTTTAGGGACTTCTGCTCTTTAAAACTTCTGCTCTTGAAATTTTCTCTCTCTCTCTCTCTCTATATATATACACAAAAGCAATAAAAAGCTACGGACCAAAGTTCGGGCATACGCACGTAACACGACTCTCAATGTGAACAACTGTGTGTGCAAGAAATAGAGAAAAGGCTTTAAATGATGTAAGAAGGTTTACAGTGGACTGTCAAAGAAGACTTCAATAGCTTTAAATGGATGAACACTCGGCTCCCGCCGGTAAAAAATGAAAAAGCACTCAATTTATAGTGTGTACAGAGAAAATTGGACAGTGCTTCCTCGCCTTTTCTCTTTGCAAAATGGCTGCCCCAAGCCCTCTATTTATAGAGGGGAGAGCCGCAGGTCTATGTAAGAACCCGAATTTTCATAAAATATTAAAATAAGAATTTAGTAAATAAAATTCTTAAGACATGTGAAGGGTTCAAATAAGAATATATATATATATATATATATATATATATATATATATATATGTGTGTGTGTGTGTGTGTGTGTGTGTGTGTGTTATGAGGTATGTGGTGTGGTGTTGTATAAGGTAATATAAACTATGTAATAAGTGAATTCTGTGTTCAATAAGTATATTATTATTATTATATATTTGTTGTTTATTGAAGAAGCGAGTTATTTGAATTAAAGAAGATGGATAGAAATTTATCTATCGATATTAAATAATTTATGTGAAATTATTTTATCATAGTAAGTTGGTGACATTAAATATCTTTGATAATCACCAATTCCTTGAGTATATGTACGAGTAAGTATTAAGTCTAAGGTAGTGCAATCGTACCCTTTAATGGTGGATGTATAAAAGATGGGCTAAACGATTACTTTAGAGAGCGGAGGTATATACGAATTAGTAACCGATCTAACTCACTGTGAAAACAATGTAGACGAGACAGAAACTAATTTGTTAGTTGTTACTGGGAAACCACTCAGTGTACTATATTGAATACCATTAAAGACCCAATGTGTGCTGATTGTGACTACTTTGACCTATTTTGGTAAAACATTCATAACTTTTTCATACAAACTCTGATTGAGGCGATTCAAGATGATCCGGAACGAGGACGAATAGACCTACAACTTTTGTTCTTGAAGTTTTTCAATTTGAAGTCGTTATGAATGGTCAAAACATTTATCTTTGTGACTGTTATGTATTCAAAGGCGATCTGAGGGTATCGAACGAGCACATTCGCAAGTATAGTGCTCCCAACGATGGAATATGTTATTCTAAATGATAAAACATGAATATGCATGATAATAGACATGTCATATGGCTAAGATTACTTTACTCATAATGGAATGCTTTAACAATGATTTTTAAAAGAAAAGTTAAAGTTTTTGAGAAACGGAAGTTGATGAATTTGGTGTCCTTTGAGTTCTGACCTTGGACCCTATGTACGCATATAAACGTCCATGAAATATAGTTTTAAAGTTACCTTGCTTATATTTGATTGATATAGCTTGGTTTAAAGTGTTTTAAAAGAAAAACTTGCAGTTTTGATAAAACTTAACGAACTTTGTGTCTTTTAAGTTCCGACCTTGGAAACATGTGAATGTGGCCTAGTTATGTGCGCGGATGGATAAGGAATGTAATTCCAAGATGTATTGAACATATAAGGTTGTCAAGCTCGGTTTAGTATGTGTTTTTATGAGAAATTTAAAAGTTTTAGAAACTAACTTTGATGAACATTGTATTACTTGCATTATGACCTTATAAGCAACCATAATAGAGTCATTTATGCCTTCGAACATAAATAATATGTGCACTCAACCAGTCAAGCATGACATAAATTATTTAAGCATGTTTTAAAAGTATGAACTATGTTATGTCTATGTAAATGGGATAGATACATGTGAACATGTGTACTGAAGGTTGTTAGTACCAATATAAGGTTTAAAATCTTATAAACCTTGAACCTTTGTTAAAACAAGTTGTTAAGCCTTGTTGATGTAAATAATTCAACATAAAACTATGTAATTCAAAACTAAATGATTTAAAATGTGAACTTGAAGAACTATCAGAACCTACTTGATGTATGTTTACAGTACGTATCAGAATATATGTCGTGCTAGGAATTATGTTGGGCAATAAAAAGCCTAAGTCTAGTTCTGGCTAGGAGTAGCGTGGCCGCGCCACTCCCAAGCTTAAATGCAGCTCGACCGCACCGTCCTGCAGAGTGACCAAGAGCACTTTGTTAACTGCACGGTCTTAAGTTATGGTTATATGTTGTCCTTAAGGACTACAAGATATGAAACAAGGTTGTTTAGATAAATACAATAGTAGAATGAGCTAGTCTCATGGTTATCCTAAGTTCAAGTAAAAATAAAACCTAGTTAGGAAACAATGTTTGTCCTGATATTAAGAGCATATGAAATGTATGACTGATGGGTATGAATCCATGATTATATAACTGTGTAGGAATACACCCAGTGCAGATAAGCTTTAAGCAGTTAAGTCGCAGTTGATAAACTACGAATCAGGCAAGTCTTTCAGTTCCTATTTGATATATGAATTCTATAACTGTTAGTTGAGCTACATTATGCTATGATAATGTTGATGTATATATATGAAATGCATATGAGATATGTATGAAAGTTGAAAGTTGATCTTTGGTGATATGCTTGTGAAGTAAATCTCTATACTTGTTATGTGAGAAGTAACATGCGTAGTAAATAATAATTGATTATGAATGCATAAACTGAATATGCTATTATATGCTACGTGCTGCATGAAAATTGTTAGAATTGCTGGGCTGTTGAGCTCACCCTTGCAAATAACCACTTTTGTAGGTTAAGGACTCACGGTAAAGATTACGTGCTACTTGATTGATAGAGTTTAATAGTATCGATGGAGATTGATTGATTTATTTAAATATATGCTTTTGAACCATGTTTAGGTTCTAGGAAATATATATGATAGTAATTTACGATGTGTAAAACATATTGAGTTGTAAAGTTGTACTATGTGGTATATAGAGGAATTCGAATCGAGATGTAAAAATTTATACAGTAATTCGAATAGAATGAATCATAACATAATTTGATTCAAGGATATGTAATTGATTTAAGTTAAGAAATTAATAAAAGATTTTCTTTTCCAAGGAGATTGAAAAAGTTTAAATTATTCCGCATATTTTTATAACATCGAATATGATATAAGACAGAGATGGTAAATGACCAAGATTTGAAACTTATAAAAGTTTGGGCTCATTACATAGATCCTGGAAATGGAAAGAATTTATATTCTAAATTATAATAAGTAAAGTTATATTCATTAAGTTATGAATAAAAGATATAAATAGTTTGACGATAGTAGTATCGTGGCGGACCAGATCCGAGGTTCGAAGGGACCCAGATTTGGGCGCATCACAGTGTACCTACGGTAACCGTAGATGCACCTGCGGCTACCCGTGGTGCCCCGGGCTCCGCGAGTCCTGTCGTCTCGAAGTATGTGCACACGTGCAACGTGATATCCGCTCAAACTTTCAAAACTTTAATTCGGGCATCCGATCGAGGTGTATAAGACCTTTTTTGGTATGCTGTTGTCGAGAGCTACACAATGACATGGGAGTAGAGGTTGTACAGAGTAGAGGTTGTACGAAGTCAGGAAGATGGGACCATGCCCTGAGTCTTCAAGTCTTCAAATTCTATCCGGTGTGCTATCCTGTGTAGTAGTCACTCGGGATTGGAGCTATTTGGTTCTTGTAGGACATTTTTGTGTGTAATATATGCTGAGACAGTGCGAATGTGGGATTGAGGTTGCAAAATGATGATTTTTCCCCTCACCGGGGTTATCTCTGGTTTGGGCTGATTTAGCAGTCGTTGCTCAGGGTTATCTCTGAGATTAGGTTGCTGCAAGTGTTGAATTCCTGTCCTCCTAGGGTTATCTATGGGTTTGGAGCTGAGTGCCTCGGGGCTATCACTGAGTGTTGAAGCTGATCGCATGGGTTTGAAACAAACATTTCTAGGGTTGTCTCCGGAACTGCAATTGTACTCCTCGGGGTTGTCTCTGAGGTTTGAACTGTATCTCCTGGGGTTGTCTCCGAGATTAGAAATAAAGATCTCGAGGTTATCTCTGAGATGGAACTGAGGATTCCGGGGTTGTCTCCAAAACTGGAACTACATTCCTCGGTGTTGTCTCCGAGGTTGAAACTAAGTATCCTGGGGTTGTCTCCGGGACTGGACTGAATATCTCGGGGTTGTCTCCGAGATGGCAAACTAAGTATCCCGGGGTTATCTTCAGGACTGCTGCTTCGACTTCCAGGGTTATCTCTAGAAGATAACTTTGCCCTCCTGCAAGGTTAGTAATAGGAATACAAAATTTTGAGTATCTACAGATGCCCCTCTTTATCATATTCATGCAATGTAATGGCATGGGTAGGATAAAGAATCCTAGACATTTGAAACATGACAAGATATTCATGATGTAATTTACTGCAACATGATGCAAATGTATGATACATGTGGTTCGTTGGAATGTTCTCCAATGGGATGTGATGACTGTTTGTTCCCATGACTTTTGATGGGAATTGGAGCGATCATTGATGACTCTGATGAATTGCTTTGATGTGTGCTCCAAAGTTCTCATGAACTTCCAAGATGTTGATGTTGGGGTTGTCACTAAAGTCTTTAATTCTTGGTATAGACTTTCCACCATAGATGTATCTCTCATGTGCAAGAGACTCTGTGGGGATAAAATTTTGATATAACAGATTCCATCATCGATCTTTTCTGATGAGGATGATTTCCCTGGTTTGTATCTCCAGGTTCTTCTAAGGCTCGATCGGAGTTACTTCCAATAGCTTGTGTTGTTAGGGCTGCTTGACCCTCGCTAAAATGTACATCAATAGTTAAAATCCATGCTGGGGATGACGTCAAGGCTGCTTGACCTTTGTTGACACGTGCATTAACGGCTAAAATCATCGAATGGCCTTCGATGCTTCGATGGGTTTACCTATCATCGGCTGAGTGTTGTCAATGTTGCTTGACCTTCGTTGAAATGTGCATCAACGAATGATGTCATCGGATTGCTTTCGACGCTTCATTGAATTTACTTGCCAATGGCTGAAAGAACGTCAAGCTGGCTTAACCCTCATTGAAATTTACATCAACGGATGATTGTATGAAATTCTCGCTGGGGAGAGGTTCTTTGGAGTTACGACCCCGAACTGACGGCATCAGACCTTTGTGAGGTATTGCCGAGTGTAGTTTACAACAACTGTGATAATTGGTGTCATGAACCCTGTGTTTGGTGTGAATACCAATGCGTGATAGAAAGACTAGCAGTTTGGTCTTGAAAACAAGGATTTCAGGCTTTTCCACTCAATCACGTAGCATCTTTTCTCCTGATTTGACTGTTTCAACTTGTGAGACCTCCTTTGCAACTCGAACTGGACCGAGCCGGACGGGTGGACCCCACCCAGGGGAGCCGCAGGTACACTTGCGGCCTACCGTGGGTGGTTTTAAGTTGCCAGCTTTCACAAGTCATTTTCAAACTGCACCACACAGAGAATTCGAGAGCTCTTCTTTAGATCTGCTGAGTTCGGGCGTCTTTCTGCAAATTTTATCATCGTACAAGTGTTTCACACTATCTTGGTAACATATGCATGTCTTCTTTCCAGTTTTCATCCGTTGGAAAATGAGTTATCATATGCATGCTCATATGACTTGATAAAAAATATTCAGCATAGTAAATGTTAGTATTTAACCATGCTGAACATAATGATGTGAAATTTTTTGACTTTTGAAACAGTCAAACTGGTACCTTTTTCTGCTATTTCTTATCCTATTTAAGGACAAATGAGCAAAAGGTAAGAAAATAAAGTAATCCTAGTAATTAGGCTACCCTTATGGATTATGACTTTGACATGTTGATGCATAATATGATGTTTATGACTGTGGATAGGTGTGCTACTGAATGGCCACCTAGTCATTCCTATGTGCATGTGGATAGTCCTGTTTACAAAGGAAACTCTGGCAAAATTTTCCAAAAGTTTAGGCATTGGGTAGACATGCATTTTTAACTCTACTGTAAGCATTTGTTAAAGTAATGCATGCATGCATATAGTCATAAAATGCATTAAAAAATCTCCAAGTTAGAAATTACCACACCCTTTCTGAGGTGATTTGGATATTTGTGTCCAGATATTATGGATCCAGATCAGTTGAGTAGTTCTCACAGGACCACTTCAGGTGTACGGAGGAGGGCTTCTGAAGTGCCTCGACCCCATTCAGTTAGACATCCTCGTCGTTTGGTGGAGGCGGTGATTCGTCCTTTTCGGGTTGATGTACCAGATGTCGAGGACGAGGAGGAGGATGTACCGGTAGCAGCTCTAACTCTTGCTGCTAATGCTCCCCACAGGGATCTTCCAGGCATTCAGGTGGCTATTCAAGATCTTCTGGGTAATTTGAGTCGCCACCCCACAGTTTACTTGCAAGCAAACGAGGTAAAAGCTGGGTTTAATCTTCCTTTTTCCTATTGACGAGGAGCAAGGATTCTGATGTTATTCTGCATTTGATGTAGGTTCCCGGCTTCACCCAGCCTCGAAGGAACTAGTTTAGCATACATTCCTTGTATCAGGCTCTTCATCCAGATTATCGAGGTATTGCGCATGATTGAGATTTTGGGGCGTTCGTTTCCATTCTTCCCCGCCATTGTCCCTGGGGTTACCTCATGGCATTATCTGAGCGCTGGTTTCACCAGACTCGGTCTCTCTATTTGTTGGATTATGAGGTGATGATGACGCCAATGGATTGGCGATTTATCACCGATATGGAGTTTGGAGGGGCGCCAGTGCCATGTACGGCGAACATTATCCCGACTGTCGTTAGATCCTTGTTAGGAGTTCTGGCTGAGGCGCTCAAGGGAAGGACCGTCCATACAGGTCCATTGAGCGTAGATGCTATGAGTGGGATGTTGAGTGAGCCCATACCCACTGATGTGAGAGTCAGGGATTGCATGTGGTTATTATCAGGGGCTATTTTATAGCAGACAACTCTTCCACAGTGTCATTCGCTTTGATCAGCGCCACGCGAGAGGTGGACCACATTGAAGAGTATGATTGGGGCTCCTATACCTTTGCCTATTTCCTTAGGGGAATGCGCATGCATTCGCAGGACTTGACAGAGGCTTGGCTAGGATTTTACCCGTTTCTGCTGGTGAGTATTCTCTTTTGATTTCCCATGTACAGGTTAAGAGTGTTCACTGACAGCAGATGTTTGCCTTTGTGTTGGCAATTTTGGGCCTATGAGAGGCTTCCATGTTTGTGTCCTGTGAGTGTGTTAGGTTTAAAGACCTATCCACGAGGACGGCGATGGCATCACTCCATTTTGGCGGAGGTTCCTATAGCTGAGGGTTTCACCCATTGTCGCTTATAGTTGGAGTTGTTGATAGCTGATGCCATCACTTGGGTTCCCTACTCTGGGAACATTTGACTATCGGCTTTGAGGATGGATACCCGACTGGTGTCGAGTATGTGATGTCCACCCGCTGGATTCCTCTCTTCACAAATGGAGGATTGGAGCTCTATTTAGGAGAGTGTGCTATTAAGAGCACCACAGGAGAGATTCGTGTACTGATCTTGCCTCCTGCCAGGCGTTATTGGCTTGTGTTGCAGTTGTCTATTGATGATATCCTATTGACGGGCATTGACGGCAACACTCTGTCAGAGGGTTCATATACCTAGGAGGCATTATACCGCTGGTGGTCCTCTCGTACCATTGGAGCCCAGACCCGCGCCACTCAGTTCATGGGGGATATGGTTCCTAGATCCGTGATGATGACAGATTGGATGGCCTGTGTCTGAGATCCAACTTATTTGATACAGATTGACAGTTTGACCCGGCAGTTGGATCGGGCCCATTTTTCATCCGGTATTTGGGCTGAGATCCTTCAGAGGCAGATACTTTTGATCCTTCCAGCTCAGGTGCTGGCCCCTCAGGTGACCCATATGGCTTTGCTGGTGTAGATCCTCTCTTTTATAGGCCTGACATCCCCGTTGATGGAGATCCAGTGACTCAGGAGGAGTTACATCAGGTGGACAGGATTGATGATGTGGACATCGACACCATTGTCTTCTTCTGATGTGTATTCTCACTATATCTTTTGATAGGCCTTTGTTAGATACTGGGTGGTTGTACCCCATTCTCGTTATCTCTTTTGATAGGCCTCTGTTAGTAGTGGCGGTTGTGCCCCATTTTCCTATATTTTTCAGTTTGTACAGAGATGATGTATTTAAATGATGATGTACTTAGGAATGTATGTACTGTTTTTTCATTCCCTACATCATATTGCCATCTATTATTTGTTATGCATGTATTATGTTATGCATATCTATGTCTAGAGATATTCAGCATTGACCCCTGGATGGTCTTATGTTACGGCCCACACAGATGTCTTCTTCGACAGTCAGTCGTATTGATAACACCCCACCAGTATTGGTGGCCTCACTCTTGAGATCTTGGTATGACAGTGTATCCCTTTCAGATAGGGTGATTGTAGATCAGCTATTGCAGCATTCCATGACCTTTCTGATGTTTCAGGTTCCATTGGGCTTCGTAGATGGTATGCTAGAGCACTGGGTCCTGAGAGACAGGTTTTTCGGTTCGGGACCCAGGAGTTGACTCCTACGCTGGAGGAGTATGAGCGGTTGATGACTTTGCCCTTAGACAGATCTTACGCTCAGATGGCTGTCGGAGATGCGCCAGCAGTTCATGACCCTCACCGGGTTGTGGCGTAGAGTAGTACAGGATGAGATTACATCTGGCCATATATTATTACATCATTTTTTGATAGACAGATTTGGCTCAATGGACAGCTATGCTCGGCACTCCAGGGATTTCACCATGCCAGAGGATCAGTGGCATGTGGCCAGAGTAGATGTACTCGTGATGTGTGTAGTGGCAGATATGTATATGCCACGATATATAGATGAGCTAGACATCAGTGTTATCATGGCAGTGAGAGCTCTCAGGGAGGGTCATACCATCATTCTGATGATTGTGGCAAAGACGCTAAGATCAGCTATATTTTGCCACACCTACCCTACAGGGGTATTTATATGCAGCTCGGTCTTGTTGTACATGTGGTTCATGTCACACTTGAGACCGATTGGCACGTTCCGACGGCATGGGTATTATTTTTCCCATGAGATAGCCATGTCTTACTCCTTTCAGCCAGCGGAGTGTGTAGACGTTGTATCCTGGTCGGTGTTCTTGGTAGGGATTGGAGATCCATTTGACATTCTGCCGTGTACAGGGCTCAGCTCACCCTATAATTTTTTTACTCATGCCCCTGGCATGGATTATCTCCCTCTTGCTGGTTTGAGGGGCATGACTACCTACCACCCACTGGCTGTGATGTCACAGTTTGACCAGTTTCAGGACTTCCATCCTTTTGAGGGGGCATTAGGTCAGCGTTTAGCTTCTCGCCATTTGTTAGCAGAGGACAGATCTAGGGTTTATGCCTGTTGGGATCAGCGTGAGCGTGCTGAGTTTTTTGTTAGCCATCCGGACTATTCGTCAGAGTATTCTGCATGGATAGAGATAGAGACTTCATCGGCTGCGGTAATATCCACAGTGCCGAGGATTGATTCAGATGGTGGAGAGTCCATGGAGGACATTGATTCTCACACAGAGGAGGAGGAGCTTTTTTCTGGTTCAACAGCAGCTCTTGTTGACTCCCCAGTACTTCTGTAGCTGTGACTCCCCCTTCAGAGTATTTAGTGCAGAGTTGGCATTTTGATGACCTTCGAGAGAGATTAAAATAGGGCATTGATGTTGACAACTCTTGATGAGAGAGATGCAGCTCTATTAGAGAGAGACGATGCCTTAGCTCATATAGATACCGCTATTATTGAGCGGGATGAGGCCAGATCAGCCAGAGATGCAGTGATAGTTGAGCGGGATAGCGCTATATCTGCCTGAGATGTAGCCGTTACAGACAGTACCACAGTGAGGTCCCTTATTACTGCCATCATTACAGAGATGAGTACATATATTGATGAGCACAGTGTCACCATGTAGATGGTTGTAGATCTATTAGCTCATGTAGAGACCCTTGTACAGGAGATCATAGCGCTACCTCCTTCTTCTAAGAGGGATGCCATTTTGTCATGTACAGTTCATATTGTATATATCAAACAGTATTATATATGACAGGGAAATATATTTTAATTCACTTCCCTTATAGTTGTGCATTGTTGCTTGCCTGATATTTGCCTGTTTCTTCAGGGCTTGTGATCTCAATGTATTCTGAACTTATCCTTGATGAACGGACATTGAGATGTCTCAGGATCTTTCAAAATGGATCGTTGATCTGTATGTACTCCCTACCATCTTCGGTACCTTGGGACTGGTGTATGGAGATGTGGAGAGGATTATGGCTTTCCTCTCTGAGGTTGACAGCACCACAGATAGTCACTGTGACGGCCCCGAATCCAGGTCCTAAATCACCTCAGATCCGGTTCGATCATTCTATACAACTATTACTATATTTGCGAAAGATATAAACATAAATTATTTATACATTAAACTTACACACTATTTCCCCAAGATCGAGTAACCTTAACTTAATACACATTACATAACTTTAAAATACAACACTTATACAATTTAGCTGCACACATATCCTAACGCTGGAACTGTCTTTAACCTTTCCCTGTATTCGACGCGTTCGTCTTAATCTGCAATGTTTTATCATGATATAGCAAGGGTGAGCATAAGGATTGCCCAACAAGTTTTAGTTCAATAATATAACGATATATCATGATTGAAAGAGTATGAACAATAAGCTGGCTATAATTCATCAATATAATTGAGAACTAGCAGGAACAAACTTTTGACTGAACAAGTATTAAACATGAAAAAAAATATCTGGACCAACTGGTAATGAAGTTGATCAGCCTTTCATACCTGACTTATACATGCAATATGTACAGAGTACAATTCATGGCAACCAACAATGATTAACCATAAGCATATCCGAATGAAACACTCTTAGTAGAGTTAAGTGAAAACAAACTTGCCTGAACCGTTGATTACCGCTACGTGATTTATATCGCTTTATTCGAAGACCTAATATTAGTAATATAGATCTTCAATATTAGAATAATATCATCACAATATAATACTATAAGATATATATATATATATATATATATATATATATATATATATATATATATATATATCTAAATAATCATAACACATATCCCTATCAGTTTATAACACACATAAAACTCGGTATCAAGTCAAACTATTGCAGTCTGAGTTGAACCCAACACAAATCTGACATTCCGATGGTCTAGTCGGACTTTTATCGAGTCTAAGTTCAATTAAACTCTGCCTAACACTTAACAATTATCTCATATAATTTTAATATCAATCAAAATATTTTTCATACGCTCGTAATAATTTTTAAATAATTATTACTATTTATTATGAATTTTAAATCATTAAAACGTATTTAAATGAATTAAATACCACATAATTCATTTATCATTAATATTTATTTAATATCAAATATTAATGAAATACATGTCATAATATTATAATATATTTATAATATCACAAAGTATTTTTAATACTTTAAAATCACCTTTATATTATTTTTAAACAATTAAATTCATTATCCGATAATTGTTTTTAATATTAAAATATTAATATTTTCATGACAAAATATCAAAAGTTATATTTTATAACTTAAAATATTTTTCTAACACTTAAATCATTTTTATATGATTTATAAAACATTAATTCTATTTTTCCTTAATTTATTTAATACGTTTATTAAATAAACTAATTAACATTAATTAATTAATGAATTTCATCACAAAATATTAAAAGTCACTGAAAATATCTTTAAATATTTTCTTATACCATAATATTATTTTTTATGATTTTTCATGAATTAAAACCATTTTTAAATAATTTATTTAATATAATAATTAAATAAATTAAATATCATTTATATTCTAAAAATATTAAATATTTATGAAATATACTCAAAATAATTAAAAACTATTTTTCAGACTTTAAAATAATTTTTCAGAATTTATTTTGTATTTTTGATAATTAAAAACTATTTTTCTCTAATTTTTAAATAAAATGATTATTTTTAGAAATTAAGCGTCGCTATAGGGTCTTTAGGCGACAAATCCGTCACTAAATGTGTTCTTAGAATGTTCTTGAGCTTTTCCAGAACTTCATAGCAGTTAACAAGTAGGTAGGTTTGACCAGAAATTAAACTAGGTTCGTGTTGATTTCTGGGAAGCTAATGATACCTAGTATGTAGTATAAGTGTACTACTACAACTTGAATCAAGTTTTCTGAAAATCCTACATCACAACAGAAACATATGAGCCTCTAAAAATCATGTCAAGCATGTTCTTCATTTTTTGGGTTACCCAGAAATGAAGAACAACCTTAACACCTACTTTGTGATCCTTGTAACGAGTAATTTGGGCTTGATTCATACGATATAAAGGTTGAATCATGAAGTTGGGATGTCAATCTACATGTACATGACAACATCTTAGTTCAACAACATCACAAATGTCAGATTTATCACGGTCAAACTACATGTCAGAAAACGCCTTTGAATATTCTGGGTTACCCAGATTTCTTCTTCCGGCAGTTCGGTCAACCTACTTTGACCTTAAATAATTTCGTTCCTGTTCATGATCTGGGTGTTATAACGACTTTTATGTGTAGCCCACATACCAGTTTACAAAGTTAAAACAATAACATGACCTAAAAATCAAAGAGAAGCAAGATCAATGACCTGGAAATACACTGTCAGACTTTCTGGGTTTCGGGGTTTGCCCAGATTCCAGAAGTCATGCTCGGTCAACGTACTTTGACGGTCTATAAAACGAAATCCAGACAAGTTATGACCCTGTTTCGAGTTTCAGAACAAAGACCAACTAACATACTACAAGTATAAACATTTAAAACACTAAAGACATTAACATACAACGATCTATGACGTCTGACATTTGCTTGTCAGACGGCATTTAGAAATTTTTCCATATTTTTTTAAAACATGATTTCGAGTACTTTAATGTTATGGATCTGGGTTTTAACAACCCAGATCACTAAAAGACACCTTATTACACATCTTTAACCAATCAATTACAACTTTTAACATCAAATCAAAAGATTTCAAGATTTAGGGTTCTTATACCTTTGAGCTTTGATTTTTGATTTATGCCTTTTGATTCTGATCTTGTAAAGTTAGGGAATGATATTGGCTTATTATATATCACTCTCGCACTCTAAAATTTTGGATTTAGAGAGAGAAGGGTCAAGGAGAGAAAATGAAAAATAAATAGGCCATTTCTCTCTCTTTAATCTAATAACTTGATGCAAATGCAATGTATGTGGCTGTCAAATTGGCTGATTTTGGACACATAGCTAGGGCTATGACTAGGGTTTGGTCACCAACCCATTATCTTGGCAAGATCTACACACTAACTCATTAAAGAATTTCTAAAAGGGTAAAATGGTCATTTCCATACAATTTTAATTCTAGAATGGTCTTTTGATACAAACCCTTAGGGTTTAGGGTTTGAGCCATTTAGGATTTTGGGTTTGAAACCTTAACTTTGCACTTTAATTTCTAAGATCTCCGAATTTCGGTTTTCAAAATAAAAAATTAATATTTCTAAATTATATTAAAATTTCTTAGTCATAACTTTAATCTTTCTAATTAGGATTAGTATTTCCTAATTAAAATCACTAATTTAGCAATTAGGGTCGTAATTGGTCATTTAGGGCTTTAAACCCAGAATTAGGTTTTCTAATAGAAAACTAATTTTCTAATTTAGAAATTAGATTTCGTAATTATATTAGGGTTTGCTAATTACTTAAGTTTTACCCTAAATAAGCTTATAATCATTTACACTTACGCCATTAAGTTCCCAATTTAGGATTTTATACACCGAATTAGGGTATCAATTCCCGAACTTGAAGTTAGGGTTTCCAGAACTTGTTTTAGGGTTTCTTATCAAACACTAGGGTTTTCTAACTGAACGTTAACGTTCTTAATATATAATTAGGGTTTGTTACAGATATAATTTATCTGGTCAACCCTTGACCTTTAACCACATACTGAACACATAAATGACCATATACACAGAACATAAACACATATACACTTAATCCTGAATAATTCTCCTAAATCTTTCACAGAATTTTGAAATCCTCAAAATTCCATTTTAAAAATATCAAACGCATACACTTATTTTCTGTCTAGGTTCTAATTTTGAACCTTAAATCAATTAATTAAAATTTTAAAAAATTTCTAAATTCTCGGGTTGTCACATTCACCCCTTCTTCTAAAAATTTCGTCCCCAAAATTTACCTTACTCCATACACCATTCACCATTCCTTCTCATCGTTACATGCTACCCAATACACCACTCACAAGAGTAAAAGTTTTCAAATTGTGCTGAGGAGTCGTATAGACTATTTGTCTGTCATTTTCGCAAAGGTTTTACGGAAATTCATCCACAAACCGACATAACTTACGAACACAAAGGGTGATTAGCCCGATATGCCCTGTACTGGCCAAGTACTGCTTTTATCTGTTTCTCGTCACTGCCATAGGAACAAAAATTCTACCTCAGTTTTATTAGATTCCGCACCAAAACAATTTGGTTTGAGAAATTTCTTTCAATGAACATTTAGAGTTTTCATAAACTTTAGTCTAGCTGAATCGAATAGCGTAGACTCATATCAATAATTCAATTCAATCGAATTATTTAAGTGTAGCCAAACCCCGTTGGCAAATTAAAATTTTTGAAAATATTTTTGAGAATGACGCCATGATGTCGTACTGTATTAACAGTCCGTTTGAGGATGCCGCCATTATATGATTTTGTCATAACACATCATACAATAGTGGAATAATGATTTTAGATCAAATTCACACTAAGTATTCCTGTATTTACAACTCCATCAACTTTTATCATCTCTACACCAAGTTACATGGTACATGAGTGATAAATAAAATATATTTTGATATTTCAAATCATCTTCGTCTAGCTGAAACAAGTAGCATATATTATACTTTAAACCGTTTCAAAAATGATTACGAGTCTACATTTTTATTATTATTATTATTTTTCAAAAGCACATAGTGCGTACTTAGCTTGATGTCAAAATTTCGAAGTCTAGTATAGCTAGGAGTTTCGAAAAACTTATGTCTCCACTAATAATCATTTTCTTAACAATCTATCTGTTCCTATTATCCTCAATATTTCGTTTACACACAACTATACCTAGTTCGTCAAACCACACTTATGAGTTAATTTACTTGCCACAATCATATGAGTTTAAGAACTTGTCCTAGTTAGACCTTTGGCGTCCATTCGCTGAGGGGTTCATAAATATTTCATATAACTATGAATCAAGAATGTCACATAATTATGAATTTTAAGAACTCGTACTTAACCTGATATTCTCTACCTATGACCTATCTATCTGTTATACACATGAGAAAGGAATCACCCTCTTAACATGCATATAGCAAATAGCGCGACACAAACATTTTAATAATTATCATTGCCAGAACTAAGTAGTTTTTACACCAAGTACAATTCCCTGCCCATACAAGGAATCATACAACTCAGCTGCTGACATGAGTCCTCAATTGAATCCCCACCTAACCTTAACACCCTTCTCAATACGAATTTCATTCAACTCGTATTCAAAATCCTTTCCTAAATCTGTACCACTTCATAGTACAACTATCACCCAGCAAACTTGCTGTAACTTTTCAATCATTTGCTTGATCCTTCTCCATACTATAACTTTATCTGATCACGGAGTGATCTCATCGTATACATTACGATTCATTTCTATATCTATATCGTTTTGTTTTACGATCTCCTATCACTGCACTTTCAGTCTTTTAGACTTTATCTATTTCTCACTACTGTTCAACTTTATTATCAGAGTTAGGGAACTCTGTATCTTATAACTCGTCGAGATTCATCTTTGAATCTTACCGACCCAACTAACTCTATGTTAGTTAGTACTTATCCTAATCACTGCGATTATTAGTCTCAGGTATTCCTACCTAAGGTTCATAACCTACAGCTCTGATACCAACTGTGAGGGCCCCGAATCCAGGTCCCAAATCACCTCAGATCCGGTTCGATCATTCTATATAACTATTACTATATTTGCGGAAGATATAAACATAAATTATTTATACATTAAACTTACACACTATTTCCCCAAGGTCGAGTAACCTTAACTTAATACACATTACATAACTTACTTAACACATAACTTTAAATTACAACACTTATACAATTTAGCTGCGCACATATCCTAACGCTGGAACTGTCTTTAACCTTTCCCTGTATTCGACGCGTTCGTCTTAATCTGCAATGTTTTATCATGATATAGCAAGGGTGAGCATAAGGATTGCCCAGTAAGTTTTAGTTCAATAATATAACGATATATCATGATTGAAAGAGTATGAACAATAAGCTGGCTATAATTCATCAATATAATTGAGAACTAACATGAACAAACTTTTGACTGAACAAGTATTAAACATGAACAAAAATATCTGGACCAACTGGTAATGAAGGTGATCAGCCTTTCATACCTGACTTATACATGCAATATGTACAGAGTACAATTCATGGCAACCAACAATGATTAACCATAAACTTAACTGAAGGAAACACTCTTAGTAGAGTTAAGTAAAAATAAACTTGCCTGAACCGTTGATTACCGCTACGCAATTTATATCGCTTTATTAGAAGACCTAATATTAGTAATATATATCTCTAATATTAGAATAATATCATCACAATATAATACTATAAGATATATATATATATATATATATATATATATATATAATAACCTAAACACATAACACATATCCCTATCAGTCTATATCACACATAATACTCGGTATCAAGTCAAACTATTGCAGTCTGAGTTGAACCCGACACAAATATGACATCCCGATGGTCTAGTCGGACTTTTATCGAGTCTAAGTTCAATTAAACTCTGCCTAACACTTAACAATTATCTCATATAATTTTAATATCAATCAAAATATTTTTTATAAGCTCGTAATAATTTTTAAATAATCATTACTATTTATTATGAATTTTAAATCATTAAAACGTATTTAAATGAATTAAATACCACATAATTCTTTTATCATTAATATTTATTTAATATCAAATATTAATGAAATACATGTCATAATATTATAATATATTTATAATATCACAAAGTATTTTTAATACTTTAAAATTACCTTTATATGATTTTTAAACAATTAAATTCATTATCCGATAATTACTTTTAATATTAAAATATTAATATTTTCATGACAAAATATCAAAAGTTATATTTTATAACTTAAAATATTTTTCTAACACTTAAATCATTTTTATATGATTTATAAAACATTAATTCTATTTTTCCTTAATTTATTTAATACGTTTATTAAATAAACTAATTAACATTAATTAATTAATGAATTTCATCACAAAATATTAAAAGTCACTGAAAATATCTTTAAATATTTTCTTATACCATAATATTATTTTTCATAAATTAAAACTATTTTTAAATAATTTATTTAATATAATAATTAAATAAATTAAATATTATTTATATTCCAAAAATATTAAAAATTTATGAAATATACTCAAAATAATTAAAAACTATTTTTCAGACTATAAAATAATTTTTTCAGAATTTATTTTGTATTTTTAATAATTAAAAACTATTTTTCTCAAATTTTTAAATAAAATGATTATTTTTAGAAATTAAGCGTCGCTATAGGGTCTTTAGGCGACAAATCCGTCACTAAATGTGTTCTTGGGATGTTCTTGAGCTTTTCCAGAACTTCATGGCAGTTAATAAGTAGGTAGGTTTGACCAGAAATTAAACTAGGTTCGTGTTGATTTCTGGGAAGCTAATGATACCTAGTATGTAGTATAAGTGTACTACTACAACTTGAATCAAGTTTTCTGGAAATTCTACATCACAACAGAAACATATGAGCCTCTAAAAATCATGTCAAGCATGTTCTTCATTTTCTGGGTTACCCAGAAATGAAGAACAACCTTAGCACCTACTTTGTGATCCTTGTAACGAGTAATCTAGGCTTGATTCATTCGATATAAAGGTTGAATCATGAAGTTGGGATGTCAATCTACATGTACATGACAACATCTCAGTTCAACAACATCACAAATGTCAGATTTATCACTGTCAAACTACCTGTCAAAAAGCGCCTTTGAATATTCTGGGTTACCCAGATTTCTTCTTTCGGCAGTTCGGTCAACCTACTTTGACCTTAAATAATTTCGTTCATGTTCATGATCTGGGTGTTATAACGACTTTTATGTGTAGCCCACATACCAATTTACAAAGTTAAAACAATAACATGACCTAAAAATCAAAGAGAAGCAAGATCAATGACCTGGAAATACACTGTCAGACTTTCTGGGTTTCTGGGTTTGCCCAGATTCCAGAAGTTGTGCTCGGTCAACGTACTTTGACTGTCTATAAAACGAAATCCAGACATGCTATGACCCTGTTTCGAGTTTCAGAACAAAGACTAACTAATATACTACAAGTTTAAACATTTAAAACACTAAACGCATTAACATACAACGATCTATGACGTATGACCTTTGCTTGTCAGACGGCATTTAGAAATTTTTCCATATTTTTTTAAAACATGATTTCGAGTACTTTGATGTTATGGATCTGGGTTTTAACAACCCAGATCACTAAAAGACACCTTATTACACATCTTTAACCAATCAATTACAACTTTTAACATCAAATCAAAAGATTTCAAGATTTAGGGTTCTTATAATACCTTTGAGCTTTGATTTTTGATTTCTGCCTTTTGATTCTGATCTTGTAAAGTTAGGGAATGATATTGGCTTAGTATATATCACTCTCTCACTCTAAAATTTCGGATTTAGAGAGAGAAGGGTCAAGGAGAGAAATAAAAAATAAATAGGTCATTTCTCTCTCTTTAATCTAATAACTTGATGCAAATGCAATGTATGTGGCTGTCAAATTGGCTGATTTTGGACACATAGCTAGGGCTATGACTAGGGTTTGGTCACCAACCCATTATCTTGGCAAGATCTACACACTAACTCATTAAAGAATTGCTAAAAGGGTAAAATGGTCATTTCCATACAATTTTAATTCTAGAATGGTCTTTTGATACAAACCCTTAGGGCTTAGGGTTTGAGCCATTTAGGGTTTTGGGTTTGAAACCTTAACTTTGCACTTTAATTTCTAAGATCTCCGAATTTCGGTTTTCAAAATAGAAAATTAATATTTCTAAATTATAATTAGAATTTTCTAATTATATTAAAATTTCTTAATCATAACTTTAATCTTTCTAATTAGTATTAGTATTTCCTAATTAAAATTGCTAATTTAGCAATTAGGGTCGTAATTGGTCATTTAGGGTTTTAAACCCAGAATTAGGTTTTCTAATAGAAAACTAATTTTCTAATTTAGAAATTAGATTTCGTAATTATATTAGGGTTTGCTAATTACTTAAGCTTTACCCTAAATAAGCTTATAATCATTTACACTTACGCCATTAAGTTCCCAATTTAGGATTTTATACACCGAATTAGGGTTTCAATTCCCGGAACTGAAGTTAGGGTTTCCAGAACCGGTTTTAGGGTTTCTTATCAAACACTAGGGTTTTCTAACCGAACGTTGACGTTCTTAATATATAATTAGGGTTTGTTACAAATATAATTTATGTGGTCAACCCTTGACCCTTAACCACATACTGAACACATAAATGACCATATACACAGAACATAAACACATATACACTTAATCCTGAATAATTCTCCTAAATCTTTCACAGAATTTTGAAATCCTCAAAATTCCATCTTAAAAATATCAAACGCATACACTTATTTTCTGTCTAGGTTCTAATTTTGAACCTTAAATCAAATAATTAAATTTTAAAAATTTTCTAAATTCTCGGGTTGTCACAGTCGCCAGTACTCCTTTGTATGGGGGAGCCTAGTTAGTTCCATCTTTTATGGATTGGTATTTCTCTTTGAGGAATCAACCGCAGCTTAGATGGTCGTCGATTCTCCCGTTTACATGGGGAGGTCAGGTAGTTCCATCCCTTTGGTCTGAAGCTGATGAAATATGGTGGATTGAATAATGATCCCAGTACCGTTGACAAGTATTTTTGATTTGGTAGGGGGTGAGACTGCACCATGAATGGCTGCCTACATACTCCTATTGAAGAGGAGATCAGGTCTACGTAGTTCGAACCTAGTGTAAGAGGTTCAACGCTATATGCGACAAAAGGGTGTAGATATGTTTTTTGCTATTTTTGTTTTATTGCGACCGGACCATATAAAATGGCTTCCTACGTACTCCCGCGTATCAAAGAGATCAGGTCGGCGTAGTTCGCCCCATGTGCAGGGCGGTTTGCAGCTAATGAAAAGTTTGATCCCATGTTCAGGATAAATTGCGGGGGATAAAGTTTGATCCTATGTACAGGACAAACTGCAAGTGTGAAAAGTTTTAATCCCTGATGGGATAAAACTGCAGGTATGAAAAGTTTTGAAGGAAAAGTGGTGTGAAGGATCTACTGATCCTGAACTACGCTGCTGGTTGGAAAAGTGTGTTTGTCCCTGATGGGGTAAATGAGCGTGAAGAAAGGTTGTATGTAGTGACGGGTAAGAAAACCTAAAATGACTGGGGATCTGGTGATCTAAAACCAGGATGTTTGCTTGATGGTAACCTACATAGTACCGTTTCACGGTGTCCGAGTTGATGAGCTGTGGAAATTCATCACCGTCCATTTCCTGCAATCGGAGAGCACCTCTTGTCAATACGTCCTTGACAACAAACGGGCCTTCCCAATTTGGAGCAAATTTTCCCTGAGACTGATCTTGGTTATCAATGATCTTTTTCAAAACCAAGTTGTGTTGTTTGAACTGCCGTAGCCGAACTTTTCTGTTGTAGGATCTGGCGATCCTTTGTTGGTATAACTGACCATGGAAAATAGCATCACTTCGCCTTTCGTCTAATAGAGACAATTGGTGATACCTGTCTTGTAACCATCGGTCTTCATCCAGCTGAGCGTCTATCAATACTCTGAGGGATTCCATTTCCACTTCTATGGGGAGCACTTGTGACGCCCCCAAAATAGGTATACAACACCCATTCTGAGTCGCCAAATACATGTTATAGAAAGCAAACTACAACTTTAATAATACAATTGTCGTGCAAAATACGACAACACATACCGTGAGTTTAAATACAAATATTGTCTTCTAGACAATATCCACACTCAAATAAGTCCTCAATACAATTATTCAAACACTATTTTACAGAAATAGTGAGGACTGCTAAAACATCTTTCTAGAACCATCACTCCATACCCCGACTAGATCCTACTATGTTCTCACCTCCTAAGAAGAAAAATGGAACAAAAAGGAAAAGGGTGAGCTCAACTAGCCCAGTAAAGAATATTATGGCTAAGATAATATACAACAAATTATCATTAGTATTCAACAGGGAAAAATCTGATAGAATATAATCGACAACAAGTTTTAGATCAACAACTGCAGCGGAAACAGCAAACCATTAGAAGAGTCAAGTAGAGAATAAATTCTACTATCTTCTAAGATTTAAAAGTCCATCATCAATATTTTATCCCTGTAACATCAATTAATAATCATCTTTAACCAAATATTCATCTTTACACTACAGGCCAAAGATATTCATTTGTATCACCAGTCGGTCATGTTCATCTCACAACCTGTTCATCTTTGCACTACAGGCCAAAGATATTCATCAAGTAATCATACATCTTTGCACTACAGGCCAAAGATATTTAGTAATATCATCATTTAGGACTGAGGATGATGAAAAATATCTTAAAGAGAACGAATCTAGTGAGACAGAAGGACAAATAGTAGGGATTCGTATAACAGTTTATCCAAGATCAATAATACTTCATAATAATCAATTGTGAAGCAGAATTCAAAAATAAAGATTAAAACATGGATACAATCAAAGATAGTAACCATAATAGACATCTTGGACAAAAAGGGAAAATTTTATTTTTCGGTGAATAGTGCCGTATTCGTGAATAGTGCCGTATACGTGAATAGTAACGTATACGTGAATAGTAACCCCGACACAAAAAATTCCAAATTTGATAAAAACTCATGTTAATATTTCAGCATAATGATATTGAAGAAAATAATATCATTTAAGAAGAAAATAATATCCATTACCTCAAAATAACCGTACTTCTGACTGAATATCGGATATGAGGCTGAATGAAACTTGTGCTGAATATCAACTTTCAAAGTATCTAATACTCACAAAATACACTCAATAATCTAGAGAGAGAAAGAGAGAAAACTTATGAATTCTGGTGATTTTCAATTCTAACTTAGCCCTCTATTTATAGGAAAATGTTAGCACGCCGAAGCAGACTTAACCTGCAACCTGATGGCTTTACCTGCTACTATTTTCACCCACCACATTTGAATAAAAATCTCAGCACATTTTTTCACCAACCAAGAGTGGGGCCCACCAATTATAGAATTTTCCACCAAAATGATTAACTCTGAAAATTCAACAATTTCTGAACCAGTCATCTCGTAAAATTCATAACAAAGCATACGTTCATTTTTAACGGTTCAAAATTTGTGGACATATACTCAACTTATATATGTATAACATATCCAAATATTACCACGATCCAACGGTCGGATTAAAAATTATAACCCTCACAAAATATCTCAAAAACCCTAATTTGATTTTCAATACCTCCGTTCTGACAAAAAAATACAGATAAAACACCTCAACATTAACTCCTTCATTTTTAACCACAAAAATATATCCCTCAATTATATCCACATAAAACAAATATTTCCGTATCATATGAATCAATAATTAATTATTCATAAATAATATTACAGAATCACATTTATGACAACCAGGCCGTTCCCAGGAAAGAGGGGGCTTTCCAATAAGGATTTTTCCTTACTGGCGCGCAATTAGATGACCAAACCTCTCCTTAGACAGAACTTTCTAGACATTGCCAATAATGTTATCTAATAATATTATTCAAATAATATGAATTATTGATCTGATAATGGGAAATACTGTACAGTAACAATTATTGAACAACAATAATATAAAATATCAACGCAGCAATTATTGAATCAATAAAATAAAATATTGAACAGTAACTACTCTAACAATTATTGAGTAGTGCCTTCCTTCGTAAGAATCAATAATTCAAAAATACTGTGAAATCCGTGTGCTACTGTGCAACCACGCGTATTACTGTATTTTAACCACCGGGTATTTCAACAGTGTTAATGGTAACAACTACGCCGTTATTTATGAAAACTCAATTTTTGTCGTTATCTTCATCCAATCGTTTTCCGTTATGGGGCCCACAAATAGCTGCGCCGTCGTACGAATATTCCCCGACAGAAAGAATATTCCACGACCACACGAATGTTCACCGACCAAAAATGAATATTTTATAACCACTTGCTTATTTGAAATATTTGCGCATTTTACCCATAACTAACCACATTAATCAAATCAACCCTTTCTATTTCAAAATAATAAATAGAGGAAATTTAATTTCATTTATTAATAAGTTGGGGTCTTACAGCACTGCTTCCATCCCATAGGTTAATGAGTAGGGGGTTGCCCCAGTGGAAGTGCGCATTGATGTTATGTAGGCTAACAGAGTCAGAGGTAATAAGTCATGCTATCCTTTGTGATTGGCAGACATCTTTTGCATGATCTTTTTGATGTTTTTGTTAGCCGCTTCAACAGCACCATTCATCTTTGGACGGTAGATGACGGAGTTGAGATGTTTGATGTGAAATTTACTACATAACTCCTCCATCATTTTGTTATTGAGGTTCTTAGAATTGTCTGATACAATTACCTCTGGTTGTCCATATCGACAAATGACATTATTTCTGATGAAAGCAATGATGACTTCTTTGGTAACTCTGGGGAAAGAGGCTACTTCTACCTATTTGGTGAAGTAGTCGATCATGGTAAAGATAAACCGATGCCCATTACTGGCTTTGGGCTCGATGGGCCCGATAACGTCCATTCCCCACATTAAGAAGGGCCAGGGCGAACTTATATTGTGGAGCTCCCTTTGAGTGGCATGGATAGCATTCCCATGAATTTGGCATTGATAACATCTCTTAACGTGATCATCATAGTCAGCCTTGAGAGAGAGCCAGTAATGCCCTGTTTTTAGGATCTTTTTAACAAGTAGAGGGCCGCTCATATGTGGGCCACATACTCCACCATGAATTTCATCCATGAGCCTCTGAGCTTGGTCCTTGTCCAGACATCTGAGGAGACCTAGTCCTGGATCTCTTTTGTAGAGCGTGTCTTCGCTCAGGTAAAATTTTATAGCCAGTCGATGGATCCGCCTTCTTTCAGTCGAGCTCGCCTCAGCAAGTGTAGATTCATCTTGTAAGTACTCCTTGATATGCTGATACCAAGGGTGTTAGATGGGAGGTAGCTCATCCGATACTTCTCTAATGTAATTCCCATAGGCTGGTGCCTTTTGTTGGGCAAATGTAAGGGTTGGCATGTTTTCCTTGTCAAGAATTTCGATCAAAGAGGCCAAGGTTGCTAGCGCATCTGCAAAGTCATTCCTATTCTGAGAAATATGGAGGAAGGATATTTATTCAAACTCCGAAGCCATCTGTAGAACCCGTCGATGGTAGGGCAGTAAATGTAGACCTTTGGTGTGATAGATTCCTGTGGTTTATCTGATTACCAACTCGAAATCTCCAAAGACAGTTAATCGCCTGATGCCCATTGATTGAGCAAGTTTTAGCCCCATGATACATCCTTCATACTCAGCTGTGTTATTGGTGTTGGCAAACTGTAATTTGACGGCGACGGGATACTGCTCCCCCGTAATAGATACTAGAACTGCTCCAGCCTCAGAACCTTCCATATTTATAGCTCCATCAAAATACATCTTCCATGTTTGGCATGCATCGTATTGATGGTATTGCTGAACTGTCATTACCCCTTCATCGGGGAAGTACGTTTCCAACGGTTTGAAATCCCCTAAAGGTGTGGCGGCCAGTTGATCTGCAATTTCTTGACCTTTGAAAGACTTTTACGTCACGTAGACGTTGTCAAATTGTTATAGGATCAACTGCCATCTGGACAATCTATAATTTAACATGGGTTTACTGAACACATACTTGAGAGGATCCACGCGAGATATAAGATGGGTTGTGTGACCATGGAGGTAATGTTGTAACCTCATGGAAGCCCATGCTAAAGCACAACAAGTCTTCTCAATTAGAGTGTACTTGTGTTCACTGTTGCTTAATCTTTTGCTGAGGTAGTAGATAGCTCGCTCTTGGCCTCTATCGTCTTTCTGTCCCAGCATGCTGCCCATGGCATTGTCGTTAATGGACAGGGGAACATAATCCCTGGGTGGTACCAAAACAGGAGCGCTGACTAGCTGCTCTTTGATTGTAAAGAAGGCTTTTTGGCACTCATCATTCCATTTCATGGAGGACTTCTTCCTTAACAACTTGAAGATAGGCTCACAGGTTGCTGTGAGTTGGGAGATGAATCTGCTGATGAAGTTGATTCTTCTCAAAAATCCCGTATTTCCTTCTCTGTCTAAGAAATGGGCATTTCTGTAATGGCCTGAATTTTGGTGGGATCCAGCTCAATACCCTTGTGACTGACTAGGAAACCTAGCAACTTGTCAGATTTAATGCCAAAGGCGTATTTGGTTGGTTTCAACTTTAAGTTATACTTACGCAACCTGTTGAAGAGCTTTCTGAGATGGTCTAAGTGGTCTTCCTCCCTTCGGGACTTGACAATGATGTCATCCACATAGTTTCTATCCCATTGTGCATTAAATCGTGTAAAAGAGCCATCATGGCTCGCTGGTAGGTAGCTCCTACATTAATGAGGCCGAATGACAACCGTCTGTAGCAAAAGGTTCCCCAAGGCGTGATGAATGTAGTTTTCTCACGATCCTCTTCAGTAACCATGATTTGATGGTACTCCGCGAAGCAATCATCAAAGGAGTACATGTCATATTGAGCAGTATTATCAATGAGAATGTGGATAAATGGCACAGGAAAGCTATCTTTAAGGCAAGCTTTATTTAGATCCCAGTAATTTACATAAACTCGCACCTTTCCTCTTGGTTTAGGCACGGGGACTATGTTGGATAGCCACTCAGGGTATGTGGACACCATGATGATGCTGACTTGAAATTGTTTCACAATTTCTTCTTTAACCTTTAAACTCCACTTAGGTTTTAATCGCCTGAGCTTTTGCCTGACTAGCTTAAATTCTTCTTTGATGGGGAGGCGATGAAGGACTTTGTCAGTGGACAAACCCACCATGTCTTCATGAGACCACGCAAACACATCCTGGAATTGGGTTAATAGTGTAACCATGTCATTCCTTTGGTTTAAAGTAAGGTCAGTGCCAATCTGGATTAGTTTAGGGCTTTCTAAGGTTTGGTTTGGGTTTGTGTTCGACCCATTCTTTGATCTCCTGAGGTATCTCAATGTCCTCTTGTATTTCCATCAAGTTTGAGTCCAACTTTTCATCAAAGTTATAGTCCTTGTGGACACTAGTATAAAACACTAAATAGACAACACTTAAACAACAACGTTTTTATAAAAAATATTGTGGTATTTTTTAATAATTTTTTTAACAAAACGTTGTAGATACATATGAAAAAATGTTATCTATTTATAAGGGCAATTTTTAATTTAAAAAAAAGTTATGTATATGAAAAACACGGAGCTTATTGAAATTAAAAACCCTCCCCGCCTCCCAGTCTTCCAACAATTGAAGTAGCTCTCCCCTTGATGTAAGCGAGTGAATTAGGGCTTCCTTTACTTTGCTTTCTATCTATTACTCTCTCGTAAGATCTATAGTTACAGATTGGTTCTACAAGAGGTTAGATTAGGGTCTGGATCATCAATGGAGGAGGAGAATATCAGATCTCGAGGTGTGGTGGTTCGATTTAACGAGCAGAAGGGTTACGGATTCATAAAACTCAATGACGGCGGCGACGATCTCTTTGTTCATCATACGGAGATCAAATCCGATGGCTACCGTACTCTTTATGAGGACCAGACCGTCAAGTTCTTGGTTGAGTTGAATAACAACAAAACCATGTTGACGTTACCTCTGTTAACAAGGTTTGCAACGGTGGCGGCCGCGGCGGCGCTCGGGGTGGGACTGGTTATGGCTTTGGCAGTGGCAGAGGAGGGAGGTATGGTGAGTTTGGAGGAGGTGGTGGTAGCTTCTACAACTGTGGGGTGCAAGGGCATTTTGCTGGAGAATGCCCTGACAATCCATGAGAAATCAGAGTAATCAGTCCTATTATATGAATTGATTTCTTCCTTTTAGTTGGTACTTTTGAAGAATTCTACTATATTCTGGTTTAGATTTTTGCCTTTTCTGGTGGGTATGGGTTATACATAGGATGGTTTTATGGGAATTTTGTGTGGCGATCCATTCTACTTGGTATACCTTTTTGAGATTTCCTGCGTGATTGGGTTGCCTCCCTCCTATCGAGTTTGATTTTTTAATTTTAACACTGTAATCCTTGTCTTCTTGTCATCCTTGGTCGAAATATTTCTTTTTCATCTAAAATTCTTTTTTCTTACTTAAAATAATTTAATAGAGCGTCAATGTCTTGCAATTTTTACATTTCTTTTAGCTTATATTTCTTTTTCAATTCATTAAGCCAATTAGTTCCATGAATTATTTAATGTCCATTATTTTTTGGAATATTTTGCATTAGCTTATGATTTTATGTGGTGTCCTCCAATTTGTTTACTTTTCATAGTTTGTAGTTGTTCTTGAGTATTCGATTCTAATTATGTTTTTGTTTTCATTTATGCCAGTCATTTAGTTGTTGAAACTTCACAAGAGGTTACTGATGTACCTTATGGAGATTACTTCCGTGTGGAGGTATGAACTAATTCTTCATTTGGAAGTAATGTATCACAAATAATCTTAATTTTTCATGTTAACTTGTGGTTTAGTTATTCTGATATATATAGATAAGTAATCTAAGGCGTTAATTTTGTATGTCATAAAGTTTGCATCTTTTCCCTCTTTTCTCAGGGGCTTTGGGATGTGGAGAGAGATGGTGATGAATCAGAGCATTGCTGCATCTTAAGGGAATATGTAAATGTGGCATTTTCCAAGAAAATCATGTGGAAAGGTATGCTTGTTCTTACCTTTAGATTCCTTCTCCATGTACTGGAAGATCTATACATTTACAAATGGCAATCAGGCTTTCTATCTTGATAATTCCAATAATATTGTTACTTTCACCGTCTAAACTTAGAATCACACACAATGCAAAGTATAACATTAAGTGGCGTGCCTAGAAGGTTTATTTTAAAATATTACAAATGTTACCAAATTAACATGTTTTAACTGAACAATGAATTGAACACTATATACACAAGTGGAGATGCGCGTGCTTTGCAGTTCTATGGGGTGCTTTGTAGTATTTTAAGCGATGGGCCTTGTAGACTACATGCCACAAGTGTATATTAAGGAATTCTCTGAGGCATATTGAAAATATGGATATAACTGATTCATATGGTTGATTATAACGTTCTCTGTTTAATATCTTTGCTCAAGAAATATGTGGTCTATATTTTAAATTTATTGTTTGGACAGGGAGAACATTTCTGCTCATTAGAAATATTAGTTTTTGTTCCAACTTAAGAAAAAGAAATATCAGTTTGTCAGAGGGCAACCAATTAGTGTAATATATTTTGGTAAGTTATGTTCGTTTTCATGATGGTGCTTGCCTGTATAGGTTTGACCTAAAATTAGTAATAGATCGGGATAATGGATCCTTCTTAGAAGACTGATTTAAGTAATGTTGTAAACCTAATGACTCTCATCTGAGAGTGCACTATAGCAATATATGAAGCACTAGTTGTTTCTTTGCGCAGTAATTATGATTTGTCTGCATGACATGTCTGGCTACTAATGTTGGATATGATAACCTCACCTTATGTCTACCACCAATAGAAAAATTTGAAAATTGACCCCTGCTTTAGCATTTAAGCTGCCATTGGTGATTACTATACAACCACGCACCACTTGCTTTTACATTCTTATTATTTACTCGAAGTGTTACATGTATGAACTGTTCAACTGCAGGCGCAGTAACTGGAGCTATAACTACTCCCCTTGATGTGATAAAGACAAGGCTAATGATTCAGGTATGGCAAATGGAACCCCTTTCATCTTCTTGTTGCTTTGTTTTGCATGTCCATGCATTCTAGATTGCATTAATGAATTTGTTTTGTTCAATTAGTTTTTTTATGAGAAAATATCTACTGATGAGGGAGGAAAATTTTAGAAATATAGAGTAATAACTTTTAAAATGTTTAAACACGCAAAACATAAAATGTAGACATGGAGGAGACAATGGTAGGAGAAACAGAGAACACTTTCTATTCACCCTATATCAGAAAAATGTTTTTAAAAGGTGTTGTAACATTTAGGGATTATAAGTATTTCATGGATTTTTACAAATTGTGTGATCAGCATGAAAATAACAGTACCAAAGTTAGAAAGCTATAACATCCATCCTGAATCAAAACCAAAGTGCACACATACGTATATAAATATGTGACTTAATGGTTGGGATGGAACTTTTACAGGTATCCAATATACAGGATTCCAATGGGACCGACATTAAAAGATCTAGATGCTTGCTTTTTGACATTCCATCCTCTTTATACACCAATGACAGGTACGTATGAGCTTTCTGTTCTTTTATTATAAATATTGGAACAGTTACTTGCATCAATGCTCTGTGAATTTGAGGGCATGTAATTTATCTTATGCATATCCTCCTATAGAATGATGGTGTTGGCAGTCGAATCCCATTTGGGGACAATGTCCTAGTTGTGCATTGCAGTAAGGTGATGTGCTTAGTTATTTTAACATTTCACATTCCATGCCTGGTATTCATATATGCCTTTGCTTGCTCTCATATTTTTATAACAATTGATGCCTATCGTTTCCTGATTTGAATTCTTCTCAATGTTTCTTGAAATAAGTTTACACCATGATCTGGGTAATGTTTTCCAACCTCGTGGATCAGTGATGACATCACTGATCAATGTGTGCCTTTCATATTCCAAACAGAATTCTCTGTATTGTCTTTTGAGTTGTGCATGCTCCTCCTCCTTGTAGGCAATCAAAGTGCTCCTGCTCCTACTTTTGTTTCTGCTCCAATTGTAACGTATCCAAGTGAGACGGATAGTGTCCCGAAGATCATTTTCTTGGTGAACATAGTAGTAATTTATATTGAAAAGTGAATTTGAGATGTATATATGGATAGTTTGGTATATATTTTGTGGATATAGTAATTTGAAACTGTAAACGAATGGTATTATTGGGAGGTATTTTGAATGGTTGATACATTTTGACTTTAAATTTAAATGAGAATTTAGACCTTTTAGCTATATATCATGGCATTAGCATATTGCAGGTGCATTGGTAATATAGGTGAATCACAACTTTTTTTTCTTTTTTTTTATCTACAACATTTTAAAAATGTTGTATATTTGTATAAATAAATGACACCTTCTAAATAGATGACACATTATAAATGTTGTGTAAATGTGCCTAAACGTTGTCTGATATATTAAACTACAACATTTTTAGCCAGAAAACGTTGTGGAATCATACCTTCTACAACGTTTTCAAGCATCTACTAATTTATGGAAAATAAATCTACAACGTTTTTTTCTTAAAAACGTTGTATAATGTGTCTAACTACAACGTTTTAAAAATGTTGTGTAAGGGTGTCAAATAGATGACACCCTTAACCACGACATTTTTCTGATTGAAATCACAACGTTTTTTTCGCGCTATCTATTTACTGTTTTGTAGTAGTGGGAGAAAAGGCACCTCATCAGCAAGTATATGCACATCTAAGTTCAGAGTCCTGAAACAAAATGCTTTCACTTAATATATAAAACTGTTTAATCATACAATATGTTAGCATATAATGACAAAAGTAACTGCTAATACTGTATAGAAAAGTAAGCAGTTATTGAATCTACAAGGCAGAGGGAGTTTCTGCCCTTTTTACCCTTGTCGACAAATGTAAGGAGTGTTACTCCAATTGTTGAGGGTGAAGTCCTGGTGGACAACAGTGATGAAGGGGCTGTTATTGTCCTCCTTCTCCCGAATGATGACAATAATATCTGGACAATCATTGCCTGGGGTACTCCTGTTTGTACTCTCCGTGTGGACTATGATGCGTATGTTTGATAAGCGCCTTGCAATGTCCTACTTACGCCTCTGGTCCTTTTTCTCCGCCTCTGGATCTGGTATCAAGACTTCTTTTCCTTTGACCGGTATCGGCTTAGGAAATAACATAGTCAATACGTGTGCAGGAACCTTTACCGTAGTCTATACAGGCTAAGCCTCTGCATGTTTGAGTAACCGCTGTGTGGCTGAGGATGAAGGAACCTGTTTGTGCTTATGAGGATTCTTGTGACTGGAGCTAGTAAAATAGCCTAGTTCGGCTGTTCCTGTTTGATTGGAAACTTGAATTAGGCGCTTGATGCCCTGATGGTCTTTGCCCAACCCTTGTCCAGGTTGATAGCCCAAAGATAACATTTCTTGGTCTGCCGATGTGACGCCCCCAAAATTAGGTATACATCACCCATCTTGGGTCGTCAGATACATAGTACAGAATACAAATACAACTTAATAATACAACTGTCGTGTACAATACGACAAAACATAAACTGTGAGTTTGAATACAAATATTATCTTCTAGAGAATATTCATACTCAAAAGGAGTCCTCATTACATTTATTAACACACCATTACATAGAATAGTGAGGACTACTAACTAATACTATTCTTCGGACCATCACTCCGTTCCCCGACTTGCCCCAGCTACGTTCTCATTTCCTGAAGAGAACAGTGAAAGAAAGGGTGAGCTCAACTAGCCCAGTAAGAAATATTATGACTAAGATAATGCAGAATAAATTATCATTAGCCTTCAACAATGTTAAACTGATAAAATATAATAGACATCAAGTTTAACTGTAGCGGAACAAGCAATCCATTAAAAGAGTCAAGTAGAAAATAAACTCTACTATCTTTTATGATTTAAAAAGTTTTTCAACACTGTGATCGCTGGGACTCAGCTTAATAAAATAATCCACATCATCGAATCACCCCTGCACTACGGCCAAGGATATTCGTATATTCATTAATGGTCATGATCATGCCAACAACTGTCCATCAATGCACTACGGCCAATGAGGACTTTTACCACATCATTTGTAATATTACGGTCATGATTATACCGAATAATCCCTGGTCATAATCATACCAAGTCCATCTATGCACTACATGCCACAGATGACTTTCAACATTTTATAAACATGAGGATGATGACAATGATATAAGAATTCAATAAAAACAAGTTCAAGAATTAATTTATCCAGGAATTAACAACGTCCAAATTGTCAACATGATACTGCATTGTGGAGTAAAATTCAAGAATGCTTAGAAGAATATTTTCTTGAAAAGATACTGGATGAAACGCAACTATCAAGGATATTCCACAACTTTCATGGAGTATAGAAGTCAAAACTTAACCAACTGAGTACAATAAAGAATGGAATAACAAAAGAAATCACCATGCATGCGATAGACCGCACAGACAGGTTATTCCAATAGAATAATAAATAATGGAACCAGGTCCGGCGTAAACGCACAGACAGGATATTCCGACAGAATAATAAATAATGGAACCAGGTCCGGTGTAAAACACACAGACAGGATATTCCAACAGAATAATAATAAAACGGAACCAGGTCCGGTGTAAAACACACAGACAGGATGTTCCAACAGAATAATAAACGGAACCAGGTCCGGTGTAAAACACACAGACAGGATGTTCCAACAGAATAATAGAAGAATGTCACCAAGTATAGGGTAGACCGTGTATACTGGTTATTCCAACAGAATAATAACAAATGGAATAACAGAAGTTCTCTTCATGAATATAAAAGAAATAATATTCCCTACCTTAAAAGAACTGGATATTGAAAAAGTGATGTAGCAGAATACTTTTATTCTCTTTCTCTTATTCTCTCTATACTTTCTCTCTCTATAGCTTGAATGAATTCGTGAAAAATAATGAAGCCCTAGGCCTCTATTTATAGAAAAACTGAGGGTGGCTCTTGGTCTTAACGAAGGGTCAAATGACTCTTGGTCTTAACGAAGGGTCAAATGACTCTTGGTAATATTGAAGGGACAACTACTATTGACGAAAGTAATTACTATTGACCAAGGTAAATACTATTGACGACGGTAATTACTATTGACGACGGTAATTACTATTGACGAAGAGACTCTTAGATGATGACATATGGCCCCCCATAAAATAACCAAACTTACCACAACGTCTCAATTATTGATTTAATAATATAACATATTATACAGATGATACTATGACAATAATTTAAGAGATATGATGCAGCAATTACTGTAGCAATAATTGAGTATAGCTGAGTGACTTCTCACGTAAGCATCAATAATCAATACCGTGTGCTACTATGCAACCACGCGTATTACTGTACTTTTACTACCGAGTAGTTCAACAGTTTTAACGGTTTTAACGGTAACACCTCAGCCGTTATTTTTATAGAAAGATAATTCTGTCGTTTTCTCAATCCGACAATAATTCCGTTGTGGGGTCCACCAATGATTGTGCCGTCGTACGAATATTCCTCGACAAAAAGAATATTCTCCGACCAAACGAATATTTTATAACAACTTGCTTACTTTGCAAAATTTATAAATATTACCCACAACTATAACATTATATCAAATTAACTCCATAATATTCAAAAATGATATTTATAGAAAATTCATCTTTATTTATAAAAATTGGGGTCTTACAACCTCCCCTTCTTATGAAATTTCGCCCTCGAAATTAGGGTACGTACCTGGTATATCGAAGAGGTAAGGATACCTTGATTTCATTTCTGATTCTAACTCCCAAGTCATTTCCTTAACATCGTGGTTTCTCCACAAAACTTTGACTTGAGGTATAACCTTGGAGCGTAGAATATGTTCCTTCTTATCCAAGATTTGAACAGGAACTTCTTCATACGTCAAATCCTCTGCTATTTCGTCCGGTTCTAACTCAATAATGTGGTTCGGGTCTTCCACATATTTGCGTAACATGGATATGTGGAAAACGTTATGAACACGAGACATACTTGGCGGTAAAGCGAGTCTATAAGCCACAGTTCCTACTCGATCGAGGATTAAAAATGGACCGATGAATCGAGGATTTAGCTTTCCTCTCTTTCCAAATCTCGTAACTCCTTTCCATGGAGCAACACGTAAGAACACATGATCTCCTACATCAAATTCCACGTCCTTTCGATGAAGATCAGCATAACTCTTTTGTCGATCTTGTGAGGTTTTTATACGTTGTCGGATCGTTTGAATCTTTTCTGTAGTCATACGTACCAACTCCGGTCCCAACAACGTTGCTTCGCCCACCTCATCCCAGCATACTGGAGAACGACATTTTCTTCCATACAATGCTTCGAATGGAGCCATGCCAATACTTGCTTGATAACTGTTGTTGTAGGAAAACTCCACCAATGGTAAGAACTTGTCCCAACTTCCCTTGAAGTCAAAGACACAGAGTCTTAATAGATCTTCAAGAGTTTGAATAGTCCTCTCTGATTGTCCGTCCGTCTGAGGATGATATGCTGAACTAAATCGTAACTCCGTGCCCATAGCTTTTTGTAAACTAACCCAAAATCGTGAAGTGAATCTTGGGTCTCGATCAGAAATTATGGATACTGGCATACCATGCAGTCTTACAATCTCGTTTATGTACATACGAGCAAGACGTTCAAGTGTATAAGTTTCTCGTATCGGTAAGAAATGAGCAGATTTGGTCAATCTATCAACAATGACCCAAATCGCATCAATACCTTGAGAAACCCTGGGAAGACCGGTAACGAAATCCATGGTAATGTGCTCCCACTTCCATTCTGGAATTTCAAGTGGTTGCAATGGACCTTTTGGTACTTGATGCTCCGCTTTGACTCGTTGACAAGTTAGACACCTTGAGATAAACAACGCTATCTCTCTCTTCATATTGCTCCACCAAAATGTATGACGAAGATCATGATACATTTTGGTACTTCCAGGATGGATTGCAAACGGTGTGTTGTGCGCCTCCATCATGATTTCATACTTTAAATCAGGGTTGTTAGGAACACAAAGTCTGGAGTTGACTCGAAGTATTCCTTCCTCATCGATTCTTGCTTCCGGCATAACACCTTCTTGCACTTTCTTCCTCATACGCATCAGCTCCAGGTCTGTAGCTTGAGCAGCTTTAACTTTATCGATTAAAGTCGGTTCTACTCGTATATTCGCCATCATCACATGGGTCCCTGGAGTCTTCAACTCTATCTCCATCCTTTGCAAGTCACACAAAATGGGCCTTTGCGTTGTTAATATTGCACTTGTACCCGCATATGATCTTCTACTCAATGCGTCAGCTACCACGTTCGCTTTTCCAGGATGGTATTGAATGGTATGATCATAATCTTTCAACAGTTCAAGCCAACGTCGTTGTCGCATGTTGAGTTCCTTTTGAGTGAAGAGATATTTGAGGCTTTTATGATCCGTAAAGATCTCCACTTTCTCCCCATACAAGTAATGCCTCCAAATTTTAAGTGCAAAGACAACAGCTGCCAACTCTAGATCATGAGTAGGATAATTCCTCTCATATTCCTTGAGTTGTCTTGATGCATAGGCTATGACTTTTCCATGTTGCATGAGAACGCATCCCAACCCTTTGCTCGAAGCATCACTGTAGATGACAAATCCCTCCGAGCCAGATGGTATTGTTAGAACAGGTGCTGAAATGAGTCTCCTCTTGAGTTCTTGAAAACTCTGCTCACTTTCTTCGCTCCAACCAAACTTTGTATCTTTCCGAGTCAGCTGAGTTAATGGAGTAGCGATTCGAGAAAACCCTTCCACGAATCTCCGATAATAACCAGCTAAACCAAGAAAGCTACGTACCTCGGTCACTGATTTAGGTTGCTCCCAGCTTTGAATAGCTTCAATCTTTGCCGGGTCAACCGATATTCCACGACTTGATACTACGTGCCCAAGGAATGCTACCTCCTCCAGCCAGAACTCGCATTTCTTCAACTTGGCATAAAGCTTGTATTCACGAAGCTTTTGGAGTACCAGCCTCAAGTGTTGCTCATGATCTTCACGGCTTTTGGAATAAATAAGGATGTCATCAATAAAGACGACCACAAAGTGATCCAAATATTCCTTGAATACCCGATTCATCATATCCATGAAGGCAGCAGGAGCATTAGTCAATCCAAAGGACATGACTAGGAATTCATAATGCCCGTACCGAGTTCTAAAAGCCGTCTTTGGAATATCCTCAGTTCTAACCTTCAGCTGATGATATCCAGAACGAAGATCGATCTTTGAAAAGAATTGTGCTCCTTGCAACTGGTCAAACAGGTCATCAATACGTGGCAATGGGTACCTGTTTTTGATGGTGACATGATTCAACTCCCGATAATCAATACAAAGTCGCATACTTCCATCTTTCTTCTTCACGAATAGAACAGGAGCTCCCCAAGGAGAAGTACTAGGACGAATAAAGCCAATGTCTAACAATTCCTGCAGTTGGATCTTTAACTCCTGAAGTTCAATAGGAGCCATTCGATATGGGGCTTTGGAAATGGGTTTTGTACCGGGTTCAAGATCGATACAAAATTCAATTTCACGCTCTGGGGGTAGGCCAGGAAGTTCTTCAGGGAATACGTCAGGGAATTTATTAACAATAGAAATATCATTCAAAACTGACGTATTTTTGTTTAGATCTGTGACATGAGCTAAGAAAGTTTGACATCCGTTTTTCAATAAACGAATAACTTTATGGCTTGAGATGACAGCAATTGATTTTAATGGTTTGGTTGCTTGAATTCGCATAATAGGTCGATTAGGAATATGAAAGCTAACAACCTTACGAAAACAATCAATTTTTGCATAATGAGTAGTTAACCAATCAATCCCTAGAATCACGTCAAATGCAAGTATTTTTAATAAAATCAGATCGATAGGTAATGTGTGGGTACCAACTTGAACCAAACAAGACTTATAAACAGTGGAGGTAATGAAGGTTTCTCCCAACGGAGTTTCCACAGATAAGTCAAAGTCTAATTTCTCCGGAATCAAATTTAATCGATGAGCGCAAGTAGGAGAAATAAAAGAATGGGTTGAACCGGTATCAAATAAAGTATAAACTTCTTTAGAGTTTATAATAAGCTTACCCGTGATGACCTCATTCGGGTTCCTTGCTCTCTGGGAGTTCACAACAAACGCTCTCATGCACGACCGGTTTTGACTTTTCTGGGACGACTTTTGGTGCCTCCATCCTAGCTGAATTTGTCTTCGGTAAACGACAAAATCGGGCTAAATGACCTTCTCTTCCACAATTATAACATGCTTTGGACGGCATCGCGCAGTTTGGACTGATGTGCCCCTCCCCTCCGCATTTGAAACATATGATAGGTGGTCGTTCTCCTTCCTTAACGACAGGTGCTGGTGCTGACGTCTTTCCATCATTGTTGAATCTCCTCTTCTTGAAATGTCCATTCTTATTGTTTTGGCCCTGATTACCACCGAAGTGGTTACCATTTCTGGCCTGTTGATTCCCTCCACGCTTGTTGTCACCGCTTCGATGACTGCTCTCACTGGTATTATCATTTTGCCGGCTGCTCTCTTTTGGTTGTGTTGTCTCGTTATCGCGCTCCACCAACTGAGCCCTATTTACAACATCTGAATACAAACATAGTTTATGAGAAACAAGATGTTGACGTATCTCCGGCTTCAAACCTCTTAAAAACATCCGCGTCATTCTTTCTTCATTATCCACCAGGTGGGACGCAAACCGGGATAACTCCGCAAATTTTGTCTCGTACTGCGACACGGTCATATTATTCTGCTCCAATTTGATGAACTCCACCTCCTTCATGTGACGAATACTCTCGGGAAAGTATTTGTCGTTAAACAGCTCTTGGAACTTCTCCCAGGACATCTTCAGTGCGGCAGGTTGAGTACGCTTTATCGATTCCCACCAGTAATCTGCCTCTCCTCGCAACATAAAGGCGGCAAAGGGAACCTTTTGCTCCTCGGAGCAACCCAAGACATCAAATATCTTGGTGATCTGCTTTATCCATGTTTCAGCTACAAGTGGTTTGGGTTCTCCCTTAAACTCCGGTGGTTCCAGCTCCTTAAACTGTTTAGCGGTGACCGCCAGAGAGTTTCCAGTATTTCCACATACGTTGTGGACAGGAGCCGCTTTCACCTGTTGTTGCATGAATTGCATAAAGCCTCTGAACATTTGATCATTCATCATTTGGTCAGTGTTGTTGTTTGCATGAGGATTGACACCTTCCTGATGCACATTATCCTGATTATTGATATATGGTGAATCAACAGTCGTCTGTGCTCTATTGCTATTCTCAACGTTCTCAGATGCCATTTTCAGATACTGCCACAAAATAAAAATTAATTGATATGTCATATATTATCCTTATATTATGACCGACCAATTAAATACCATGCAAATAAACTTAGGTATGTCATACTAGCGAAGGAATTCCCCGTCTCTCCCCTCCTAGTTCTATTCTCACATCTTAGCCAGGGATCATATCCCTAAGCTCTGATACCAACTGTGACGCCCCCAAAATTAGGTATACATTACCCATCTTGGGTCGTCAGATACATAATACAGAATACAAATACAACTTAATAATACAACTGTCGTGTACAATACGACAAAACATAAACTGTGAGTTTGAATACAAATATTATCTTCTAGAGAGTATTCATACTCAAAAGGAGTCCTCATTACATTTATTAACACACCATTACATAGAATAGTGAGGACTACTAACTAATACTATTCTTCGGACCATCACTCCGTTCCCCGACTTGCCCCAGCTACGTTCTCATTTCCTGAAGAGAACAGTGAAAGAAAGGGTGAGCTCAACTAGCCCAGTAAGAAATATTATGACTAAGATAATGCAGAATAAATTATCATTAGCCTTCAACAATGTTAAACTGATAAAATATAATAGACATCAAGTTTAACTGTAGCGGAACAAGCAATCCATTAAAAGAGTCAAGTAGAAAATAAACTCTACTATCTTTTATGATTTAAAAAGTTTTTCAACACTGTGATCGCTGGGACTCAGCTTAATAAAATAATCCACATCATCGAATCACCCCTGCACTACGGCCAAGGATATTCGTATATTCATTAATGGTCATGATCATGCCAACAACTGTCCATCAATGCACTACGGCCAATGAGGACTTTTACCACATCATTTGTAATATTACGGTCATGATTATACCGAATAATCCCTGGTCATAATCATACCAAGTCCATCTATGCACTACATGCCACAGATGACTTTCAACATTTTATAAACATGAGGATGATGACAATGATATAAGAATTCAATAAAACAAGTTCAAGAATTAATTTATCCAGGAATTAACAACGTCCAAATTGTCAACATGATACTGCATTGTGGAGTAAAATTCAAGAATGCTTAGAAGAATATTTTCTTGAAAAGATACTGGATGAAACGCAACTATCAAGGATATTCCACAACTTTCATGGAGTATAGAAGTCAAAACTTAACCAACTGAGTACAATAAAGAATGGAATAACAAAAGAAATCACCATGCATGCGATAGACCGCACAGACAGGTTATTCCAATAGAATAATAAATAATGGAACCAGGTCCGGCGTAAACGCACAGACAGGATATTCCGACAGAATAATAAATAATGGAACCAGGTCCGGTGTAAAACACACAGACAGGATATTCCAACAGAATAATAATAAAACGGAACCAGGTCCGGTGTAAAACACACAGACAGGATGTTCCAATAGAATAATAAACGGAACCAGGTCCGGTGTAAAACACACAGACAGGATGTTCCAACAGAATAATAGAAGAATGTCACCAAGTATAGGGTAGACCGCGTATACTGGTTATTCCAACAGAATAATAACAAATGGAATAACAGAAGTTCTCTTCATGAATATAAAAGAAATAATATTCCCTACCTTAAAAGAACTGGATATTGGAAAAGTGATGTAACAGAATACTTTTATTCTCTTTCTCTTATTCTCTCTATACTTTCTCTCTCTATAGCTTGAATGAATTCGTGAAAAATAATGAAGCCCTAGGCCTCTATTTATAGAAAAACTGAGGGTGGCTCTTGGTCTTAACGAAGGGTCAAATGACTCTTGGTCTTAACGAAGGGTCAAATGACTCTTGGTAATATTGAAGGGACAACTACTATTGACGAAAGTAATTACTATTGACCAAGGTAAATACTATTGACGACGGTAATTACTATTGACGACGGTAATTACTATTGACGAAGAGACTCTTAGATGATGACATATGGCCCCCCATAAAATAACCAAACTTACCACAACGTCTCAATTATTGATTTAATAATATAACATATTATACAGATGATACTATGACAATAATTTAAGAGATATGATGCAGCAATTACTGTAGCAATAATTGAGTATAGCTGAGTGACTTCTCACGTAAGCATCAATAATCAATACCGTGTGCTACTATGCAACCACGCGTATTACTGTACTTTTACTACCGAGTAGTTCAACAGTTTTAACGGTTTTAACGGTAACGCCTCAGCCGTTATTTTTATAGAAAGATAATTCTGTCGTTTTCTCAATCCGACAATAATTCCGTTGTGGGGTCCACCAATGATTGTGCCGTTGTACGAATATTCCTCGACAAAAAGAATATTCTCCGACCAAACGAATATTTTATAACAACTTGCTTACTTTGCAAAATTTATAAATATTACCCACAACTATAACATTATATCAAATTAACTCCATAATATTCAAAAATGATATTTATAGAAAATTCATCTTTATTTATAAAAATTGGGGTCTTACAGCCGACATTACTTCGGCAGAAATTTTGGGTACCAAAGTTGGCACCCCAATGGGATGGTAGTGAGTGTTGCATACCTCCAGGGCATGAAAGCTAACAGGCTCAACTTCGTTGAAACTAATGAGCGGGATGTCACCTTGTACAGGATATAAGGGCTCAACATTAACAGTGACTAGGTTATTGTTAATGATGTATTTAAGTTGCTGATGTAGGGTGGACGGGACAGCCCCAGCCATGTGAATCCACGGTCTCCATAATAGCAAATTTTATCCTGTAGCTATTCTGAGCACATAAAAGGATACATTGAATGTATGTGGACCAATCTCCACAGGTAGTTCAATTTCTCCGACAGCATTTTATCGGGATCCTTCAAAAGCTTTGATAACCGTATGGCTTCTTCGGATTCTCTTGAGATTGATATTCATCTTCTCCAAAGTGGCATAAGGGCAGATATTTAAGAATGATCCTCCATCAATTAATACTCCTGCGACCACGTATCTGGAGGACATTACCGCTATGTGCAATGGCTTACAATGCCCCGTCCCTTCGGGAGGTATATCATCGTCAGTGAAATATATCACATTGTTGTTAAAAATGTGATCCACCAGATGCTGGAATTTTTCAACATCTACTGACTTATGCAATTGGGCTTCTTCCAAAACCCTAAGCAAGACCTTCCTGTGATCTTCGGAAAAGAAAACCAAGTCTAGTATAGAAATTTGTTGTGGAGCTTATCTTAAGCTTGAAACCACCTTGGCTTCATTATGTTCCATAGTACAAAGGAATTCTTTGATTTTCTCCCTGGGCACTTTCCCCCTTTGACTTGATGGTAGACTTCATCACCCGTTGGGGAAGATACAGTGTATTCTACTTCGACACTGCGTCAGTTGTGTGGGATGTGGATCCCTCAACCTCTCCATAATTCCATGGAACTTTCTGTAGGCTGACAACAAGATATTGTGGTCTAAATGGTAAAATGATTGGCTCTGGCGCAGCCACTTTCAAGGGATTTTCAATACCCTTGAGCTGAATAGGTTGAATTGTATGTGAGGGGGTAATTGAATTTATTTCAGAAGATATGACTGCTACGACTTCCTTCCACTTTGTAGGTAATGCATCCCCATTCTCTAGTAAGACAGTGTTATCGTCTACCAGCTGCAGGACACCGCTGTCAATTAAGTTCTGAATAAAGTGATAGAGTGCCCAACATTCTTCTGTGCTGTGACCGCAAGAGTGGGAGTGGTATTGGCACACTCCATTAAAATCAAACCGTCTTGAACGAGGGCTAATTGGAGGTAGCAGAGCTGTGATTCTTCCTTCATTTACCGGCATCTAAAATATCTCTTCCATCGGTTGGACTAGGTATGTAAATTCCCTTTGATTAACTAAGTCCCGACGGTCTTTGGCATTTGCTCTTTGTGCAATTTTATCCTCCAGTGTTTCATTTTCTGGAGTATGCGGTGGAGTATTTGTAACAAGTGGAAGGAGGCTAGCATGCTCCTGGCTGAATAATTGACGTGTGACTTGGTGCTGATGGACCACCAGTTCTGCCAATTGGTTAAGTTGCTCGCGCAGAGCATTCATTTTTCATTCCTTCATAAACTAGAACTTGGCACAGTCCCACTTGTCAGCACTATCCTTGCTGGTTTGGGAGGATGCACCACTGGAATTGGAATTTTGTCCACTACTCCAATTAATCATGTTAACCTCTTCTTCTTTATGTTGAGGAAGAGGGTTGTCTTGCACATGGGGTTGGTCGGGTATAGCTACCACGATCTCACCGTTATCAATCAAATCTTGGATCTTGTGTTTCAAGGCCCAGCAATCCTGAGTATCATGACCTGGAGCTCCAACATGATAAGCGCATTTCTAACTAGCATTAAAACCATTCCCACTCGGGTTGGCTGGTGGAAGAAGATGGGTAATTTTCTTCTGAGTTGTCAGAAGATTGAGAATGTTCTAGAGTGAGTCCCCTAAGGGTGTGAACACTCAAGTACGTCTGACTTCTCCACTCTTTGGTAATGGAGGGTTTGATTTCTGCGCTTGAACAGGGGAGTAATTTCTCCTCTGGATAGGCATGTTCTGACTGCCTTTCTGACCTTGTAGTATCAAGGAAACATCCTCCTCTTTTTTCTTATAGACCCTCCGGGGGTTGTTTCCATAATTTCCAGACTGGATGTGTTCAGCAGCAGCTTTCAGAGTTGCTAGGTCTTGAATCTTTCCTGATTTAAACCCATCTCAGCCATTTCTCCATGTTTGATCATTTCAGAGAATGGTTTGCCAATGCCAGCTAGAACTCTCTCGTAGAAGGGAGCCTATTTTATGTCTATGAAGGTCATCACCATCTCAGACTCAGTCATAGAGGGAACAACTTGAGCAGCAAGGCACCTCCACCTTTGAGCATACTCTCTGAAAGATTCATTGGTTAGCTTCCTGACTTTAATAATTTGGTACCGGTTAGGAGCCATCTGAGTTTGGAAACTATATTGGCTAAGAAAAGCATGTGCTAGCTCTTCCCAGCTATAAATCTTGGAGTTGTTTAATCTGGTAAACCATGATCTAGCTTCACCAGTCAGACTCTTTTGAAACAGCTGCATTCTAAGCTTTTCATCTTCGGCATAAGATCCGAGTTCTCCAATGAAGACTTTTAAATGTGTGTAAGGATCTCCCAACCCGTCGTACTTTTCGAAGTCGAGAGTCTTGAATTTCTCTGGATAATGCACACTAGGGAATATACAAAGGTTTGCATATGAAACACTCCCATGTGTTCCAATTCCTTTGATAGACCGAATGGTCTCTTCCATTTATAGGACATTTTTCCTGATATCACCGGTGTTTGGATCTTCTTTGAGATGGGTGTTTTCAGGATTTTTGTTAGTTGTATCCAACTGAGATTCAGGTATAGGATTTTTTTTGCCCGATCCCTGAGTTCCTCCATGTGTAAAGGATTCTGTATGTAAGGGCATTCGGGGACCCTGAGTAGACTGATGTAGTTCTTTTAGCAGAGCAGCCAACTTTGTAATTTAGTGGCTTAATCCTTTGAACTCCTCACGGGAGACAGGAGTAAGATTAGACTAGCTAGATGAAGCCATGCTTGGATGTAGGTTTGTTGCCTTTTTGGATTTTGATCGGGTAACAGGTCCAATTGCTTCCCTACAAAAAGACTTATGTAGTTTAGTCTTAGGGAATGTGGAAATATTTACATGCTATGTGGTATATCTGTTTTAGGAGTATTATCCTGCAAAACGGATGTTAGCTGTTTGTATGACAATATAGCATGTCAGTTTTTGATATAAAAGGGAATGTATGTGCACATGTTCCTTCATATTTTCCATTACATTGAGTTTGACATGGAAATGAAATTACATGTAATTGAATTTACAAGTAATTAAAATGTGAAAGTATGAAGAGACTTTCCTCCACGTTTGGTTTATCAGAGGCTAACCTATCTTAGGCTACTCTCGCGGTTTTTCGGCATGCAGATTCCTAAATCATCGCAATTTACTTGATGGGAAGTTAATCCGGTCTTTCAACTGGAGCAAATTTGGGTGGTGCATTTCCTGAGCCTCGTTGGAATTAGTCTCCCTAAGAGTCCAGTAATCAAACACCGACCCTGGTAGAGGAACCACACAACATACATTCACATACAACGTGTCTCACCGTTTATGAAAATGATGACATGTGCGAAGCACTAATATCACAAGCAGATATAGTGCGAAGCACTAAGTGCAATAAGTAAATGCATTCGTACACATTTTTTCAAATGTAAATGCAACATCCACACACAAACATATAACAGTTTTGAAAAGTTTGTAGTAGCGGCTTAAGCCCTCTTACTGGTTGTCCCCAGCAAAGTCTCCACCTGTCGACGTCGAGATTTTTATTTGTCCATTTTCTGTTCTTGTCTTTTGGTGTTCTCATGTTAGGTGAGATTTGTTTGAAAAGACAAGTTGTGAAAAGGTCTGACATATATATGTCGACGATTGAACTGTAAGAGTCACCAGCTGGTATTTTTAAATGGTTGCATTAACTCAACCGAGAAAAGGTTTGCACATTGATATAGTGATGTAACACTATTTAACTAGTCTGTGAAACCGAGATTCGTTAGGGTCCGGGGGCTTGATTATGCGAAGGGAAGGTGTTAGGCACCCCCCCGACATCCGTGTTACCACGGTGACCACCACTTTTCAATTAAACTGTTACATGAATGCGCGCGTGTGTGTGGGTCAATGTGCAATTATCTGGAAGTAGAGATATGCCTCGTTTACACCTATATACAAAGGGTTTGAATTTTGTATAAAAGTTCTGTTTAACAAGATATAGCAATGATGTTTTATGAAATAGATTTTTCAAACCCTTATGCTCAATAGTAATTGAGGCCTTTGATACTTCCATTTTATTAAATGTTCGGCTTAGTTGCTTTTATTTTCGAGATGCGAGGCATCCTCGAGAAAATAAAATATATAGCAGTGCCGAATTCCTTGTGGGCATGAGAGCCATCTAAGGAAATTCGAACACCGTCAATAATTTACAAGCCATGTTGTAACACCCCCTTTCCAAAAAGGAAAGGGAATGTCATGCATAAACATAACAAATACAAACCTCTAATAAATCTTAAAATATCTTAAATGAAATTAAACACCAACTGTCACATACTCCAATTTAAATAGAAGGAACTCCACATTTACATAGTCTCTACTATTAAGAAATAAATGCCAAAATGGCCCAAACATCTATATACAAAATATTAGGAAAACCAAGTCTAATAATAAGTCTCAAAAACTAATCTACTCATTTGGATCAAAGGTAGCTCTCATCCCACATATCCTGATCAACCCTGATTACCTGCCGGAAAAAGAACACAGCGTGAGCCAATTGCCCAATACGGATATGAAGATGAATAAATATATCATAATAAGTAATGAATCTAAAAGAGTTGAATGAATGAACACATGTGAATTACAAACCAATTACGAATAGATCAGAATTTGTGAGTCCATTTACAAATGACTAACACTGTCAATCGAATAATTATAGCCAAAAGAATCCCAAATAAATATGGCTGAATCAAATGGTTGAAAGGTGACAACTTCATACTGAGCTCAAATACAAATAGCCAAAGGCTAACAAAATACATTGGTATCATGATGTATACAAATCAAATCGGATAGTATGCACGACACATATGTCACTAATCCGCCAAATAAATCAAAACAAATCAAATATTGGATCGACCCATACGTATCTTGAACAAATATACCAAATGGCCAAAGCTCATACCTAGAGCATACAAAAGGATACGCCATGGACTAATCACACCGCCATGGAAGGTGTCATGCCGTTGTGTCAAGATGACATGCATGTGGTACCCCCACAGGTGGTTAGCTCAAGTATACCCTAAGGATCAAACTACAAAATGTAAGCCAAAAAGGGTTCAAATCACAAGGCTTACATGACCATATTCAAATGAAATCGAATTATCAAATACAAACATTATTAATTATCACAATATATCAATGATCAAAATAACTCCCGAATGTGAACGAAAATATACGAACAATGGTATAAACGAATAAAGTCTCCAAAACATATTGACACGATTAACTAGTTCAAAGAGTACAAATACGAATTCTAATATCAATGCCAAAATGAAACTATCTCAATAATTTTGACAACAAGGAATAATCCTGAGAGGCAATACCAAATTTCTAAATGAGTACAAAACGAACGAATTAAATTTAAAGGAGTATCGCTAAAAAAGTACGGAATTCGTACCTGAAGTAAGCAATGTAATACCCGAAAATTAAATAGTTTTTGCTAATCTTCTTCAATCCAATCTAATAAAACACAATAATAGAATACTATTAATCATAATGTTTAACTATTTAATAATTTAACCTTTATATTATTATATTATAAAATATTATTAATAGTAATTTTATTTGTTTACATACATATACACAGTACCACTTCGAATTATATTTTACTCACAAATTTGATCAATTTTATTTTAAGTTTACATTACACCAATTTATTACAATTATCCTAAACTGCATATACATGACAATTTCCTCATGATGCAATACGATTAGGAATATGTAACAACTTTATATTTTCTATATAAATAAATCAGAAATTTTGTGTATAATTTTTTTTTTTAAGGATGAGGATTTTTACAAGATAATGTGTATATGTAATTATGTGGTAAATAAAAATATATTTATTACATAAATATTTACAAATAAAGTTATTTTAGAATTATTGATTTTTATAAAGTATATCTTTATAATAATTAATTTTATAGTAGAATATATTCATATATTATTTATATAATATATGGAGTGATTTTTATAATAAATATAATAATTATTTTATTATATAAATTTTTGTACAGATTATTAAGTTAATTATTTTACCTTAATTATTAAGGTTAAATATGATGAATAAATCAGATATGGAATCCAAACCCTAATTTTGGATTATTGTCAAGGAATGAGAATAACAATGTAATATTAATTATATTTTGATTTTTTAGTGCTATATATATATATATATATATATATATATATATATATATATATATATATATATATGTACTGTATGTACGTATTGAGGATGATTGGTCAATTATGGTGTTTAATTTCAAAACCCTTATATTAATTGGTTAAACCCTAATTTTGCTAGGGAAAACCCTAATTTGAAAATCAATTGTGGGTTTAAGACGGTTATTTAATTGTGTTATATGTTTTATGTTAAGTGATTAATTAGGTAAACCCTAATTAATTTTTAGAAAACCCTAAAATATTATAAACCCTAATTTTCTATTAAAAACCCTAATTTTAATTAGTATGTTTTAATTAAAATTTGCTACACTTAAACTTTTAAATTTTTAAACCCTAGTAATTATTTGGGAAACTTTAATATGTAAAATCTAGTGAATAAATCATAGATTAAAGTGTCATGGACAAGAATACCCTTAAATTATTTTGTTAGTTTACTAAAATACCCTTTTTGGATAGGTTTCTTGCAAATCTTATCCATATCTTGCAAGTCATCATTTTCTTAACCTAGATATGGGCTACAATACTAGCACATCAGCTCTAGCTTATCCAAATTCATTGCATACATGTAGTATAAATAGATTAAGAGAGAAAGAATGCATTTGTTAGCTATTTTTTTTCAAACACTCAACCAAATTCTCTCAAGCTCAAGACCCACGAAAATATTTGCTAGACCAGTCCCCAAATCAAGCCCAACGAAATACACTAACAAAATCAGAGGCCAGAATCAGAAATTGGATCAAAGAAAGGTATAAAACCCTACTCAAAAATCTGTCCAATTTTCTGTTGTTAGATGTTATGTTTGAGTATTAGAATATGTTCTTAGTAGTGTATAATGATGATCTGGGTTGATAGATGTTAGATCCATAACATCTATAGGCTCGGATTTGAGTTTTTGCAAAATCTGGAAAAACTTAGTTCTGTGGTTTGACAACGAATGTCAGTGGCCACAGATCCTTGATTGTTTATGGTTTGTGTTGTTTTTAAGTTGTTATTGGTAGTCTGTAATGTTGTCTGTAATTTTCAAAAAGAATCAAACTTAAATCTGGTCTAGATAGCAAGATATTTAAGGTCAAACGTGGTTGACCGGCCATGACCAGGCGTTTCTAGGTAACCCAGAAACAGCCCAGAATCGGCCTGACAACATCTTTGACCGTCTTGATCTGTCAGTGTATTGGTGTTCTGATAATGTTTATGTATCTAAGTTGTAGTATGTAGGTTATACTACATATGTATGCCTTAACATTTCCTAATAATTAAACTTAGTAATCGTAGTGGACGGTCAAACCAGGCAAGTCGATCATGTTCTCTGTTTTCTGAGTAACCCAGAAAACATATGAACATGTCGACTGACATGGTTTGACCGGAGCATACATGTTGATTGTGTTGTTATTGTCATACTTTTATGTGATAGATCTCTTGTCATACATGTTGGTTACATACTGAAATGTTCATATCACAAAACATTACATGTATTGCAAGTTGTGGAAGCCCAAAGTAGGCCTCACACACTGTTCTTCATTTCTGGGAAACCCAGAAATGAAGAACAGCTCTGACAGCCACTTCGGACGATCAGATCTGCTTTGTTATGTATTATATGATTATGATTGTTGCTGTATCGTGTAGCACTACATTAGTTCTATAATCTGTGAGCAATAGATAGTCTAGAAACAACTTGGTATGATCATAAATCAGGGTCAAACTAGGCCACTTGATCACTGACTTGAAGTTCTGGGTTTGGCCAAGAACATGAAGAACACCTATAGTGAGGGTTCTGTCGCTATAGGTGGCCTTTAGCGACAGACAGTATATTATTTTTTGAAAATTAATAAATAAATAGAAAAAAATAGTTTTTAATTATTAAAAATACCAAATAAATTATTAAAAATTATTTTAAATTCTAAAAATTAGTTTTTAATTATTTTTAATATATTTAATAAATATTTAATATTTTTAGAATATTAAAAGTATTTAATTTATTTAATTATAATATTAAATAAATTATTTAAAAATGATTTTATTACATGAAAAATCATTTAAAATTATATTATGATATAAGAAAATATTTTAAGTTATTTTTAATGACTTTTAATATTTTGTGATAAATTTCATTAATAAATTAATATTAATGATAATTAAGTTATTTACTAAATAAATTAAATAAATTAATTAAAAATGATTTTATTATATTAAAAATCATTTTAAATAATAATAAGGTATTTAAAAATATTTTAAGTTATAAAATATAACTTTTAATATTTAAAGATAAATTTCATTAATTAATTATTATTAATGATATTAAAGTTATTTAATAATTATATTAAATAATTTAGTTTAAAAATGATTTATATAATCATTTTAAATGAAAATAAAGTGTTTAAAGATATTTTAAGTTATAAAACATAACTTTTAATATTTAAAGAATAATTTCATTAATAATTAAATATTAATGATTATTAAGTTATGACCAATGATATTAAATTTATTTAATAATTATATTAAATAAATAGTTTATAAATAGTTTTATTAATTTAAAAATCATGAAAAAGGGATATAAATGAATTAAAAATATTTTAAGGTATACTTAATTACTTTTAATATTTTGATAACTGAAACATTAATACTTTAATATTAATGATAATTATTTAAAAATAATTTTAAATGTTTCAAAAATTATTTAAGGGTAATATAAATACTTTAAAAATATTCTAAGTTATTATAAATAACTTTAATATTTTGGCAATGGTTTCATTAATAGTTTAATATTAATTAAATATTAATGATAATAGAATTGTTTAGTATTTAAATCATTTAATAATGATTCAGAGGTTTGAAAATTCATGATAAATTATAATAAATATTTTAAAATTATTATAAGTCATTTAAAAATAATATGACTGATACTAAGTTATAGTACAGAGTCTTAGACTCGATCATCACCCGATAAAAGCTGTCGGTATGTTTCAGAAATTGATTTGGACTTAGATAATTTGATTAGATATGTGATTATTTGTGATTCAATAGTTATTAAACATATGCCAATGTGATTAGGGTATGTGCTGACTGCAATAAGCAGTATTATGTGTTATAGTATATTGTTCTAATCGAACGAATGATCTTATTAATGATAGGTCGTGAGATAAGCGATAAAACTAAGTTGCATATTGTAAGCAGCGCATCAGGCAAGTATCTTACCTTTGTATTTTCTTTATGCAATGGACATGAGTAAGAATATTTATGAATTATATTATTACTGTACAGATTATTAACTTTATATTATATACGCTCATTGGTTATCAACATGTTAGTATATGATAATTCAGATTTATATTATGTTCGTTAATTTTTATAAATGGTTATACAAGTGTCCCCACTTGGATAATCATTGTATTTAATCACATATTGATATACCTTTGTCAATTACCCGTATATGTATATGTTGAATTATAGATTATTATTGAACAAGATAAAACCTTTGATTTGGAACCCAAACAGATATGAACATCCTGATCAAGGGAAAACTTTTATGCGCCCAAGGCGGATATAGTGAACGACACCCTCGTTCTTGCATGTAGTATTGATCAATGCAGGGTACAACGGGCTGATCACCCCCGTGCCCGTAAGTTATGACGGTTTACAGATGAAGTTCTGTTTAACCTATTTGAAAATTGAAAATAATATTCATAGTATGTCACCTTAACCCTATATATAGTCATTACGTAGTTTCAAAAATTTGAAAGAAGGTTGTTATGTTATTATTATTGGTACATATTACTTCACAACTATTGAAATCGTTATAGAAGGGTAGTATAAAGAAAACATTTAAATCCTTTTAGCTTATATATATAATTGCTATTACTTGCTGGGCACTCAAATGCTCATCTTTGCTTAATTTAAATGTTTTCAACTAAGTGTGAAGAACCAGAGAGCTCATGCAGAAACAAAGAAAAAGGAAAGCTAACCAAATAAGATTTGTGGTAGTTTATGTATTAGTTTGATATTATTAAGACAAGTATGATATTAATTATCTATCATGGGTTGTAATGAATGTATTAAAGATTGCGTACTTGGGAGCTAGACTCTGATAATCATGTAAATTAAGTTAACTTTTATATTATTGTTATTATTATTAGTATTATTCCGCTCATAGAAATGGTAACGTGAAGCACCGAGTTCGAGTTTCAAGTACCTGGATTTGGGGGCGTCACATCATGGTATCAGAGCTTAGGGTTAAAAACCTTAGGTGGGCTAGACCTTAGGCTATAACCTTAGAACAGAGGAAAACGTTGAAAATATAAATAACTCATATAGAGTTTAACAAGAGATGAATTGAATAAATTCATCATCAAATAAAATAAAAGATAACTTATATAAAACTCTTATTTGCTGTATGTATATACTATATGCTAATCAGGATAATTTGTGTGTGTAGATGTCTGGTGGAAAAGGCTTGTTATATGCATATAGCATGAAGAAGGATCAAACCCATACACCCGAGCTAATATCGAAGCCGATAACTGAAGTAGAAGCTCACGATGAAAACAAATCAGACGATGTGGTTATTATAGAAAATGTAATACCAGATCCGGAGATGGTGAAGCTGACAGATAGTGATTCGGACAATAAAATTGAAGTTGACTAAGCATCAACAGAGGTGCAGGATTTGAAGAACAAGGTTTCTTCTCTGGAAAGACTGTGAGAGATAGAAAAGCTATTAAATAGTCAGTTGCGTCAGGCGTTAATAGAAATAATGGAAGAACAAGATAAGCTTAAAATCCAAATTGATCAGATGGGAGCCACAAGCAACACTTCGTGTGCAGCTCCGAGCAAGAAGGGAAAAAGAAAGATAGAAAACCAGAACTTAGGAAAATATGATAAGAAGAAAGGGAAAAGAATTTGTTACCTTTGCGATTATGAAGGACATACTACTATATATTGTCCTGACTATAAATTAGGAGCATGTTTTATCTGTGGATTAGAAGGTCATCAAGCGAAATGTTGTCCAAGAAAAAGGTGTAATAAATAGGTAGTATAGGTCCTGTTGTGTAGGTGTATTTAATGTAATATGTGTGTTTAGTATGTCTGTGTAATGTAATATTCTAAGAACTTTTGTGCAAGTAGTAGAAGCAAATCTCGACTTTTGTAGTCACAAAGGGATAGCTGATGTTTAAAGCATTATGTGCTCTGCTATGTAAAATATTCGTTAAATGAATATGAATCTATGTTTGAGTAATGAAACAAGTTTGAAATATTAAACTTATATGATAAGGTTTAGAATGTAAGATAAATTTATGATTTTATCAGATAAATGCCGCCAAGACGTCGAACTCGAAATCAAAGGACAGAAGAATCTGTCAACAACGTTGAAGGGCAACAACAAGCAGACCCGATGCAGAACTTTGCGAACATGATAGCTCAGGCTATGCAACAAGGAATACCAGCTACAGGAAACCAGCCAGACAACCGCTTAGCTAACTTCAAAGACTTTAAGGCTGTAGGACCGCCGAAATTCAAAGGTATAACTGACCCTGTTGAAGCCCAAACTTGGGTCAAAGAGATTGAAAAGGCGTTTGTAGTAGCTAGGGTAGATGAAGGGCAGAAGACTGCTTTTACCACCTACATGATGAAGGGTGAGGCAAACTTTTGGTGGGAAGCAAATCAGGCAAGGGCAGGAGAAGGTGTAGTCACATGGGATAGATTTAAAACTTTGTTTTTCGAAAATTATTTTTCACCTAGTATGCAGGCGTGGATGGAGGTTAAATTTTTAGAATTGAAGCAGGAGAATATGACGGTGTCAGAATACGCCGCCAAATTTAATGAGTTAGCTAGGTTTGCTCCGCATCAAGTTGATACGGAGGCTAGGAAAGCTAGAAGGTTTGAGCTTGGATTGAAACCCTGGCTCTACAACAAGGTGGAAGTGTTGCAGATCCCAACATTTGCAGCACTCATGGAGAAGGCGATCTAGCTGAGGAGGGAAGTGAGGCCATGAGCCTTTACAACAAGGAGAGAAAGAATAAGGGTAAGACCGAAGGAGCTGGGAAGGTAGGAATTAATAGTGGGAATAGGGGTGATAGTAACAAGAGGAAGGTGAGCAGTTTTGGAAGTGTGCTGGTGAAGCAAAGATGTATGAAGAAACAGACTATGCCATGTAAGACTTGTGGAAAGAACCACTCTAGAGAATGTTTGAAGGGGAAGTTCGTGTGCTACAAGTGCGAGCAGGAGGGCCATATCTCTCCCAACTGCCCCAATCTTAGGATGAACAGTGGATGTTTTCTATGCGGATCAACAGAGCACAGGGTGAAAGATTGTCCGAAGAGGAGGGTGGAGGCAGGTAGTGTGAACACTGGCACAGGCAGCGGGACTTTAGCAATCACCGGACCGACTTCGTCAAGCAAGCCAACAAAATCAATGGCAAGGGTCTACAATATGACAGTCCAGGATACGGCAGCAGCTGGTACTAGAACTCCAGGTATTATTTGTATAACTTTTATTTTTTTATATACATGATTTTCATATATATAGTAAATTATTTCTAAAGAAATTTTGAGGGAGGAATTTGAGTTCTTTTAGAAATCAAGTTCCCGTTTAATCAGAAAGACAAGGTTTATGTGAATAGCTAAAGATCAGTTCGATCAAAGTTGATCGAGATCTAATTGCAATGATTGTGTATGCTATGTACCAGTGTATGTATAGGTTTTAAAACGGTGATTTCGGGGACGGAGTCTTTATAAGGGAGGGTGAATGTAACAACCCGATATTTTCTATATAAATAAATCAGAAATTTTGTGTATAATTTTTTTTAAAGGACGAGGATTTGTACAAGATAATGTGTATATGTAATTATGTGGTAAATAAAAATATATTTATTACATAAATATTTACAAATAAAGTTATTTTAGAATTATTAATTTTTATAAAGTATATTTTTATAATAATTAATTTTATAGTAGAAATATTTTTATTAACTATTTTCCATGAAAATATATTCATATATTATTTAAATAATATATGAAGTGATTTTTAGAATAAATATAATAATTATTTTATTATATGAATTTTTGTACAGATTATTAAGTTAATTATTTTACCTTAATTATTAAGGTTAAATATGATGAATAAATCAGATATGGAATCCAAACCCTAATTTTGGATTATTGTCAAGGAATGAGAATAACAATGTAATATTAATTATATTTTAATTTTTCAGTGCTATATATATATGTACTGTATGTACGTATTGAGAATGGTTGGTCAATTATGATGTTTAATTTCAAAACCCTTATATTAATTGGTTAAACCCTAATTTTGCTAGGGAAAACCCTAATTTGAAAATCAATTGTGGGTTTAAGACGGTTATTTAACTGTGTTATATGTTTTATGTTAAGTGATTAATTAGGTAAACCCTAATTAATTTTTAAAAAACCCTAATTTTCTATTAAAAACCCTAATTTTAATTAGTATATTTTAATTAAAATTTTGCTACACTTAAACTTTTAAATTTTTAAACCCTAGTAATTATTTGGGAAACTTTAATATGTAAAATCTAGTGAATAAATCATAGATTCAAGTGTCATGGACAAGAATACCCGTAAATTATTTTGTTAGTTTACTAAAATACCCTTTTTGGATAGGTTTCTTGCAAATCTTATCCATATCTTGCAAGTTATCATTTCCCTAACCTAGATATGGGTTACAATACCAGCACATCAGCTCTAGCTTATCCAAATTCATTGCATACATGTAGTATAAATAGATTAAGAGAGAGAAAGAATGCATTTGTTAGCCATTTTGTTTCAAACACTCAACCAAATTCTCTCAAGCTCAAGACCCACGAAAATATTTGCTAGACCAGTCCCCAAATCAAGCCCCACGAAATCCACTAACAAAATCAGAGGCCAGAATCAGAAATTGGATCAAAGAAAGATATAAAACCCTACTCAAAAATCTGTCCAATTTTCTGTTGTTAGATGTTATGTTTGAGTGTTAGAATATGTTCTTAGTAGTGTATAATGATGATCTGGGTTGATAGATGTTAGATCCATAACATCTATAGGCTCGGATTTGAGTTTTTGCAAAATCTGGAAAAACTTGGTTCTGTGGTCTGACAACGAATGTCAGTGGCCACAGATCCTTGATCGTTTATGGTTTGTGTTGGTTTTAAGTTGTTATTGGTAGTCTGTAATGTTGTCTTTAATTTTCAAAAAGAATCAGACTTAGATCTGGTCTGGATAGCAAGATATTCAAGGTCAAACGTGGTTGACCGGCCATGACCAGGCATTTCTGGGTAACCCAGAAACAGCCCAGAACCAGCTTGACAACATCTTTGACCGTCTTGATCTGTCAGTGTATTGGTGTTCTGATATTGTTTATGTATCTAAGTTATAGTATGTAGGTTATACTACATATGTATGCCTTAACATTTCCTAATAATTAAACTTAGTAATCGTAGTGGACGGTCAAACCAGGCAAGTCGATCATGTTCTTTGTTTTCTGGGTAACCCAGAAAACATACGAACATGTCGACTGACATGGTTTGACCGGAGCATACATGTTGATTGTGTTGTTATTGTCATACTTTTATGTGATAGATCTCTTGTCATACATGTTGGTTACACACTAAAACGTCATTACATGTATTGCAAGTTGTGGAAGCCCAAAGTAGGCCTCACGCATTGTTCTTCATTTCTGGAAAACCCAAACATGAAGAACAGCTCTGACAGCCACTTCGGACGATCAGATCTGCTTTGTTATTTATTATATGGTTATGATTGTTGCTGTATCGTGTAGTACTACATTAGTTCTATAATCTGTGAGAAATAGATAGTCTAGAAACAACTTGGTATGATCATAAATCACGGTCAAACTAGGCCACTTGATCACTGACTTGAAGTTCTGGGTTTGGCCAAGAACATGAAGAACACCTATAGCGACGATTCTGTCGCTATAGGTGGCCTTTAGCGACAGACAGTATATTATTTTCCTGAAATTAATAAATAAACAGAAAAAATTATTTTTAATTATTAAAAATACCAAATAAATTATTAAAAATTATTTTAAAATCTAAAAATTAGTTTTTAATTATTTTTAATATATTTCATAAATATTTAATATTTTTAAAATATTAAAAGTATTTAATTTATTTAATTATAATATTATATAAATTATTTAAAAATGATTTTAATACTTAAAAAATCATTTAAAATTATATTATGATATAAGAAAATATTTTAAGTTATTTTTAATGACTTTTAATATTTTGTGATAAATTTTATTAATAAATTAATATTAATGATAATTAAGTTATTTACTAAATGAATTAAATAAATTAATTAAAAATGATTTTATTATATTAAAAATCATTTTAAATAATAATAAAGTATTTAAAAATATTTTAAGTTATAAAATATAACTTTTAATATTTAAAGATAAATTTCAATAATTAATTATTATTAATGATATTAAAGTTATTTAATAATTATATTAAATAATTTAGTTTAAAAATGATTTGTATAATCATTTTAAATGAAAATAAAGTGTTTAAAGATATTTTAAGTTATAAAACATAACTTTTAATATTTAAAGAATAATTTCATTAATAATTAAATATTAATGATTATTAAGTTATTACTAATGATATTAAATTTATTTAATAATTATATTAAATAAATATTTTATAAATAGTTTTAATAATTTAAAATTCATGAAAAAGGGATATAAATGAATTAAAAATATTTTAAGTTATACTTAATGACTTTTAATATTTTGATAACTGAAATATTAATACTTTAATATTAATGATAATTATTTAAAAATGATTTTAAATGTTTTAAAAATCATTTAAGGGTAATATAAATACTTTAAAAATATTCTAAGTTATTATAAATAACTTTAATATTTTGACAATGGTTTCATTAATAGTTTAATATTAATTAAATATTAATGATAATAGAATTGTTTAGTATTTAAATCATTTAATAATGATTCCGAAGTTTGAAAATTCATGATAAATTATAATAAATGTTTTAAAATTATTATAAGTCATTTAAAAATAATATGACTGATACTAAGTTACAGTACAGAGTCTTAGACTCAATAATTACCCGATAAAGCTGTCGGCACACCGACATGTTTCAGAAATTGATCTGTACTTAGATAATTTGATTAAATATGTGATTATTTGTGATTCAATGGTTATTAAACATATGCCAATGTGATTAGGGTATATGCTGACTGCAATAAGCAGTATTATGTGTTATAGTATATTGTTCTAATCTAACGAATGGTCTTATTAATGATAGGTCGTGAGATAAACGATAAAACTAAGTTGCATATTGTAAGCAGCGCATCAGGCAAGTATCTTACCTTTGCATTTTCTTTATGCAATGGACATGAGTCAGAATATTTATGAATTATATTATTACTGTACAGATTATTAACTTTATATTATATACGCTCATTGATTATCAACATGTTAGTATATGATAATTCAGATTTATATTCTGTTGAATAATTTCTATAAATGGTTATACAAGTGTCCCCACTTGGATAATCATTGTATTTAATCACATGTTGATATACCTTTGTCAATTACCCGTATATGTATATGTTGAATTATAGATTATTATTGAACAAGATAAAACCTTTGATTTGGAACCCAGACAGATATGAACATCCCGATCAAGGAAAAACTTTTATGCGCCCAAGGCGGATAGAATGAACGACACCCTCGTTCTTGCATGTAGTATTAATCAATGCAGGGTACAACGGGCTGATCACCCCCGTGCCCGTAAGTTATGACGGTTTACAGATGAAGTTCTGTTTAACCTATTCGAAAATTAAAAATAATATTCATAGTATGTCACCTTAACCCTATATATAATCATTACGTAGTTTCAAAAATTTGAAAGAAGGTTGTTATGTTATTATTATTGGTACAGATTACTTCACAACTATTGAAATCGTTGTAGAAGGGTAGTATAAAGAAAACATTTAAATCCTTTTAGCTTATATATATAATTGATATTACTTGTTGGGCACTCAAATGCTCATCCTTGCTTAATTTAAATGTTTTCAGCTAAGTGTGAAGAACCAGAGAGCTCATGCAGAAACAAAGGAAAAGGAAAGCTAACCAAATAAGATTTGTGGTAGTTTATGTATTAGTTTGATATTATTAAGACAAGTATGATATTAATTATCTATCATGGGTTGTAATGAATGTATTAAAGGTTGCGTACTTGGGAGCTAGACTCTGATAATCATGTAAATTAAGTTGACTTTTATATTATTGTTATTATTATTAATATTATTCTGTTCATAGAAATGGTATTGTGAAGCACCGAGTTCGAATTTCAAGTACCTGGATTTGAGGGCGTCACAGAATACATGAATTGGTGATATATTATATTATACTTATTACTAAAGTTAGACAAAAAAAGTTCCTGTAATCAATCACCCCATTCACTTTTCATATAATATACATCTATATAGCTCATGTAATATTATTATAATGATAAATTTTTGATTGAATGAATTCCATGGCCATTAACCTGATTACAAACTGAATTGACTTTGTTTTCGCTGAAAACTTATTTTTCCCTTTCGTAAATCCACTTGGTCCTTTCGTTTCTTTTTAGCAGCGACTACTTTTTATATAAGATGAATAATGCTTTGAGTACACTAGGGTTTACGTTTTAATCATATAAATATATTTTATTAACTCTCATAATTTTAATTAGATTTAATAGTACAAAATATATGCTAAACTTAATTAGTTTTAAGGCCCAAATTTATCAACTCAATATTGTCCAATATCCATTATGGTCCACTCAAAATGAAATATAATCTGATCCAAACATAAGAAAACCCCAAATTAAAATATTTTTAAACTTACTTAAATATTTTATTATTATTGGGTATTACACATGTACAAATAAAAATGTCCATCACGGAAACCGAATCTAGATTCAGGAGACAGAATATGTGATCACATGATTCCTAGGTTCACATGATGTAGTAATTTGTATAAAAGTATATAAGCTGTAAATATATATATATAGAGACAATCAACCACCACGAAGCACCTCCATGGGGATTGAAAAAATATAAATAAAGCAGTAAAAATGATCAATCGCCACAAAGTAAACTCCAGGTGGGACCAAAAATATAAATAAAGCAATAAAAGTGATCAACCGCCATGAAGTAAACTTCAGGTGGGACAATATATATATATATATATATATATATATATATATATATATATGTATGTATGTATGTATGTATGTATGTATTGTACGGGAGTGTTTCACCGATCCTCTGTTGGGCTGAAGGTCTGGACCGGAACCAAGGAGGTCGAGCTCGTATGTTCGGATATAGGAGATTGGGGTCGGGTACCCGAGCCCAATAGGCCGGGGCCCGGTTGTCTTCGTAAGGGTCGAGATCGGGTCTTTGCGTCTTCTAGGCCGAGGCCCAGACCGGTGTTTATGCTTGGCTGTTGGGTTGGGCCTGAACATGTGAGCAGCCCACATGTAGAGTTGGAGTGACAAGGAGTTTACGTGATTAAGGGTACTAACCCTAATCATATGCTTACAAGGCAACTCCAAAGGTAGTGTTGGAAAGGGATTCCACTTGCACCTTTTAAGGAGATTGTGTTGGACCCAAATATGGAAACTAACATATTTAGGAGTCCTACTCTAATTCGGAGAAGGATACCAAGGTGCTATAAATACAAGGCCAAGGTTACAAATAACATGTAATATCTACTTTGGGCACTAAACACATAACCTCCATTGTTAAACCTTGTAAACGGCCTGTACTTATTCTCACACCAGAGCTATCCCCCGGCGGCACGGCCGTCAAGCTTCTGTGTGATCTGTTATTGTGCAGGTTTCAGCGCGTGGATTCTGTGATTGGATGCACAGACGAAACTTGACGTTAACATTGGCGCTAGAAGGAGGGCTAGTGCTTAATCAATCACAGTCAAATTCTTTTCCGGTCAGCAACCATGGCGAGCGAGGAGTATGCAGTTTCGGACCGTGAAAAAGCCAAGACACACCAGACCACTCAGGTGAGGGGGTCGGTGAAGGACAGATTGGGTTCCAGGGTCCAGGATGATCAGGTGGAACCGGCTGGCTCCCCCCAGAGAAGACTCTTCCATGACGGTCATCGTACCCCCAACCAGGCTAGTCGGGCAGACGTAAGTCACTCACGTGCACTGGAGGTACATGGAAAGAGTTGGGGAGAGGGCAGCCGAGATCAGAGAGAATTTATCCTGCAGAAGAAGATGCAGCAGAACAAAGATACCATGATGGTCCTACGACTTCAGCAGGAAGAGCTCGAACTACAGATGGCTCATGTGGTTGGAAAGCAGGAGGCATCCTCTAAAAGGCGTAGGCATCGTGGCCGGTCTCGGTCACCCCGATAGGGAGAGGCGGATAGGGAAAGGAGTAGACATCGAGGCCGTTCGAGAGACGGCCGAAGCCGACAAAGGAGCCATTCAGTAGAATGGCGGTCCGAACACCCTGGCAGATTGGGGTTGAGGAGGAGGGACGCGTCACCCGAATAAGGGAGGGACAGACACAGATCGTCCCCTCGTACAGGGGAGACCGACCCCCTCGCTCGAAGGGTGGCCGAGTTGGAAAAGTTGCTGTTGGCCAAAAATTCCACGGGAGTACCTTCGACTTGCTTAGGATCCCCTTTCTCGCCAGAGATCAACCAAGAGACGGCCGACTCCAAGAAAAAAATGCCCCCAATGGAGACCTACGACGGGATGGGGGACCCATACGATCATTCTGATGGGTATGACAGGTTGATGACCTATTATGGCCATTCCGATGCGGCCAAGTGTCACATGTTCGCCACTACATTAAAAAAGAGTGCCTGGGAGTGAATGGGAACCCTGGCGACCGGATCGGTTAACTCATGGAGTGACCTTCGGGAAAAATTTCACGCTCGATTCGGGAGTAACAAAAGGCGAGGAAAGATTAAAGCTTCCCTCATGCAGGTCAGACAGAAGTCAGATGAAAGCCTGGGTCAGTATGTTAAAAGATTTTGTGAGGCTGTCGGATCGGTGGCGGAGTTAAATTCCCCACAAGCCTTGGGTTTCTTCACAACCGGACTAGACATCGGGAAATCGAAGAAGCTGATGAAGGATTTGGTGATCAACCCTCCGGCCGACTTAACAGAAGCTTTCCACAGGGCCGAGGGTCACATAACAATTGAGGAAGCAATGGGGAACTTTAAACCACACTTCCAGTCTTATGAGAAGTCGAAAGATCGGGATAAACAGAGTTATCCGAAGTCGGACAATCAGGGGAGATAGGATAATTATGGCAAAAAGAACTATAATGGGGGAGGGTCGGGCAGTGGAAGGCAACCCTTCCCGAACAAAAGTGTCAACAAAGTATACACCGCACTCAACACGGGTCGGGCTAAAATACTGGAGGAGATGCGGGATAAACCCTTCTTCGAACCGTGCCAATCGATCCCGAAGCAGGGGAAGAGGGGTCGAAACAAGTATTGTGCGTATCACCAGAGTCGGGGGCACACGACAGAGGATTGTAACAATTTGAAAGATCTAATAGAAAAGAATGTCCAGAACGGATAGCTGGTGCAATATGTGGTTGGGCGAAAAAGCTCAGAAGCCCCCCGGGAAGAGAATAGGGAACCGACCCGGGAAACGCAGTCGCAACCGTGCCCACAAGCCCGAGGAGTTATTGATGTGATCTCGGGCGAGTCGGTAGGACGCGTAACCGGAAGGAAGAGGAACGGGCATTTTGAGGCCGTACTGGCGGTAGCTAGTTCATCGCCCGGAAAAGAGAGGGCCTATCCAGGAGTGTCTATCTCCTTCTCAGACGAAGACTATCCCGCTGACCACATCGAGCCACATGACGGAGCTTTGGTAATAACGACACAGGTCGGTCCGGTAGATATGAAAAGGATGATGATCGATAACGGGTCCTCGATTGACATACTCTACATACACGCATACCAAAGGATGGACTTGGGTGGAAAGAAAATGGATCTGGGAGGAGAGGGCCCGTTATATGGTTTCAGTGGCGACCCGGTGCATATATCGAGTACGATAGAACTACCCGTTAAGTTTGGCACAGCACCTCGGGAAGTAGAAATAATGATAAAGTTTTTTGTAGTTCAAGTCGATTCGGCCTACAATGCCATATTGGGCAGGCCAACTTTAGCCGCATTGCTGGCAGTAACATCTATTCCCCACTTTAAAATCAAATTTTCGACACCGAATGGGATCGGGGAGGTAAAAGGCGACCTGGATATTGCCCGAAGGTGTTACCGGAACACTCTGATTTCATCAGGGGTCGGGGTTAGTAAACAAAAACAGACAATGGCCATCGAGATAGAGCCATTCACTGAGGGCAGTACCAAACCCATGGCACTACCGGCAGAGGAGACGGAAGATGTGGAATTGTTACCGGGGAATCCGGACAAACTAATAAAGATTGGAGCAAGATTAACAGAACCATTGCGGACGGGATTGGTGGATTTACTTCGGGTGTACGCTGATATTTTTGTATGGGAGCCTAGTGACATGCCAGGAGTAAGCGAATCGGAGGCGCTACACAAGTTACATACAGACCCGAGTAGAAAACCAGTGATTCAGAAGATGAGGGTCTTCGCCCCAGAAAGACAGAAGATCATAGACGAAGAGGTCACAAAGCTATTGAAGGCGGGATTCATCTTCGAGATAGACTATCCCGAATGGTTAGCAAACGTAGGTGCTAGTTCAAAAATAGAATGGAAAATGGAGACTATGTATCGACTACACTGATCTTCACAAAGCCTGCCCGAAGGATTTCTACCCTTTACCCAACATAGATCAGCTGATTGATGCAACTTCGGGGTACGACATGCTGAGCTTCATGGATGCCTTCTCGGGATATCACCAGATTTCCATGGCCAAGAAAGATATCCCGAAGACGAGCTTTATCACCCATCGGGCCATATATGCGTATCGAAAGATGACCTTCGGTTTGCTGAACGCAGGGGCAACTTATCAACGGATGATGAATTTTGTGTTCCGAAGGCAGCTTAGTCGCAGCATGGAGGTATACGTGGACGACATGATCGTAAAAAGTATGTCAGTCCGGGATCATTTGGATGACCTGGAAGACTGTTTCGAAGCCATAAGAGAGCACAAATTGAGACTAAACCCGACTAAATGTACCTTCGGCCTGGGATCAGGAAAGTTTCTGGGTTACTTGGTCAGTATGAGGGGAATCGAGGCGAACCCTGAGAAAATCACGGCGATCTTATACATGCAGTCTCCGAAGACATACAAAGACGTGCAGAGGTTAACTGACCGGATAGCTGCCCTTCGGAGATTCGTGTCAAGGTCAGCCGAAAGATGTCTACCCTTCTTCGACACCCTCAAGGGACCAAAAAATGAGAAGAGTTTCCAGTGGACTTCGGAGTGCGAAGATGCGTTTCAAGGGATCAAGAAGTATTTGGCGTCGGCTCCCTTGTTGGGGAAACCGATCCCTTCAGAACCTTTATATCTGTACTTGGCGGCAAGTTCGATGTCAGTTGGTGCCGCGTTAGTAAGAGATAAAGGAGGAATACAATTCCACGTATATTACGTCAGCCATGTTCTTCGAGACGCAGAGACGAGGTATCCGAACCTGGAAAAATTCGCCTACGCCTTAATCATTGCCAGTAGGAAACTCAGACACTATTTCCAGGGTCGGCTGATAGTGGTGTACACGGATCAACCACTAAAGAAAATTTTGCATAAGCCAGAGGTATCAGGTCGATTAGCTGCCTGGGCGATGGAATTAACACAGTTTGCTATAGAGTATCATCCCCGAATGGCAATTAAAGGGCAGGCGTTGGCTGACTTCGTGGTAGAGTGTTCTTTTACAAAGTCGGACGTATGCACAGTGACCGAAACTTAACAAAGACCGACCACGTGGAAGTTGTATGTGGATGGGTCTTCGACTTCGGACATCAGTGGAGCAGGGGTTATTTTGACGAGTCCCGAAGGGTTCAAGGTACAGCAGGCTATCCGATTCGGATTCAAGGCCACGAACAATGAAGCAGAGTATGAGGCCATCCTGGCGGGAATACGGTTGGCCCGAAGCTTGGAGGTTCAGAAGATAGTTATCTACAGCGATTCACAGCTGGTTGTCAAGCAGTTGTCGGGGAGTATGAGGCTCGGGGGGTAAGAATTTCCAAGTATATGGCCGAGGTGAAAGATAAACTCACATACTTCGCATCGCACAGTTGTCAGGGGGTGGACCGATCAGATAACACAATAGCAGATGCACTGGCAAGGTTGGCAACTACCGAAGTGAGCTCCTTCAACGGATCAGTCTACCTGGAGATTCTGGAAAAGCCCAGTGTTCCGAAGACAGAGGTGTTAACTCTAGACCGACTGGACTGTTGGCTAACGCCTTATATTTATTATTTGGCAGATGGAACCCTCCCTTCGGATCGAATCCTAGCAAGATAAATCAAACATCGGAGTGCGAACTTCGTACTCATAGACGGAGATCTATACCGAAGGGCTTTTAGCTCTCCGCTGCTCAAATGCTTGACCCCGTCAGAGGTCGATTATACACTTCGGGAGGTACACGAAGGGATCTGTGGAGATCACATGGGTGCGAAGTTACTGGCACACAAGATCTTGAGGTAGGGGTATTACTGGTCGACCATATACACCGAAGCAAAGGAATTTGTTAGGAGGTGTCCTAAGTGTCAGCTGAACGACAATATTCCGCACCAACCTCCTGAAGAACTATATTCGGTCTTGTCACCGATTCCCTTTACTGTATGGGGAATCGACATTCTGGGGCCTCTACCGAAAGTTAAGGGACAAGTCAGCTTTGTGATTGTGGCTATCGATTATATGATGAAGTGGGTCGAAGCCAAGCCACTGCAAAAAATCACCGATCATGAATGTTTGAAGTTTTTTAAAGAAGGAGTAGTCTATCGCTTCGGTATCCGGATGGCTGTGGTGTCAGACAATGGCAGACAATTTGTGGGGTCAAAGTTTGAAAACTTCCTAAAAGAGCTAGGGATTCAGCATCACAAGACCTCGGTTGCTCACCCTCAGTCAAATGGTCAAGTGGAAGTGACTAATCGAACCCTACTCAACGGGATAAAGCGAAGGTTGGATGAGTTAAAGGGCCGATGGCCCGAAGAACTACTCAGCATTTTATGGGCATACGGAATAACCCCGAGGATAACAACCGGAGACTCTCCATTTCGGCTGGCATACGGAACGGATGCACTCATACCAGTCGAGATCGGATCCCCCACTCTTCGGGTCAGTCAGTACAAAGAACTATACAACGATGAAGGTCTGAAAACGAATTTAGATCTGTTAGATGAAGTTCGAGACTCGGCTATGTTGAGGTTGGCCATATACCAACAGAGGACAGCCCGACACTATAACCAGAAGGTGCAGCTGAGGAGGTTCAAGGTAGGAGATTTGGTGCTTCGGGAGGCAGAGGCATCAACCCCCCAGAACATAGGAAAGTTAATGCCTAACTGGGAGGGGCCTTATGAGATAGTAGAAGTGCCAAAGCCAGGGACTTACCGGCTTCGAGCAATGGATGGGTCGGAGGTAAAGAATACATGGCATGCTGGAAGACTTAGGAGATATTACCAGTAAATACATGCCTATTCTTTCCTTCTAATTATGTAATTTACGTAATTTATCAATGAAATGAAAGCTTCTCTTAGAGAAATGCTTGTACTTCATTTTAATCTTGCACTGCTTTACCGATCAGACACGCTTCGGGCGTAAAACGATCAGACAGTCCGAGAGAACTTAACTGATTGATAAACGCCACAAGTATAACTGATTGACAAAGCAACGAACCCGATCATATAAGCTTCGAGCGTAAAACGATCAGACAGTCCGAGAGAACTTAACTGATTGATAAACGCCACAAGTATAATTGATCGATAAAGTTACAAATCCGAGACAGTACGCTTTAGACATAAATCGACCACATTGTCATAAATGACCTAACTGTTCGATAAAAATCAAGTTAAACTGATCGAGATAACAACTTAGAACAAATTTTTACTATTCACATCCACCATGTTTTCCAATTCTCGATCGGACAGGCTTCGGGAACGTACACCACCAGCCTAACTGATCGGACAGATTACAAGACTAAGAAGAGAAAAATTACAAGTATGAAAAACAGATACTAAAAAGAACTAAGGTAAGCCATCATCAGCTTCGGCCTCCTCATCGGAAGAGTTAAGGATCGAGGCATCCAGGCCGGCATCAATAAGCTTCGCTCTCGCTTTTTCCTGATAGGCCTCGACCCCTTCAACAAACTGGGTCATGATCTTATCGGTCAAAGCAGGCGATTCTTCGTATTCCTTGATGGCAGCTTATTTGAGAGAGACCTGTTCGGCCATTAAGGTGTTGTTCGCCTGGATCAGAGTCCTCAGCTGAGCATGAACCCCAGTGAACTTCTCCTCAAAGGCCTCCAGATTCCCCACCAAGGCCTTATTCTCTTCGGCCAGCTGTTCTTTATCCTGCACCAATTTCTTGGCATGACCATCGAGACCGACGAACTCTTGTTGAAGTAAAAAATGCTGCTCTTCGAGTTTGGCAATCCGGCAATCAGCCTTCGTCACCTTGTTGTGGGTATCGGCATGCAGATCCCTCTCCCTATTCAGTTCTGAATCCCGACCTCGCAGCTCGGCTTCGAGAAGCAACACGTCACTCTTCAATTGATTTTTTTTCTTAGTGGATCGAGCGAGGGAGGGGATAGCCCGAGCAAGGATGGCGTTAGCCTAAACATAAAAGAAACATCAGATAGACAAAACGTGAAGTAGCGACAAAGGGAAAATTTTTAAAAAATCTGACCGTTAGTACCTGGGTCTGTGCTCTGATGTAGGTCACCAGAAACTCCTCAGAAGAATAGTTCTTGAACCTCTCTTCGTCGCCAGGAAGCTTGAAGTGGTCGAACAAATGAAAGGGGCATTTATCCGACAGACCCTTCGGCCAACAGGTAGTCGGCGTCCCTTGTGAAGAACTGGCTTTTGAGGTTGGAGTTGATTCAGGGGCCGGGCCCACCACAGCATCAACAGTGGCAGGGCCTTCGACCAGGCGAGGTTTCTTTGGAAGAGGTTTGAGGGGCCGATCCTCTGTATCTTCCGAATCCTCGTCCAGTGTCATTATGGGTGCAGGAGGTTGAATTGGCTTCGGTGGGGCTGACAAAACGGCCTTAGAGGGGGTTCGAACAGAAGACTTTTTGGATTTTTTTAGCAAGGCCATATTGTCAGCCCCTTTCATTTTCAACACGTTCGTCGCCGAAGGTTCGTTTTTAGACGAGGCGACAAGGGGGCCTGTAGAAAAGCCGACGGACAGTTCGGCGAGAGGAATAGCCTCGTCCTCAGGGGAGTTGTCAGCAACAGGAAGCTGGATGGGTTCGGTGAAGACCGGCAGTGGGGTCAAGGCCGCATTGGCCTCATCGGGCTTGAAAATAGTCACTACAACAGAAGATAAAGAGTTTAATGAAAAGGCAATAGGGGGTCGGGAGCGTAAGAAACTGAGTTCGGGATTGTTACTTACAGCTGTGCTCGTAGAGCCAAGATTCGTTGGACACGATCCCTAGACCTCAACTAGTCTGTTTCAACAGTGAGTAAAATTTCTTGAAGGCAACGGCGCGACCCTTCGGGAACTTGGTCACTTTCAAGGGCTGATTTCGGGACAGGCCCAGTTCGGTAGGAGGTTGAGGTCGGCTCCCCTCATAAAGAACCACTGTGAATGCCAGCCCTTGTTGTTGGAGGGGGTCTTCACGAAGGTGGCTCGGCCTGGTACGCGGTTCAGATGGCGTAGGCCGGGTTCTTTTGATCGACCAACAGAGAACAGGACAAAGAAAAAGTCCAAACCTGGAGTGATGCCAGCTTCTTGGCACAGGGCAATGAAGCTGATCAGCTGGATGTAAGAGTTCGGGGCTAGCTACAAAAACCCGATCCTGACCAGACAAAGGAAGGAGGAGATGAACTCGTGGAGGGGGAACCAAATCCCATACTTCAAGGCGTAGAGATGGACGGCCACCCATCCTCCTTCGGGATGCCAGAACATCCTTTCGTTCGACTCAGCCACCCGAAGCTTGTACTCTTGGGGAATTTTGAATACAGTTCAAATGTCGGACAGCTGGGACTCAGTGATGGTCGACGCGGTGTTAATAACCGTGTAGTCGGTCTCGGAAGCATAGAGATGACGTATTCGAGAATCAACATCCTCGGTAGGGATGTTAGAAGGAGCCGCTGATAACTCTATCTGGACCAAGTCGCCGGAGGTGAGGGTTCCGACGCCGGTCGGGGTAACAGTTGTGGGGGAAGGATCGCTGGAATCAGCCATTTGATTGTAGAGACGCGCCGGCGAGGTGAGGGAGTTTGGTAAGCAGCTAAAAGTACTAAAAACAGAGGTGATGGAGATGGAAAGCTCGCCGAAAATCGCCCTTGTCGGAAAAGCTTTAGAGAGATTTGAAATGTTGAAGGTTTGAAAAGGCGATAGTGATGGGTGTTGGGAGGCTTATATAGCACGTCTGGCACGGTTTCCAAAGGCGGCTATTTATAGCAGGTGGAGCCCAGTCTTGGAAAAACGTGTACCAGCTCGTCGATCGAAGAGAAACCACTTGGGTTCCCGAGACAGCTCATCATTATGGCATGACTATCCAAATTCATGTCCTTTCAAGTCTCCTGTAATAAATATCTTATAACAAGAGACTGAGGGGCAATGTTCGGGAGTGTTTCACCGATCCTCTGTTGGGCTGAAGGCCTGGACCAGAACCAAGGAGGTCGAGCTCGTATGTTCGAATATAGGAGATCGGGGTCGGGTACCCGAACCCAATAGGCCGGGGCCTGGTTGTCTTCGTGAGGATCGAGATCGGGTCTTTGCGTCTTCTAGGCCGAGGCCCAGACCGGTGTTTATGCTTGGCTGTTGGGTTGGGCCTGAACATGTGAGCAGCCCACATACAGAGTTGGAGTGACAAGGAGTTTACGTGATTAAGGATACTAACCCTAATCATATGATAACAAGGCAACTCCAAAGGTAGTGTTGGAAAGGGATTCCACTTTCACCTTTTAAGGAGATTGTTTTGGACCCAAATATGATAACTAACATATTTAGGAGTCCTACTCTAATTCGGAGAAGGATACCAAGGTGCTATAAATATAAGGCCAAGGTTACAATTAACAGGTAATACCTACTTTGGGCACTAAACACATAACCTCCATTGTTAAACCTTGTAAACGGTCTGTACTTATTCTCACACCAGAGCTATCCCCCGGCGGTACGGCCGTCAAGCTTCTGTGTGATCTGTTATTGTGCAGGTTTCAGCGCATAGATTCTGTGATTGGACGCGCAGACAAAACTTGGCGTTAACATGTATAAAAGCGATAAACGCACTGGATATATATCGATCCATGCTCGTTTCGTTATGTCGCATTTGTTAGGTTTGTAATATTCATACACGCAATCAAATTGCAAAAATAAGCGGAAGCATGGAAAATTTGAGTTTTTTAAATTTTACAAACAATATACCCGGATCATCCTTTATGCACAATTATTAATTAAACGAAAAGAAGAAGAACAAGAATAATACCCTTGAAGATTCGAGTTTCCTCAGGTACAAGTTCACCTCCAAATCCTTTCGCGTTCAACTAGAATCTACCGGATGTGGTTCTTTCCTTTGATCAACGTTAGCCACCCAAGTGTTTGGCCTCTAGAGGTGATCCACCAAGGAAAAAGAAATATTCAAGAAGAAGGGTGGTTGGCTAAACCCTAGTTTTCTATCTCTATAGAAAAGAACGTACTCTCCAACTATTGAAATTGTGTATGTTATGAAAAAGTCAACAACAACTCTTCCACACCCATAATAAGACTCCTCTTATTTATAGATGTAGGCAACCCTCCTTAACAATTAAGGAATTGAGTTTTATTTTAATTAATTAAATTATTTTAATTAATTAGGCTCCTAATCTTATTAGGAATAATTAATTAAAATCTTTTAATTAATTTACCTCCTAATCTTATTAAGAATTTATTAGAGTACTTTTATTAATTAATTCCCAAACTCCTTTAAGAATTAAATAATAATAATAGTAATAATAATAATAAGACTCCTCTTATTAATTTATATTTAATATTTCCAAAATATTAAATAATAAATATTAAGCTATTTAATTTATTCTATCACCATAGATTAAATTAAATATACTTAATTTATTATTACGATTATGCCATTAACTTCTTAAACAATTATTCTTCCTTTTATGGTGTGACCCTTTAGGTTCTCCATATTAAACCGGTTGTGAATAAATCAATTAGAACAATTCTAATCTTATTTAAATAAATAAATTAAACTATTAATTTATTTAAATAAATAATATTTATTATACAATAGGGATAAGCCTCCCTAGCGATCAATGACTTTCTAGATAATATAGATTTCAACATTAATCATAAAAAAATCTTTGAATAAATAGTTACCGTACAATTCAATCCTTCTACCATACAATGTCCCAATTAAATATAAGACATGGAATTACTGTCAAGTCTTATTTTATTTAATTATATGTATTTTGACTCTTAAATGCACAACACCAAATCATGCAAATTAGAAACTCCTTTCTAATTTCATTCTGCCTTGGCCAAGGACTACTGGGTTGTCATTTATCGTATCACATAGGACATTTCTCTTCTTTTACTAGAAGTGGTAGATTCTTTATTGATCATACATTATCTCCATGTACAACTTATTATACCCAAGCATACCCTTTGATATACCCTAAGGGTCTTAAGGAATAAGTCAAAGTATAACTCATCATACACAAGATACTATGATGATCTCAAGTCCAAGGATCACTTGTACTACAATCACTACAGGAATTCCTATTGACAGGCAAGTAAAACTCCATTAGGTATTCCTTAGCGAGCCACGTTCAGTGAACTTATTCTCTAATAATCACCTACATACTTGCTTTAGTGTCTCCACACAAATGATCATGAGATCAATCTTCATCCAATGAGCAAGCAACGTATGTACCAATCTATCCGGATTCACTAATCCCTAATTTAGTAATCTAACGACTGGAAACTATTTTAGTTTTAAGCTTTCTAAGAATTTAGATATCATTAGAATGATTATTATCATTATTCTAAAAGCATTGCTTAAAACTATGGGTTTATCACATATTATAAAACAGCATCATGTAGATAATTAAAAGCCTTTAATAAATTAATACTTTTTATTAATAAATGAATAAGATTGTTACAAAGTATATGCTTTATCATCAAACATGATTGGCTTGTGTGCATACTACTTTCAATCTCCCACTTGCACTAAAGTCAATCGCCATGGTATCTCATACCCTTCTTCTCTAAGTGACGATTATCCTGCTGCTGGATAAGCTTTAGTTAATGGATATGTAATGTTGTTCGTGAGAGTCTACTATCTCTATAGTGATTTTCTATCTTTCAATGATTCTAATAATCAAATAAAAGTGCCACTACACATGTTTAGATTCAAGATGAGACTTAGGAACTATTCCTAGTTCTGTAATGAACTTATCATCCAAACAATCAACTTGCAGCTTCATTTACAGCTATATACTTTGTCTTTATCACTAAACCAGCAACTCTTTGCTGTTTGGAACCTTTCCAATTCACTACACCATCGTTCAAGGTAACGCTTTACCTTAAAGTAGATTTTCTGTCATCTTGGGCTGTCTGAAGAAAAATTTGAGTCTGTTAAGCCCTCTAATTTTAATTCAGACCCACCATAAATATGATCACATCCTTAGTGTCGTTAAAGTACTTTTAGATGGTTTTCACTATCTTACAGTGATCTTCTCCAGAATATGACCGATCAACATCAGGTCTCGTACATTTCATTGCATACATGATAATTACTCATGCGATCTCTCTTTTATGAGTCTATGGGGACTATTAAGAGAGATACACTCTATGACTCATCAACATGAGACATCTCTTGGAGTTTGTCATGCTAAACGACTTTAGCATCAAATGAATATACGTTCTTTGGGTTATGTCGAGCATCCTCTCAAATCTATCTATATAGATTTGTATCCCCAATTAAGATACTCTTTCCAAATCATTCATGGAGGAATGTTTAGATAATATTATCTTTACTGATTGTAGCATTAGTATGTCATTCCTTATCCATAGTATATCAACATATAATATTAGGAATGTCACGGTGCTCCCACTGACCCTTTTGTACACACTAGAACTCTTACCTCATCGTATGTAACTGGATCATCGTCTTCTATGTTGTGTACCTTATCATCATCATCTATGATGAATTCATACCTCCTAGGTATCTTCGGTACTATATCAGATTTACGATTCGGTTATGGTATAATAGGTCTATCTACAGGTTCCTCTTATTTGACTTATAATGTTTTGTGGTTCTTGAACTCTTCAAGATGTATTATCCTTCCAATAGCCCTTCAATTATAAACATCTTTATCTTAGAAGGCAGCGTGCTTCGCAACAAACACCTTTTGCTAAGTAGGATTATAGAACATATACCCTAAACTTACTTTAGGATGTCCCACAAATCTGTACTTGTCAAATCTTTTACCAAGCTTATCCTTTAAAACCTTTTCACTTAAGCTGGACAATCCCTTATCTTAACTTACTTAAAATTAGGAATCCTTCCTGTCCATAACTTTTATGGAGTCTTATGGCTGAATTTTGAGGTTACCTTTTCGTAGATATGCAACCATTTTTAGGACATGACCCCAGAGAGATACTGAAATGTCGGTAAAATCATTATAGACCGTACCATGTTCAACAAGGTACAATTTTACCTTTTTGATATATCAATCAATTATTGCATATCAGGAGGCGTCCATTATGAGAAAACCATTTGAGATAATCTAGAAACTTATTGCACAAGTATTTATTCCTTGATCTAATAAAAAAATCTTAATACTTTACCAATTTGTTTCAATTCTAAATTCTTTGAACCTTTCAAATAACTCACACTTGTATTTTAGCAAATACACACATTCAACTCTTTGAATGACCATCTCCTTTTCTTATACTAGTTTGTTTAATTTGCACAATTATTTTCACGCAACTCAAGTATACTAAATCTATTAAGTAATATTTCAGTTCTATACAAAATATTATTATTATTAATAGAACAACAATTGTTCTTAATTATAATACCAAAGATTGAATTATCCAACAATAAAATGAAAATAATGTTTCTTCGAGAACTAAAATACAATAACAACTTATTGACTTAATAGACTTGCCCGTAAATAGTGTTAAACAATAAGTTCATATGGCTAATGCAGCAACCTTTGCTTAATTTCCCACACATAGGATGACTTATTTGTTGTTTAGCTTTCTACTTCTGCTTGGTCCCTTCATAAATCTATATTTATGAGAACCAAAGACGGTATCCAATACCTAAGTAGAACCTTGACTTAAAGAAAAATTTATTTCAATCATGAACAAAATTATATTTGTAACCGAAACTTCACTATGCTTCTTCTGGTTAGCCTTTACAAGATGCTTCTTGTAGTTTCCTTTCTAGTGTCCAGGCTTATTATAGTGGAAGCAAACTCCTTTGCTATCCGTATCAGTTTTGTTCTTATTATCCTTTGTTTGTGCCTTTCTATTTACCTTCTATGAATCGTTCTTCTTTTCAGAAGATCATTTGGCCCCTGTCAGTTGGTCTTTCTTGGTTGGAAAGTGACTCTCAACATTTTTCAACATGTTAAACAAATCAGCGAAGATGATATCTAGCTTGTTCATAAGAAAAATTCACAATAATTGTGAAAGGAGTCCGGGAGTGAGTGTAAGATCAAATCTTGGCTCAATTCTCCAGCCATTACAAAACCAGTTGTCCTAACTGTTCAATCAAATTGATCATGTTTAGGACATGTGTATGTACTGTAGTGTCATTGGTCATTCCAGATCGGAAGAGCTCCTTAGATATCTGATATCTTTCAGTCCTACTTTCCTCACCATCAACTACTTGATGTGCAGGAATATAGTAAGAGCATCCATAGTTTCATGATGACGTTAAAGCTTGTTACTCATGGATGCGAGCATGATGCATTGAGCCAACTGTGCATCATCTTGCCACTTTCTAAAAGTAGCAATCTCTTTCTCAGAGGCATTGTCTGCAACCATTGCAAGGATAGGCGTATTAAGGACATAAGATAGCTTTTCAACCATGAAAACTTTTCTCAATTTCCTTAACTAATCCGTTTAATATGGTCCGGTTAAATAGCATCTAATATGCTTCGTAATGATAGTAATTTAGACATTGTAAAATTTTGTAAATGAATTTGTAACAACATTTTAGCATACATTCTTTTATTAATTACCAAAATAAATTAGGTCTTCTTTTAAATTGGTATCTCCCACTATTTTCTTCAAACTATATTACCCTCAATATATATAGTTCGGCAATATCTAATTAAAGATATGCTAGTGAGAATAAGGATCCCATTTCAAATGTATATAGCCTTGTGTGTGCACAACAAACTATATATAAATAAATAGGTAGACAACTCTTGTCAATTACATCAACTATGTAACTTCTTGTATTTTGCCTCTTAGATCATAATGGTCAAGTGTGTGCACATCTGAACTAAAATGATCTAAGTTAAGTCAGACCCAGCATTTTCATATAAGTTAAGAGAAAACTATAGCCCTTGTGTGTGCACAACAAAGCGGTAATGTTCAATTCCTTATAAACATCATATGTAATAAAAACAACATCTTAAATATTTAATACTTGCTTGTGTGTGCACAACAAACTCATATTAAATATTCAATACTCTATTATTTCTATCATGCTTGAAGGCGACGTTCGATATTCTAAATATCTTTGAACGTTACAACTTAATATAAAATATTTGAGGGGTTTATTATTAATTTGTCTCATCTTGTTTAACACACATGCACACACACACACACACACACACACACACATACACACACACACACACACACACACACACATATATATATATATATATATATATATATATATATATAATACGCGTCATATTAATTAACATGCGAAGCATGTTTGCATAATATATAATATATATAGTATAAGCATGCACATATAGAATACAATATTCTATCCGGATTGATTATGAATTTTTATTCTAGTTTGGTTCACTATAGAGCCACCAAGTGAACCAAAAGGTCAAACCCTAAGGGTGCAAAAATTAATATTTAAATATAACTATTACATTTAAACCCGGGCTCCATTACAAACGGGTCTTCAAGCGCTCCTTGCTCCTTGATCTCCAATTTTTAAAAATTAATTCTAACTATTCCTATTACAAAAATATTTAAAATAAATAGAAACCTTGATCAGCAGTCAAGGGGAAGTACATAAGAGGGAGTTAGAATTTACATTAAGAAAATTTTAGAGAAGACGAGGTACGCAAACCCCATTTAATAAAACTCATTCATTCATGCATCCAACTAAAATAAAATCCAATCACATTGGTCAATAGTCCATAATCAATCCCATTTATTATCATACACATCAATAAATAACATTCATCTCATGAATAATAAACATTCAATATATATATTGATATCATTTAATGGGCAAATTTAGTTAGTATAAAATCTAATTTTGAATCAAAATAAACTCTTTTATTTTAATCCAAATTTAAATCAAAATAGACCTATTTTATTTTAATTTATCCAATTTTGAATAAAATAAACTATTTTATTTTAATCAAAATCTTTAATCAAAATAAACTCCTTTATTTTAATTAATTATGGAATCCAATTCCAAGTAAAAAAAAATTTTATTAAAGGAAACACGAATTCTCTTTCCTATTCACAAATAAACTCATTTATTTTGAATAATATGAAATCTTAATTATTTCATATCTAAATAAACTTCTTTATTTAAAGAAATACGGAATCTCTTTCCTATTCACAAATAAACTCTTTTATTTTGAATAATATGAAATCTTATTCCATATCTAAATAAACTCCTTTATTTAAGGAAAATATAGAATCCAATTTCAACTCCAATTAGTTATCATGGAATCCAATTTCAACTCTAATTAGTTAGCATAAAATCCAATTTTATATTTAAAATAAACTTTTTTATTTTAAAAATAAAATAAACTTTTTATTTTAAGATTAAAATAAACTTTTATTTTAATTATAAAATAATGAAGAATAATATATATATATATATATATATATATATATATATATATATATGAATAAAAATTTATTTTAAACTGTTATACCATTTCGGGACGGAAGCAACTGAACTGAATTTAATTGAATCAGAGGTGCAGATAATATAACAGTTTAATTACTAAAACATATAATTTTATTGATTAGAAATAACTGTTTACAAATATACAAACTGATTACAAATTACAAATTGAATTGACTGGACTTACTCAGAACATTTAAGAAAAGTAGAATAGTAGAAGGAGGGGCTAAGAAAGGCTTAACAGCTGTAGAGGCTAAAGATTCATCTGAGAAGGATCTCAAAGTCTTTCGAAGTCTGCCTCAATAACTAAGTTCGGTTTCCTTTTATAGAATAAGGAAAGAACTATTACAAAGTTACTATTACAAAATAAATGATCACAGACAAAAGTTACTATTCCTGAACAGTGCTGACTTTTTACTATTCATTGACGCGTCTGGCAACTTTTGACAAAGTGGCCACAACTTTTGACTTGAGAGATGCTTTCGGTGGAAAGGAGATGCTTTCGGTGGAAAAGCCGAATCTGCTTTCGGCTGAGGGCATCTTTTGACTGGCTGCAGGGAGCAGGTGCATGTGACTGAGAAGAAATGTCAGGCAAATGGGTCCTGAGCATCCTGTAGATTGATGGTGCCATAAGGATCATCATCTTCTTCATACTGACTGAGGGAAGCTGATGAAGAACCTGTAGAGGCTTCTTCATGTAATTCATCAATTCTTTTATTTAATGCCTGGGCAATTAATTTTAACTCTTTTTCGGAACAATCCTTAAAATCAGAAATGCTACGGGAACAAGACGAACCAGTGGGACTGACTTTAGACTCTTTTGATTTTTTACTGACACTTAACTCTTTTGATTTTTGACTAGAAGGTTCTGCTGTAGAGACTGGGAGAACCTTGAGAGGAGAAGCAGGGAATTCTAACTGAACTTGACCTACAATTCTATTGACGTCAAATTTATCCCACCATTTGACAAACCATTGGCGAGTGACAAGGGGAAAAGGATCTGCCGACGGAGATGTAGGGGAAGCATTGTGACTAATTTCACTGGTGGGGTTCTGAATGCTGTATTCCCATCGGAGAATCCAGGGAATCTTTTAATTACTTACAAACTGAAGAAGGACTGGGACACCTTCATATGCTGAATCTAATTTTTTGTGATTGCAAAAATGATTGAGTTGAACTTTCAGGGGATCGGGAAGAAGGTCATAGGTAGAACCAAATCTCGACCACCAATGGGAAAACCAATATGGGAAATGACTTTTGAACTTATGGTCAAATTGAACAAACCAAGAATGACTGTGTGACTCATTTTGATGGAGGAAAACTTTATACCAAGCTTCCATATAATCATAATAACAAAAAGAGTTATCCTGATTCGAAAGCTGTATAAGATCAGAGGGATGTTTTCCCCATTCGGACATCTGAATGAACTGTTTAATATATAACGAATGGTAAAGAACTTTGGCCTTATCATTGCTGGCATAAATGGGTTTAATAAAAATTGACTCTGTTTCGACAAGAATATCCTTATAATACACAAGGGATTTATAAGGAGCAAGCGGCATGAAATGCCAACCAGAAGGGAAAAATTGGGAGGTCAATTTTACTGGGTCATTTCTGGGTTTCATGTGAGGCTCAATATGAAATAAGAGGTTGGTCCATCTAAGCATATACTCAGAGGGAGGATTACTGGGATTTGGGCTGGAGGCTTTGGATTGAAAGGGTCAACTGGAATTGGGTTACTAGCTAAGGCTGAACTATAGGGTTTGGGCATCGTCCCAAGGACAGTGAACTTGTTACTGGTTTGGTAAATTGGGTTTACTGGATGAGGAACTAAGGCTCCATTCAGCTGATTACTTGGGCCAGTAGGGCGACCCGGACCACGAGAGGATGATGCACCGCGGATACTCATGAAGGTTGCACGGTACCTGTGTTAATAAATTCCCTAGTGAGAAAATCAGGAATGGAATTATTACTGCCTTTAATGTATTCAATTTCAAAATCAAAGATACTCAAAAGGGCTTGCCATCTAGCAAAGGAGTGTTTAGAAGCTATGTTTTCAACATCTTTCTCTAACACATATTTTGCAGATTTGCAGTCAATTCGAACTAAAAATTTTTGATTTAATAAATCAATTTGAAATTTATTAATACATAATACAAGAGAAAGTATTTCTTTTTTAATAGTGCTATAATTTAACTATGTACTATTCCATGCACCGGAATGAAAACGGACGATTTGTTCTGGAGAATCTGGAGTTAACTTTTGCTTGAGAATACCTCCGAAACCAATATCTGAGGCGTCAGTTTCAACAATCTTAAATGCAGAATCATTTGAAATACCAAGACAGGGCAATGCCTTGACGTATTTTTTGACTTGTTGGACGACAGAAGTATGAATGTCAGTCCATGGGGGAGGATTGTCTTGCAAACGCTGAAAGAGAGGTTTGCAAATTTTCCTGAGGTTTTTATAGAACTTGCCAATATAATTGAGCGAGCCCAGAAACCTCTGCAGTTGGGTTTTATGGGTAATTTTATCTGGGAATCTGTCGACGAATTGAATAGCTCTATCAATTGGCCGTATGAGTCCGCGATATATAATTAATCCAAGAAACCGAACGTTAGCTTGAAACAAGCTGTATTTGGAAAGTGAAAGAACAAGTCCATTGTCTTTGACCGTTTTAAAGAACGATTTCAAATGTTTGACATGTTCTTCAATGGAATTGGAAAAAATGAGAATATTGTCAATATACACAACAATAAAATGACTGAAAGGGTTCAAAATGTCATTGAGGATATTCTGGAATTCACTTGGAGCATTTTTTAAGCCAAATGCTTGGACATTCCATTCATAATGACCAAATGGAGTGGTGAATGCAGTTTTATATCTATCTTCTGGGTGAATAGCAATTTGCCAAAAACCAGATTTGAGGTCAAATTTACTAAAGATGGTGGCATTACTCAACCGGTTAATGAGGTCATCCTTATTAGGTAGGGGGTACCTAATCCACTCTAGGACTTTGTTTAATGGCTTGTAATTGATTACTAACCTGGGAACACCTCTTTCCTTTTCTGCTTCATTGTTAACATAAAAGGCGGGACATGACCAAGGGGATTTACTAGGTCTAATTAATTTTTTAGTAAGGGGATCATTAGTTTCCTTTTTACATAACTCCATTTGTTCATGATTCATTTGAATAGACCTGGCCTTAGTAGGAATCAAATGTTCTTTGAATTCCTTAGCGTAAGGGAGCCTTACAACATGTTTTTTCCTATACCAAAAGGCATTAGGAGAATCATAACAAAGGTTGTCCTTTAAATAAGTTTTTAACTCTTCAATTTTTTCAAGAACATTTTTATTTTGAAGTTTTTCTTCAATTCTTTTGTATTTAATTTCTTCTTTTAAGAAATTTAAATGGGTGGATTTACAGTTCAATAAATTTAATGACTTGGAAATGGATTCTTCTTGAATAAACTTTAAATCTCTTTCTTTTGGTTTAATAAGAAATTTAAATATTATTCTTTTACCTAAATGTTTACAGCTTAATCCTTCATTACTGGTAGTAAATGGATACAATAAATATATAAATGGTAACCTTATAATGATTTTATCAGTAAGATTGCGAATTAAAATAAATGATGTTTTAAAACATATATCATCTTGACAGATATGCACTTTAGGCAATTTATATTTTATTTTCAAATGACTACCATTAGCTGAATTTAGTTTTTCATTAGTCTTCTTATAGTATTTGGTTAGAATAAGACCTTCCTGGATACAATTTAAATCCGCACCAGTATCAACTAAGGCGAGAAGTCGTATTGAAAGGTTTTATCAACAACCAAATCAATGGAGCTATACCATTTTTGAATGGTAATATCTTTAACTCTTTTAAGAGAAAGACCTTGAACGAATAGATCTGGTTCTTCTTTGATTCCTGAAGATTCTGGCTCATCGTGATCTTCATCACTAGAGGAGGAATCATGAACTTGAAGATCAGACTTCTGACTCTCTAAGTCTTTTCTTAAATTAGAGACTTCAATTTTTAAATTAGAGATTTCTTTTTTGAGTTTATTAACTTCTTGATTTAATTCTGGAAGGGTAACTTCTTTAACTGGGGTTTTAAATCTTTCTAGAGTTTTATTAAGGCTGAATATCGGTTTATCTTTAGCTTTAAAAATCTTGTCTTTAACTCTAGTATCTTTGGTTAACAAATCTTTTAAATGCTTAGTATATTGAACTTTAAGTTCAGGGTCAGAAATTTTACTAATTAAGTCGATTAACAAAGAGCTTTCTTCATCCTCTTTGGTAATTACACTTAATCTTTTAGTGCAACAATTTTCATTACAGTTATTAGCACAAATAGTGACTTCTTCTTCGTTACTATCAGATTCATTGTTGCTGGTACTACTTTTAGAAGAATAGGGGATGTCAGATTCTTCATTATTATCTGTATTGTTTTCTATTCTCATTAACTCTAATAATTGTTCTGTATCTTCATTAGAGATATTTAACTGAGATAATGTTTGTTTTACTCTACATTCATTTTTGTAGTGGCCTTTTTGCCCACAATTGTGGCAAACGATTTTACTCTTATCATATTTTTTAGTCCTTTTATTATATTTTTTATTAACTGGTTTGGGTTTATTGTAATAATCGTTCTGATTATTATCCTTTTTATAAGTATGTTTACGTTTGTGACGTTTATGTGTTTTAGGATGATCAATATGTCTGTGTTTATGCTTTCTTCTAGAGGGAGCAATGGGGGGCAGACCATATTGTTCACAAAATGTTCCTAACTCATAATTAGCTTTTTTCTTGTCTTTACTGGCTTGTTTAGCTAATTTAAAATCAATACACATTTTTAAGCCTATTTTTTGAATATAACTGATTATGTCACCATAAGTGAGATTATCATAATCAATATATCCTAAGTTTTTACTCAACTCTTCTCTAACTTTATGAGCGAACAATGAAGGCAAACCATTTACAAACTTTTCTTTCCAGAAAGGCTTGTTGCTATCATTTCGCAGCATAACTCTAGAGGTAAACACATCTTTGTACCACCTGAAGTCACTAAGAGTGGGACAAGTGAGATTACTGAGTTGATCGTGAATCCTTTCTGTTATACTACTAGGAGTTCCTACAAAATATTTTATTATGGTAAAAATTAAAGTATTTACTCCATCTGGCGGACCAACACCGACATCTTCATCAAAGATGGGGTTGCCGTCATCGTCTAACTGGATAGCATGAATTATATATAGTCTAGTATCTTCCATGAGATGTCTTTCCCACCAAGATCTGAGAATACCCGTGAATCCACTAGCTATTAATTCAACGATTTCTGATTGTGACAGATTGTTGAATTTAGTAATATAGCTATTTGCTACCATAGACATGTGATTTAATTTGTTTAAAATTTCTTGTTCAGTAAGACCATCAATGTTCCATTCATAAATTTTATTAGCTGAAACAGAGAATTGTTTGTCTAGGTTTCTCTCTTCGAATTGGAGATCCGGAGGAGTAGGCCTAGAATACCAATTTCTGGTTAAACTAGTGTTTTTGACTGTTAGCTTGTTTAATTGATCATTAAAATCTGGGATTGAAGTAGAATTAGAATAGTCAGCTTGACTTTCACTTTCAACTTCAGTCTCAACTTGATCTAAAGCAGAAACAGTACCACTTGGACCAGGTTCAGTTTTTAGTTTTTTGAATAACTTGTCAATAGATTTAATTAGGTTGCTATCATCATTAGGTAAACCTAATTTACTTCTATTTTCAGGTAAGTTAATCAAAGGATGTTCAATTTTTGCATCTGGTTTTTTAATAATTGTTTCTTCAAATTTTTCTTCAATTCTATCAAGCTGTCTTCCAACAGTTGCTAGATATTGATTACTAAAATTTAATTGTTCAATAATTTTTTTTATCATCTTTATTGCCATCAGAAATTTTAAAGGGACTGGCAACAACAGATGTGTTCTTAACTGGGACAAGGATCGTTTCTAGCGGAGGATGACTAGAACAGACCTTAGACTTATCTTCTTTTACCCATTGACCTTTTGTTATAACATTACACCTACTTTGGTATTGATCATACCAGTCGTAAAAGGTAATGTTTATATTTTCATTTTTTATGAATCGTTTCCATCTATTAACAATTTTATCTCGCTCCTTTTCTGTTGGATGATTTGAACGAAATAAATGTCTTTTATCTTTATTATGTTTGGAATTAAAATCTTTTACAAGATTATCCCAATCAAGAATAAAATCTTTTTTAATAACTCTTAACTGATTGTTAATGGAAATTTCAAAATCAGACTGAGTGGGAAGCTCAGAAGGAGTAGGAGAAGAAGAACTTTCTTCTTCTACTAGATCCTTTTGAGTATAACATGGGTGACTAGCTTGACCTTGATTTAAAATACCTTTTAATTTAAGATCTCTTAAAGAAGGGTTATTAAGAATTTCAGTGTCTCTTCTTGAAGATGCTATTGTACTAGCATCTTCAAAACTGCTGGAGAAATTACTCATATGATTGAGGGTTCTCAGCCGATAGCTTTGATTTACCGTATTTATTATAAGACCATGAAAACTAACCTAAAGTGCATATCTGTCAAGATGAAATGTGTTTTAAAACATCATTTGTTTTAATTCGCAATCTTACTGATAAAATCATTTTAGGGTTACCATTTATATATTTATTGTATCTATTTACTACCAGTAATGAAGGATTAAGCTGTAAACATTTAGGTAAAAGAATAATATTTAAATTTCTTATTAAACCAAAAGAAAGAGATTTAAAGTTTATTCAAGAAGAATCCACTTCCAAGTCATTAAATTTATTGAACTGTAAATCCACCCATTTAAATTTCTTAAAAGAAGAAATTAAATACAAAAGAATTGAAGAACAACTTCAAAATAAAAATGTTCCTGAAAAAATTGAAGAGTTAAAAACTTATTTAAAGGACAACCTTTGTTATGATTCTCCTAATGCCTTTTGGTATAGGAAAAAACATGTTGTAAGGCTCCCTTACGCTAAGGAATTCAAAGAACATTTGATTCCTACTAAGGCCAGGCCTATTCAAATGAATCATGAACAAATGGAGTTATGTAAAAAGGAAACTAATGATCTCCTTACTAAAAAATTAATTAGACCCAGTAAATCCCCTTGGTCATGTCCCGCCTTTTATGTTAACAATGAAGCAGAAAAGGAAAGAGGTGTTCCCAGGTTAGTAATCAATTACAAGCCATTAAACAAAGTCCTAGAGTGGATTAGGTACCCCCTACCTAATAAGGATGACCTCATTAACCGGTTGAGTAATGCCACCATCTTTAGTAAATTTGACCTCAAATCTGGTTTCTGGCAAATTGCTATTCACCCAGAAGACAGATATAAAACTGTATTCACCACTCCATTTGGTCATTATGAATGGAATGTCCAAGCATTTGGCTTAAAAAATGCTCCAAGTGAATTCCAGAATATCCTCAATGACATTTTGAACCCTTTCAGTCATTTTATTGTTGTGTATATTGACGATATTCTCATTTTTTCCAATTCCATTGAAGAACATGTCAAACATTTGAAATCGTTCTTTAAAACGGTCAAAGACAATGGACTTGTTCTTTCACTTTCCAAATGCAGCTTGTTTCAAGCTAAAGTTCGGTTTCTTGGATTAATTATATATCGCGGACTCATACGGCCAATTGATAGAGCTATTCAATTCGTCGACAGATTCCCAGATAAAATTACCCATAAAACCCAACTGCAGAGGTTTCTGGGCTCGCTCAATTATATTGGCAAGTTCTATAAAAACCTCAGGAAAATTTGCAAACCTCTCTTTCAGCGTTTGCAAGACAATCCTCCCCCATGGACTGACATTCATACTTCTGTCGTCCAACAAGTCAAAAAATACGTCAAGGCATTGCCCTGTCTTGGTATTTCAAATGATTCTGCATTTAAGATTGTTGAAACTGACGCCTCAGATATTGGTTTCGGAGGTATTCTCAAGCAAAAGTTAACTCCAGATTCCCCAGAACAAATCGTCCGTTTTCATTCCGGTGCATGGAATAGTACACAGTTAAATTATAGTACTATTAAAAAAGAAATACTTTCTCTTGTATTATGTATTAATAAATTTCAAATTGATTTATTAAATCAAAAATTTTTAGTTCGAATTGACTGCAAATCTGCAAAATATGTGTTAGAGAAAGATGTTGAAAACATAGCTTCTAAACACTCCTTTGCTAGATGGCAAGCCCTTTTGAGTATCTTTGATTTTGAAATTGAATACATTAAAGGCAGTAACAATTCCATTCCTGATTTTCTCACTAGGGAATTTATTAACACAGGTACCGTGCAACCTTCATGAGTATCCACGCTGCATCATCCTCTCGTGGTCCGGGTCGCCCTACTGGCCCAAGTAATCAGCCGAATGGAGCCTTAGTTCCTCATCCAGTAAACCCAATTTACCAAACCAGTAACAAGTTCACTGTCCTTGGGACGATGCCCAAACCCTATAGTTCAGCCTTAGTTAGTAACCCAATTCCAGTTGACCCTTTTCAATCCAAAGCCTCTAGCCCAAATCCCAGTAATCCTCCCTCTGAGTATATGCTTAGATGGACCAACCTCTTATTTCATATTGAGCCTCACATGAAACCCAGAAATGACCCAGTAAAATTGACCTCCCAATTTTTCCCTTCTGGTTGGCATTTCATGCCTCTTGCTCCTTATAAATCCCTTGTGTATTATAAGGATATTCTTGTCGAAACAGAGTCAATTTTTATTAAACCTATTTATGCCAGCAATGATAAAGCCAAAGTTCTTTACCATTCGTTATATATTAAACAGTTCATTCAGATGTCCGAATGGGGAAAACATCCCTCTGATCTTATGCAGCTTTCGAATCAGGATAACTCTTTTTGTTATTATGATTATATGGAAGCTTGGTATAAAGTTTTCCTCCATCAAAATGAGTCACACAGTCATTCTTGGTTTGTTCAATTTGACCATAAGTTCAAAAGTCATTTCCCATATTAGTTTTCCCATTGGTGGTCGAGATTTGGTTCTACCTATGACCTTCTTCCCGATCCCCTGAAAGTTCAACTCAATCATTTTTGCAATCACAAAAAATTAGATTCAGCATATGAAGGTGTCCCAGTCCTTCTTCAGTTTGTAAGTAAATAAAAGACTCCCTGGATTCTCCGATGGGAATACAGCATTCAGAACCCCACCAGTGAAATCAGTCACAATGCTTCCCCTACATCTCCGTCGGCAGATCCTTTTCCCCTTGTCACTCGCCAATGGTTTGTCAAATGGTGGGATAAATTTGACGTCAATAGAATTGTAGGTCAAGTTCAGTTAGAATTCCCTACTTCTCCTCTCAAGGTTCTCCCAGTCTCTACAGCAGAACCTTCTAGTCAAAAATCAAAAGAGTCAAGTGTCAGTAAAAAATCAAAAGAGTCTAGAGTCAGTCCCACTGGTTCGTCTTGTTCCTGTAGCATTTCTGATTTTAAGGATTGTTCCGGAAAAGAGTTAAAATTAATTGCACATGCATTAAATAAAAGAATTGATGAATTACATGAAGAAGCCTCTACAGGTTCTTCATCAGCTTCCCTCAGTCAGTATGAAGAAGATGATGATCCTTATGGCACCATCAATCTACAGGATGCTCAGAACCCATTTGCCTGACATTTCTTCTCAGTTACATGCACCTGCTCCCTGCAGCCAGTCAAAAGATGCCCTCAGCCGAAAGAAGATTCGTCTTTTCCACCGAAAGCATCTCCTTTCCACCGAAAGTATCTCTCAAGTCAAAAGTTGTGGCCACTTTGTTAAAAGTTGCCAGACGCGTCAATGAATAGTAAAAAGTCAGCACTGTTCATGAATAGTAACTTTTATCTATAATTATTTATTTTGTAATAGTAACTTTGTAATTGTTCTTTCCTTATTCTATAAAAGGAAACCGAACTTAGTTATTGAGGCAGACTTCGAAAGACTCTGAGATCCTTCTCAGATGAATCTTTAGCCTCTACCACTGTTAAGCCTTTCTTAGCCCCTCCTTCTACTATTCTACTTTTCTTAAATGTTCTGAGTAAGTCCAGTCAATTCAATTTGTAATTTGTAATCAGTTTGTATATTTGTAAACAGTTATTTCTAATCAATAAAATTATATGTTTTAGTAATTAAACTATTATATTATCTGCACCTCTGATTCAATTAAATTCAGTTCAGTTGCTTCCGTCCCGAAATGGTATCAGAGCCATGTTGTTTCTGTTCTAGTTGACAGTAAGACATTTACAATTGTTCATCTTCAACCGTTTTCAAAATTTCTCTTTTATTCTTATTCCAAAGTCACCTGATTTACTGTAGTCCACCTTGTTCTTGTCAAACCTTTGTAAGTCTCTTGGGTGAGCAGTGTTGGTTTTTGAACATAGGTATGAGTCTGCTTAAGGTAATAGGATATGAATGGAAGAATAATGAATAAAAACTGTTATATATATATATATATATATATATAATATTAACTAAAGTTGTTGTATCCCTTGTCCACCTTTTTCAAAAGCAACTAAATTCAATATGATTAGTAGCAGCATCCCATGTAACAGAATTCAGCATTTTTGAAGATTCAGCATTTGTAACAGGTGAATCATGCATAGCGAGGATTGTCAAATCTATGGTTTCGCAAATTGATAACGTTTATTCCTCTTTTTTTTAAAAAATAAATTTTATACAATAAAATTATGTCCAATTAAATTATTCTAAACACATATCAACATACATATCAAATTAAAATAATTAATAATTCGCATAAAAGTTTGACTCTGATGCCACTGTTAGGTTTGTAATATTTATACACGTAATCAAATTGCAAAAATAATCGAAAGTATGGAAAATCAGAGTTTTAAAATTTTACAAACCATATACCCGGATCATCTTTTATGCACAATTATTAATTAAACGAAAAGAAGAAGAACAAGAATTATACCCTTGAATATTCGAGCTTTCTCAGGTACAAGTTCACCTCCAAATCCTTTCGCGTTCAACTTGAATCTACCGAGTTTGGTTCTTTCCTTTGATCAACGTTAGCCACCCAAGTGTTTGGACTCTAGAGGTGATCTACCAAGAAAAAAGAAATATTTAAGAAGAAGGGTGGTTGACTAAACGCTAGTTTTCTATCTCTATAGAAAAAAACGTACTCTCCAACTATTGGAATTGTGTATGTTGTGAAAAAGTCAACAACAACTCTTCCACACCCATAATAAGACTCCTCTTATTTATAGATGTAGGCAACCCTCCTTAACAATTAAGGAATTGGGTTTTATTTTAATTAATTAAATTTTTTTAATTAATTAGGTTCTTAATCTTATTAGGAATAATTAATTAAATTTTTTTAATTAATTTACCACCTAATCTTATTATGAATATATGAGAGTACTTTTATTAATTAATTTTCAAACTCCTTTAGGAATTAAATAATAATAATAGTAATAATAATAATAAGACTCCTCTTATTAATTTATATTTAATATTTCTAAAATATTAAATAATAAATATTAAGCTATTTAATTTATTCTATCATCATAGATTAAATTAAATATACTTAATTTATTATTACGATTATGCCATTAACTTCTTAAATAATTATTCTTCCTTTTATGGTGTGACCCTTTAGGTTCTTCATATTAAACCGGTTGTGAATAAATCAATTAGAACAATTCTAATCTTATTTAAATAAATAAATTATACTATTAATTTATTTAAATAAATAATATTTATTCTATAATAGGGATAAGCCTCCCTAGCGATCAACGACTTTTCAGATAATATAGATTTCAACATTAATCATAAAAAACCTTTGAATAAATAGTTACCGTACAATTCAATCCTTCCACCATACAATGTCTCAATTAAATATAAGACATGGAATAACTGTCAAGTCTTATTTTATTTAATTATATGTATTTCGACTCTTAAATGCACAACACCAAATAATATAAATTAGAAACTCCTTTATAATTTTATTTTGCCTTGGCCAAGGACTACTGAGTTGTCATTTATTGAATCACATAAGACATTTTTCTTCTTTTACTAGAAGTAGTAGATTTTTTATTGATCATACATTATCTCCATGTACAACTTGTTATACCCAAGCATACCCTTTGATATATCCTAAGGGTCTTAAGAATAAGTCAAAGTATAACTCATCATACACAAGATACTATGATGATCTCAAGTCCAAGGATCACTTGCACTACTATCACTACAGGAATTCCTATTGACAGGCAAGTAAAACTCCATTAGGTATTCCTTAGCGAGCCACGTTCAGTGAACTTATTCTCTAATAAGCACCTACATACTTGCTTTAGTGTCTCCACACAAATGATCATAAGATCAATCATCCTCATCCAATGAGCAAGCAACGTATGTACCAATCTATCCGGATTCACTAATCCCCAATTTAGTAATCCAACGATTGGAAACTATTTTAGTTTTAAGCTTTCTAAGAATTTAGATCTCATTAGAATGATCATCATCATTATTCTAAAAGCATTGCTTAAAACTATGGGTTTATCACATATTATAAAACAACATCATGTAGATAATTAAAAGCCTTTAATAAATTAATACTTTTTATTAATAAATGAATAAGATTGTTACAAAGTATATGTTTTATCATTAAACATGATTGGCTTGTGTGCATACTACTTTCAGTATTCAAGAATATATATATATATATATATATATATAAGCAGTAAATGCTCTGGATATAAATTCAGGCTCAATCGAGGCATAACTTGATGATGTTAGTAAAATATATATTTATACAAAAGTAATAAAAAGTCACGGACTGAAGTCCGGGCATACACACACAACACGACTCTCAATGTGAGCAAATGTGTGTAAGAAGTGGAGAGAAAGGCTTTAAATGATGTAAGAAGGCTTATAGTGGACTGTCAAAGAAGACTTCAATAGCTTTAAATGGATGAATACTCGATTCCCGTCGGTAGAAAATAGCCAAATATGAGCTCACAAGTGTTTAAAATGAGAAAGCACTCAATTTATAGTGTGTACAGAGCAAATTGGATAGGGTTTTCTCACCTTTTCTCTTTGCAAAATGGTTGCCCCAAGCTCTCTATTTATAGAGGGGGGTGCCGCAGGTGTACCTATGGCAGCCGCAGATGCACCTGCGGCTGCCCGGGGCACCCTCCGTGGGTCTCGCCGTCTCGAAGTACGTGCACGCGTGCAACATGATGTCCGCACAAACTTTTAGAACTTCAATTCGGGCATCCGATCGAGATGTATAAGACCTTTTTCGACATCCTATTGTCGAGAGCTACACAATAACATGGGAGTAGAGGTTGTACGAAGTCAGGAAGATGGGACCATGCCCTGAGTCTTCAATTCTTCAAATTCTCTCCGGTGTGTTGTCCTATGTAGTAGTCACTCGGGATTGGAGCTATTTGGTTCTTGTAGGACATTCCTGTATGTAATGTATGTTGAGACAGCGCGAATGTGGGATTGAGGTGGCAAAATAACATTTTTGCCCCTCACTGGGGTTATCTCCTATTTAGGCTGATTTAGCAGTCATTGCTCAGGGTTATCTCTGATATTGGGTTGCTGTAAGTGTTGAATGCATGTCCTCCCGGGGTTATCTCTGGGTTTGGAGCTGAGTGCCTCGGGGCTATCACCGAGTGTTGAAGCTGATTGCATGGGTTTGAAACAAACATTTCCGGGGTTGTCTCCGGAACTACAATTGTACGCCTCGGGGTTATCTTCGAGGTTTGAACTGTATCTCCCGGGGTTATCTCCGGGATTGGAAATGAAGATCTCGGGGTTGTCTCCGAGATGGAACTGAGGATTTCGGGGTTGTCTCTGGAATTAGAACTGCATTCCTCCGGGTTATCTCCGAGGTTGAAACTGAGTATCCCGGGGTTGTCTCCGGGACTGGACTGAATATCTCGGGGTTATCTCTGAGATGGCAAACTGAGTATCCCGGGGTTGTCCTCGGGACTGTGCTGCTTCGACTTCCAGGGTTATCTCTGGAAGATAACTTTGCCCTCCTACAAGGTTAGTAACAAGAATGCAAAATTTCGAGTGTCTACAATATGTATGTATATATATATATATATATATATATATATATATATATATATATATATATATATATATATATATATAGAGAGAGAGAGAGAGAGAGAGAAAAAAGGGAGAGAGAGAAAAAAAATTGAGATAACTTTCTACCGACAGTTTTGAAAAATGGGTAAGTGGGGGTCCATGCAATAAGCCAAATTTATAACAAATACTTCATAAAATACCCCTCTATTTATCTCAATTCACTTGGCTTCTCAAAAACATATTTTTAATAACATTCATCATTAATATTATAACTCACAATATTAACAACCAGATCATTTCTAGGAAAGAGGGGGCTTTCCTATAAGGATTTCTCCTTATTGGCGCGCAATTAGGTGACCAAACTCCTTTTCTCGACAGAACTTTCTAGACATTATCAATAATGCAAATAATAATATGAATAACTTTGTCGTCTCAATTATTGATTTAATAATATAAAATATTGTGACAATAATTGAATCAATAACGTGAGATACTATGCAGCAATTAATGTGGTAATAATTGAGTATAACTGAGTGACTTCTTACGTAAGCATCAATAATCAAAGATATTGTACAATACCGTATGCTACTATGCAACCACGCGTATTACTGTACTTTTATCACCGGGTAATTCAACAGTTAACGGTAAAACTTTCGCCGTTATTTTTATAAAAAGATATTTTTGTCGTTTTCTAACTCCGACAGTAATTTCGTTGTGGGGTCCACTAATGATTGTGCCGTCGTACGAATATTCCCTGTGATAAAACGAATATTCCCTGACCAAACGAATATTTTATGATAACTTGCTTACTTTGCAAAATTTGTAAATATTACCCACAACTATAACATTATATCAAATCCACACCTTATTACTTAAAATGATATTTAGAGAAAATTAATATTTATTCATAAAAGTTGGGGTCTTACATGTGATCTACTCTTTTATATAGTATTTATTTATATATCTTTTGCATCTTCCAGGCAGATTGAAAACTAAATGTCTTTTTGGAATCTCTGAACTCAACTATATTTAATTACTTCACTAAACAAAATACAAGGCAGACATAAATTGCTTAGTTTTGAGTAAAGCTATGGATACTCAAAATGATGACTATTACTTCCCATAATTTATGATATTTTTAGTCATAGTAGCGTAAATCATCTAATTATTTGTATTTGGATTTTTATCAGTTCATGTAGATGGAAGGATGTGCTTGGATATTTTTACAAAATAAGTGGAATCCTATTTTATGATGCTACAGCTATACTTATTTCTATTCAGGTGTGCCTAGTTATGTACTTTCTAAGTCTTTCCTGATATATTTTCTTATATGGTGTTGGTGTATATACTTGGCATGAAAATTTTCTTTGTTACTGAGGGTTGCATACAAACAATGTCTGTTGTTGTTCACTAAAGCTTTTTATGTCACTAAGTTCAAATTATAGAATATAAACCTTTGATTCTGACCATTTTCTTAATATAGTTTTTTCTTTTTGTCTTTTTTCTGACAAGTTGTTCTCTAAATGTAATTAATATTTATTAATAATGTCAAAGCCTCAAAGTATGAACTATTGATGGCACTGAACTTTATACATAATTTTACTTCTATGAAAATCTAAAAGTAAAATTGTTAGTGCACTTTATTTTATAATGAAGGTTTTCTATTGTGTTTATATGCTTGATTGGCTAGTATAGTAGTTTATGATCATGTATTTGAATTATAATGGGCTTCGCCGCAAGTTTTGCTCATGTGAAATTAAATCAAACTATACCATCCTAAATTTAAAATTTGAAATTAATGAAGCTAATTCAACTATTATACAAACCTAATGATGAAATGTTGTTGCTTGTCTTTTGATTTTCCATGTGAATAGAATGCATATTCTGCCCCTCCCCTGCATTCGAGTAATATTATAGCATCACGTCCCTCCCTTGTGTAATAGTCTTTGAATGTGTTCTCTTAGTGATTTGATTTTAATATTTAAAGCTGTCATTTTTCTTTGATTGATCTTCGGATTGTTTTTAGGAGTTGACCATCGTGACAGATACTTTTAGACAGGAAAAGCATCTACAATACAACTTTGAGCATGTCCATCATGTCAACCGGTGTTAACAGGTTGATCCAGACTTCTATCTTCTACAGTTTATTCTAATTCTACTTTGTCACTGTAGCTTTTATTGCTTAAAAGTTAAAACCCTTCCACTTTTTTTGTCCAACCAATGTTATTGTTCTAAGCCCAACTAAAGATTTATTATTAATTTGACAAGAGTCTCTGCGATTGAAGTAACTTAAATATTTTGTTTTATAGTGATCGATTGTTCACAGAGTTTTGTGATACTTTGACGTGTCTGTTGAATTTTGAAGATATCTTTATATTTGTAAAGAAGATGGGTGTTTAGGGTCAACATTTACCCATCTCATGTTCCATTTTACAGCATGTTTACAGCTTTTCAGACATCCTAAGTGATCAGGAGATCTATGGAGATTGCATCACAATTTTCAAATTTCTTATTTTTATATAACTTAAAATAATATGTTGATTTCAATTCTGAATTAGCGGGTATTTATGAATTTCACAATTTTCAGATATCTTATTTAAGAATGAATCAAAGTACTTTCTTTTGCTTCTTCTTCTGCTTCATATGCTTCATATGATGTTTTGTTATTAAAATGAATTTGACAATGATATAATGAAAAACTATTTCGTTACCAAAGCAGAACGCAGTAAAAGATTTAGCAACAATTTTTTTCTAATTTCATCAACAAGTTTTCGTTGGTAATGACATTAAAATACAATTTTTGGTCAACAAGAAGTTAACTTAATTACAACGTGGAGGATATTGTTGCTATAAACAAAAGAAAAGACAACATTTATATTATTGCTAATCATAACAACTTTTGTTGCACAGAAAAAGTAAACGACAATTTATAGTATCGTTGCTAATTGACAATAACTTTTGTTGCTCTAGAAAAACAATTATCTTCGAATAGTATCGTTGCTAATTAATCATAATTATCCATAACAAAACCAATGGCAATGAAAAATTTCATTGCAAATTAATATATAACTGGTTTATTTTGTACATTTAGCAACAAACATATTTACCAAAAGGTATACAATTAGCAGCGAAAACCAATTACGGCAACAATTTCCATACTGAAGCAATGACAAACATCGTTGAAAAATGTGTATCAAATGCAACAAATTTCATCTTTGTTGACAAAAAAAAGATTCTTTTCGTTGCCAATTAGGCGGATTTTGTAACGAAAATTTCTTTTTAGTAACAATTTCTAATATAATTTGCTACAAAAAATTTTTGTTGCTAAATGATCTATGATTTTACACGAAAACAAAGTTTCGTTGCGAAATATCTTACTTTCTACAACGAAAAAAAAGTTTCGTTGCTAGATAATTTAACAACGCTCATTGCGCAACGACATGTTCAACGACCGAAAAATCGTTGCAAATGGCCTTAGGCAACAAAATTTCGCACCTTTAACAACGAAAACTGTTTGTTACAAAATCACGATTTTTTTATAGTGTAACAGTCGTTAGAATATATAAGAACAAGTATCAAGTCAAACCATTTAAGTCTAGTTTGATTTTTGATATTAATTCGATATCCTGATTGCTTTATCGGATAATTATCGAGTCTATTTTTCAATAAAACTCTATTTAAAAGCTTCAATATTATTTTAGATAATTTAATTATCATTTATAATATTTTTCAGAAGCTCATAATAATTTTTAAATAATTACAATGATTTTTCAAACATTAATATCATTTTTAAATGATTTAATTACTAAATAATTTCATTATCATTAATATTTAAATAATTTAAAATATTAATGAAATTTATGTCAAAATATTAAAATTTATTTATAATAACTTAAAATATTTTTAAAACCTTAATATCATTTTTAAAACATTAAAATTATTTTTAAATGATTTATCTAACAAAATTATTAAATATTTGTATTATCATTAGTATTTAAATAAATTAAAATACTAATGAAATTTATGTTAAAATATTAAAAGTTATTTATTATAACTTAAAATAATCTTTAAAACTTAATTATTAATTATTAATAATTATTTACTATTTATTATAATTTATTTTTATTCAAAATCATCACTAAAGGCCTATCGCGACATAAATTGTCACTATAACTGTTCTTCAGCCCTTGAAGAAAAGCCAGGTCAACGCTTTGAAGGCTACTTTGACCAGTTTTAATTTCCAGTTGGTTAGTTTGTTGGGCATGAAAGTGTATCAATGATGTAGTACTCCTGTAATACTACAAGTAAATATGAATTTCTGGGTCTAACTATATCATAACAGAAAGATATGAGTGGTCAAACGACATATCTAAACTGTTCTTCAATTTTTGGAATTTTCAGAAATGCAGTCAATGCCGGTCAACGCTTTTTGGGCTTGAATAATTTTGATTCTGTGCATTCTTTAAGTGATCTAGTGACAAACTTGTAGTATAAGTGTCAAGCTACAAAAGTATGACAGTGGTTTATCTTATGAACATTACAAGTGAGAGATCTAGTCTGGTCAAACGGCTGTCATAGCCTGTTCATCATGTTTTTTGGAATTTGCAGAAAACAGTTTTTTTGTGATCAGTCAACTACTTTTGACCATTAATAACATGGATCCTGGTTATTATTTAAGTGATAAAATGTCATGGAATTGTAGTATATATGACAGGGTATAAAAGTGTGACACTTATCAAGCATAACAACATTACGAATTAAAGATCTAAGCCTTCAAAAGTCTTGTCAGACAACTGCTGGGCATTCTGAGTTTTCTAGAAACAGTTTTCATGATCGGTTAACGGGTTTTGACCATGAATAACTTTAGTACAGAGTTCCTATGGACATGATTTCACTTCCAGTTTGTTAACCTCGTAGCACAGTCCAACTACAAAGCTTTAAACATATCTAAACATTAACAGATCATGATCTAGAGGCTCTGACATTTGACTGTCAGACCACATTTTTAGGCTTTTGGACAGTTTACTTAAATCTTCATTTTTATGCACATAAATGTTATGGATTCATGTTTTATCATCCCATATCACTAAAAACATAACATTTAACATATTTAAACACTAAAACATGAAATCTACTGAAGCTTTAAAGATCTAGCATGAGATTAGGGTTTTTACCTTTTTGAACAACCCTTTGATTTCCTCTTTCAGATTCTGGTTTTGGATGGCTATGGAGTGGATATAGCTTAACTTATGTCTGAGATTCAATATAGGATTCATTGACTTGGTGAATAAAAGGCTTGACTAAACATAAGAAACTAAAGTAAGAGATTTTATGTCTTTAATCCATTTCATTTAATGACTAAGCTTGATTTAATAAATGTGGCTGATGTTAGGTGTCCAATTTTGGTTGGCAAAGCTTGATTTCCAACACATGGTGTATCTCAAATTGATGAGTCATCAATATTTGATCTTATCCCTTTATTAAAAGAAAAGTAAAAGGGTATTTTGGTCATTTCACATTCAAAAGGATATTTTGGTCATTTCACAAATAAATTTAAGGGTAGTTTTGTCATTTCACATGTTTTCCTTAAATTTTGACACTTAGGATTTACTAATTAGCATTAGCATTTGCAAAATGGGTTAAGGTTTCACAATTAGGATTTATGGTTTCTAAATGAACATTAGGGTTTCCCTAATTAGGTTTACATCTAATAACACTTAATATTAATTACATAAATACACACAATCTTAAATACAATTACAATAATAAATGTATTAAGATTCAAATCCCTATTGATAATTCTTATTAGGGTTTTGATCAGTTATTAATCTTGGCTTCATTTACCTTTCTTAGTCAATTTAAAATAAATAAATTGATTAACTTGCTTAATTCTTATCACGTATGCTCAAAGTAACAATAATAATAAAAAAAAAATTATTTGTACGAATATACATATATAGTCGTATAAAATTCTCGATCCTTACATTCTCACCTCCTTATAAAGATTCCGTCCCTGGAATTACTATTACTGAACATTCAATTTATGTCTATCCTTAGACCTTTATTAATCAATCAATTTATTACCTTAATATCGGTATTACATCATTCACTCTTTTCTATCCTATTTAGGGCGAAAAATATGTACTTAACGAGACATGGCTCATAATTTGCTTAGCGAGACATGGCTCATAACAAGAAATGGCTCAGTATTCACATATTCAATGCAGTATGTATATACATTAAAAAAATTTAATTCATAAAATATATGCTAAATATTTGATTTATTACATCTTTCCCCCCCTTATAAAGATTCCGTATTCCGAGTCTTGAACTGCTACGAGTTTTGATCCATTGCTTGCGGTCTGCTTGCACCAATTATGGTTCTAGCACTATGTCGTTTATCATTTTCTTTCATACAAAACATTTTAGGACGACATGCCTATATTCGAGTAATAACTATTTATATGCGTATTCCACGCAAAACACAAAGTCGATTTATCTTAGATACTCTTCGACTTGCTCTTGCGAGTAACTTTATATGATCCGATACGATCGAAATTAACATTTTATATTTACCCGATATATCATAATCCAGTTACCAACGGAACTCAAATTCTTTCTTCAAAATCCTTTTATTAACAAGTTATTATTATTATTATTATTATTATTATTATTATTATTATTATTATTTTATTTTTATTATTAACCTATGTCTTTTCCTGAAATTCTCTTTCGTATTTCTTTATTCAAGGAATTCAATTGCTCACAAGGGTAAACTTACTAATCTTAATAAACTCACGGTATGAAAGGGAAAAAAATTATATCCAAATCAAACGTATAAATTTACAAAATTGATTATGGATTGTGGCTTTAACAAAAGGGTTAAATCTGGACAGCCTGGACTTGATGAGGTTTATAACTTCCGAAGCCAAATGTCTACCATGAATACAAGTACCCTTGAAAATTTTGTTGTTTCTAGCTTCCCAAACTTTGTAAGTTGCAACTGCTAAAGTGAGTCTGAGTATGTATTTAGTTAGCTTTCGACCACTATAATTTAGAACAGAATTTATTAGGTCATCCCAAATCAGAGGCATATGATGCCATTCACCAAGCTAGAGCGCTTCTTTGATAATCAAAGAGGAATACTAACAAGTGAAGAATAAGTGTTCAAACGATTCAGGGTGATTCTGACAAAGAGAGTGCAACGCCCCGAAATCCGGTCTATCTTCACAACCAGATTCCGTACCTCACGCGTACATCATTCATCCAACATACATCATTATATACTGAAATATAACAACATACATTCTCAAATCCCAGGTTCTGGAAACCTTATAATCTCTTTCGTTACAAACAATAATAAATACATTATTCATTTCATCTTACAAGAGTGACTTTTATCCGCCACCAAGGATACATAAAAGTTCATTAACTAGTCTATAGTTCAGTTTTATCTTTCTACATTACAAGTCTTCATTTGATCTTCTCGCTCATTCACATTCTGAATTGCACTTCATCTGGATACCGTCAGCTTGATCTTTAAGGGATCCTTAAGTTCTTCTAACCTCGTTCGCTGAAAATATTTTTCATTTAAAAGCAAGTGTGAACATTCAATTGCCCAGCAAGTCATAACAGTTGAACAAACAACTTCAAGAGTTTAAACATTTCTTCAGAACTTCGATAACCGAACAAAGGTTATGAAGCAGCTTGAATAATAGGAATAGTCCCGATTCCTATCATCTTAAAACATCTATCATTTTCACTTTGAAATAATTTCATTCCTCTACCTTTTTCATACACATCCTGTCTGGCTAGAATCATTAGCACAGACTTAACAATAACGGTTCATGTATAAACAGAGCATACTTGTATTAAACAGTCAATCATAGAACAGTTCATATCATAGAAACACCGAAGTGTTCAAATTGTGGCACAAGGCCTCATACATACTACCACCTTGTACATACATCGCACATATGCACATAGACAAGACTTCTCAAGTTCAACATCTGAGAAGTTCAAGAAACTAGCATTCATATAATATGAATGAAGTTAGGAAACTTGCCTTACACACAGCTATAACTTACGCTGAACTGCTCATTCCAATTCCTATATAACACATAAGGAGAAAAGATAAACACCAATTAGTTATATATTGAACTTAAGCATTGGTTTACTTAACTTTACTTCTTAGGGTTCGCGCTCTTTGCAATATAAGTTTACGCGACTAACTTCCTTTACTAGTTTACGGCGTAATGACATACGGAGATGTCTTATTCATACATTCATCATCTTTGATGGTTTACATTCTTATCTGACTAACATTCGGCTTTCATTAATCTTATTACCGTTCATTATGACTTTCTTGATAATTCATAACTTATTTAATACTTTTGTTATCCATTACATGAACCCCATGTTCATTACTCATTCTTAGTGTCGAAGCCATGCTGATCGTTGTATGCTCAGACCGCTCGTCCATTGCAACAACATTGCGTTCACAGCGTTTATATGTTACACATTTATCTCTCATTATCATGACATAACATCGAAATGTTATTCATTACCCTCATCACCCAACGTCTAAGGAATCACAACCATAGCAATCCCTCACGTTCATTCATCCCGACTACGGTCCCCGGACATCGGTTACATAACCCGCGATTATATTCTTTGTCTTTTAATCTCGTTTAATCTTTACGTTCAACCTTTACTAAAGGTTTAAATCACTTGATTAAGTGTTATATTACGTGAACTACATGTTCATTATCTATCCGTACACTTCCCCCAGGAGTTGAGTAGTTAAACTCTCCTCACTGGGCCTTGCCCTGCACTGGCGCTGCGGCGCCGTGCCCCTTCCTTTACCTCGTGCTGCGGCGCCCCCTACTTCACCTTCTTCCTTTGGTCTGGCGCTGCGGCGCCAAACCCTTTGTTATCTCTTGTGCTGCGGCACCACTCTCCAGATGTTTATGGTCGAGCTCGCGAGCTGCGGCGCCACTTCCCAAAGCTCAGTCGGCGCTGCGGCGCCGAGCCTAAACCCTAAAAATTTCTCTAAGTCTTGAATCAAGTTTGAGACGCTTCCTTCCCGATCTCATAACTCTTTCGTTATAACTCAGAACGAGGTCGTTCCAAAGCCATTCTCTTCTTTATATTACGTACCCTAATAACCCTCAGCCATAACTTCGTTCTGAATTCGTTAACGTGCCATTCGATTGGCTTGATCTTCACCTTTCGTTCATTTTTACGCTTTTAATGTTCTTCGCTCGCTCGTTCGTAATTCGATCATCCGAACTCAAAACTCGTTCGTTCTTGAGTCCACGACTCATGTTTTCTATGTTCCCTTACTTCCTTATGAAACCCTATACATTTGGGTTCATTTACTAACTTTCTAATTCTCGTTCGTGTTTTACGATTTTTCGCCATAACTTCGTTATAACCAAGTTTTAATCAGTTCTTCATGAACGTTTCTACCGTTCCTAACCAATCAATAAGCATCTAACTTATACGTGATGGTTTTAAACTTGTCCATCAACAACAATTAAACTACGATGGTTTTAAATTTGTCCATCAATAACGTTCTTCGTGTTCTTCGCGTGTTCTTCGTGTTCTTCGTTCGTTCTTCATTTTAATCGATATTTTAGATTACGATTTCACTTTTTATTGGAATTTGATGTTATAAAACAACATTCCTTACTTATTTCACCTACTTATTCATATAATCCACTCGGATCGTTCTAATTCATTACGAATCTTATACTTCCTTAAGAAATTTACAAACTAAACTTCAAATTCTTATTTCTTCTTTTCTGAATGATTTCAACCATATGAAATCATTCCTAACATTATTTACTTCTTATTCTCATTAAGTTATGTTATTAACATATAGGACTTAAAGAGAAATTAAATTCGACTAGGTTTTAAGTTACCTCTCTTCTTTATTTTTCTTCTGCTAGACAAAGCCGACGATTTGCAAGCTTTTCTATTTCACGATCACTTTCAATCCGATCATTCATGCTCATGCTCTTCCTTTTCCCTCTTCCTCCGAGCTCTCTCTCTCTCTCTAAGATGTAGGATTTTCAAAATCCCATCAAATGAACATAAGGCTTCCTATTTATAGAAAATCTAAAGCTAGGGCAATTTGGTCATTTCGCCCCCTTAACCTCCTTACTATTCCTATGCTTAGCCACCAAGTTTACTTAGCCACCAAGTTTACTTCGCCATTAAGTCTTCTTAGCCCTTCAGTCTTCTTAGCCATTAAGTTTGCTTAGCCCTTAAGTTTACTTAGCCCTTAAGCATAAGCACTTTACTTAATTATTAAGTTTACTTAGCTATTACTTAACTTATCCCTTACTTAGCCTTTAAGACTAAATCGTATTCTACGCATCTCATTCTCGTATTCTCTTCGTATATAGTTCGTACGATATTCGTATTATACGTTGTATTAATCTTCGTACTATACTTGTATAATAACTAGTATTACACTCGTATTTCTCATGTATAATAACCCTAATTATTATACGAGATCATTAAATTCTCGGAACTTACTTTTCCTAACCCTTAAGTTTTAAGTCCGCAGGTGAAAACTTCATTTTTGCCATAACTAAAATATTATTGAATATTCCATCACGTCTCAAAATTTTACGTAATCATTAATTTCTCAGAATTTCAAAATAAATCTCCGAGCAGAAACTGATGAATAGTGCCTATTTCGTCTTTTTTCCCGGAAATATTTTTGTTCCCAGAAAATTTTTATTTTCGTCTTGAAAATTCTTACTCATTCAATCTAGCTCGTAGCCAGAATCCTACCGACTTATAATCATCCTAGGTTATAGAACGATTAATAAACACATAAGACAGAATAGTATTAATAAAAATTAGTTTTATTAATAACTAATTCTTTAAACCTAAATTCTGGATGATCCGAATTTTCGGGTCGTCACATTCTTCCCTCCTTATAAAAATTCCGTCCTTAGAATTTCTTCAAACCGCACCCTTACCCGGGTCATCACATTCACCCCTTCTTCACAGAATTTCGTCCTCGAAATTTTAGCTTACTCTACTTCTCAACTTCCCTTCAACGGAGTTCTTATCTTTTCCTCATTCCTAACCCCCATAACCTATCAAGAATCATGAAGTAGAAGGAATAACAAGGAATATAAAATTTCCTTTTAAAACGTTTTATACTTTTGCTGAGGGGTCAAAGCGACCATGAACTCTTACTAGGTTTAACAGCATTTCGCCATAAGCCCTTCTTTAATGGTCAGTTTACAATCACCAAGAAAGTAAACTACCTCTTCCATGTTCTCCTCAGACTTAATCATTAGATTCCGCACCAAAACAATTTGGTTTGGCACAAGTTCTCAAAGAAAGCTCAATTTTCTTATAACATGACATACCATTTATCTAGCCGAATCAAGTAGCTTAGACCATACCAATAAATTGGTTATCAACGTGAAACATTCGTTTAGTCAATTCAATTGGCATTGACTACTTCTTTAAATTCTTTTGTAATACATCAAAACGTTTTATGACGTCATGATACCGTACTTTTTACAGTACGTTAAGGACTTCGTCAATTTGTGACTTCGTCATTATACATCATATCATAGCGGGTTGTTGATCCTAAGATCACATCCAACACCAGGTTCAATTGCATTAATAACTCCATCCTTTTACCATCCTTGCATCAAATGCACGGATGATATAAAATTCATTTTGATATTTTAAATCAATTTCTGTCTAGCCGAAGCAATTAGCATAGACATACCAAGAATAGTTCTTTTAAAATTTGTTGGTTCCAAAAGTTGAACCAATTCTTTCCTTTTAAAAATGTACATATCAGCACGAGTTTAATAAACTTCGAAATCTAGCATAGCTAGAAGACTTGGAATATCCTATTTCTCTATCTTCCTTCATTAGACAATACTTAATCTTCTCTAGCACCTTCATTGCTAAGTCTACTGAAAATACTTACTTGCAGTCTAAACATTCCTATATCATAATACAGTCCATCAACTTATCACACATTATGAGTTCAGAAACTTTCCACAATAATATGAGTTTAAGAACATCCAGACAGACCATAAGCGTCCATTCGCTGAGATGTTCGAAAACATACCATATTATTATGAGTCATGGACTTACCATAAGTATGAGTTTCAGGAACTCGCACCTACCTTATCGTTCTCTACCTATCAAGAATATACAGGAGAAAAGATTCACCTTCTCGTCATATACATCTTGATAGCGCGACATATTATTCCAATGATTATCACTACCAGAAGCTAAGTGATTGTAGAACCAAACATAATTCCCTGCCTATACAGAAAATTGGTCAACTCAGCTACTGACCGATATAGGAAGTTATGTGTAACAACCCGATATTTTCTACATAAATAAATAAGAAATTTTGCGTATAATTTTTTTTTTTTTTAAGGATGAGAATTTGTATAAGATTACGTGTATGTGTATTTATGTGGTAAATAAAAATATATTTATTACATAAATATTTACAAATGAATTTATTTTAGAATTTTTGATTATTATAAAGTATATACTTATAATAATTAAATTATGGTAGAAATATTTTTAGTAATTATTTTCCATGAAAATATAATCATATATTATATATGAAGTGATTTCTAGAATAATTATAATAATTATTTTATTATATGAATTTTAGTATAAGTTATTATGTTAATTATTTTACCTTAATTGTTAAGGTTAAATGTGAAGAATAAATCAGATATGGAATCCAAACCCTAATTTTGGATTATTGTCAAGATATGAGAATAATAATATAATATTAATTATATTTTGATTTTTCAGTGCTATGAATATGTACTGTATTTCCGTAATGATAATGGTAGGTCAGTTACGGTGTATTATGACCAAACCCTAGTAATAATGCTAAACCTTAATTTGAGATCCAAATTAGAGTGCAAGATTATTTTATAGGTGTGTTATATAATTTATGTCGTGTATTAAATGTATTAATTAGGTGAACCCTAATTAAAATTCTAGAAACCCTAATTTCTAAAAAACCCTAATTATAATCTAGAAACCCTAATTAATTTTTGGAAATGAGGAACCCTAATTTGAAATTTAAATTAAAGTTCGAGATTGGTTGTAATTGTGTTAATGTGATTAATTAACAAGTATTATAATCTCAATTGCTAATTTTGGAAATCCTAAAATTTTAAACCCTAATTTGATAATTAGAAAACCTAATTATAAATTTGTAACCCTAATTATCAAAATCGTAAACCCTAATTGCTATTTTAGCAATGTTAATGATAATTATATGATATTAAACCCTAATGTTCCTGTATAGCGTAATTAGAAAATTAATCATAATTAGAAACCTTAATTTCAAAATGTTAGAAACTAAAGTTTATTTAATTTTTTATTTGATTTTAATTTTATTTTGTGCAAACCCTAATTGCAATTCTAGAAATTCTTTTTTTTGTGCTAAACCTTTTTGTCAAACCCTAAGGGTTTGCAAGGATTACATAGTTGCCCTTAAATTCATATTACCAATCTAGAAATAAAAATTATATGAGAATGACCAAAAAGCCCTTTTGTCACATTTTTATGTTTGCTTGCAAATCTATACAAGATGAGAGTTGGTGACCAACTCATACCAACCACATGTGCTAAAAATGACAACAAACAAGCCAGCAATCAGCCAATACATGCACCATGTAGGTCTATAAATAGGATTAAAGAGAGAGAAATTCATTTTTGTTCACTTATTTTGTCCAACACCCAACCAATCCTCTCTCCCACTAAAACCAATGAAAAACTATAGCATATCAGTCCCATAATGATCAAGCCCCACGTTTATCTGAACCAAATCAGAAACATAGAATCAAGAATTGCTCATTCAAAGGTATAAACAAGCCCTCGAATTTCTGTCCAAAATCTGATTTTTGATGTTATGATTAAGTGATAAAATATGTTATATAAGGTGTCTAATGATGATCTGGGTTGCTAGATGTTAGATCCATAACATCTAGAGGCTCGGATTTGAAGATTTCCCAAATCTGGAAATTTATTTTTGTTGTTTCTGACAGTGAATGTCAGGTCCTATAGATCTTGTCCTGTTATGTGTTTTTGTGTTTTTAAGCTTTGATCTGGTAGTATGCTATAAGATCTTTGATCTGAAACTGGAATCAAAGTTAGATCATAAGCCAGTAGAAAGTTATTAGTGGTCAAACCACGTTGACCGGCATTGACCGGGCCATTTCTGGGTTACCCAGAAAGTTTCTAGAACATGTCTGGCAGTAGATTCATGGCCTTGGATCTTGCAGGTGTTAGTTTATTTGTTGTTGATGTTGTAATATGTTTATACTATGGTATATGGACTTCAAGATTAAGCTTGTATATCGCCTCAATATCTAATGGATCGAAGTCAGTGGATGGTCAAACCAGGCCAGAAGATCACGAACTTAGTTTTCTGGGTAACCTAGAAAACTTAAGTGCATGATCTCTGACAAGGTTTGACCAGCTTATATCTTTTGATTTTGTTGTTGTTAATTCGGTTTTATGTAATGGATCTCTAGACTTACATGTTATTTACATACTGCATGCATTAGTTCACACAAAACGCACAAGAATCACCTGTTATTGAAGGCCAAAATTGGACAGACAACCTGTTCTTCATTTCTGGATAACCCAGAAATGAAGAACATGTCTGACAGCTTGTTTGAGGGATTAGATCTCTTTGTTTGATACATGTTTTGGTCATGTTTGCTGTTGGATCTTGTAGTATAACATTAGTACTACACGATCTGACAAATAAAATACCCAGAAACACATTACATAGATCACAACACTTGGTCAAACCTAGCAACTCTTTAACTGGCATGGTGTTCTAGGTTTGCTTGAAGAACACCAAGAACACCTATAGCGACGGTTCTGTAGCTATAGGTGGTCTTTAGCGACAGATAATATACTATTTTTTGAAAATTAATTAATAAATAGAAAAAAATAGTTTTTAATTATTAAAAATACAAAATAAATTATTAAAAATTATTTTAAATTTCGAAAATTAGTTTTAAATTATTTTTAATATATTTTATAAATATTTAATATTTTTAGAATATTAAAAGTATTTAATTTATTTATTTATAATATTAAATAAATTATTTAAAAATGATTTTAATATTTGAAAAATCATTTAAAATTATATTATGAGATAATAAAATAGTTTAAGTTATTTTTAATGACTTTTAATATTTTGTTATAAATTTTATTAATAAATTAATATTAATGATAATTAAGTTATTTATTAAATGAATTAAATAAATTAATTAAAAATGATTTTATTATATTAAAAATTATTTTAAATAATAATAAGGTATTTAAAAATATTTTAAGTTATAAAATATAACTTTTAATATTTAAAGGTAAATTTCATTAATTTATTATTATTAATGATATTAAAGTTATTTAATAATTATATTAAATAATTTAGTTTAAAAATGATTTTAATATTCTAATAATCATTTTAAATGAAAATAAAGTGTTTAAAGATATTTTAAGTTATAAAACATAACTTTTAATATTTAAAGCATAATTTCATTAATAGTTTAATATTAATGATTATTAACTTATTATTAAAAATAGTAAATTTATTTAATAATTATATTAAATAAATAGTTTAAAAATGGTTTTATTAAGTTAAAAATTATTTAAAAGGCATATAAATGAATTAAAAATATTTTAAGTTATGAATAATGACTTTTAATATTTTGATAAAAAGAATATTAATACCTTACTATTAATGGCAATTATTTAGAAATGATTTTAAATGTTTTAAAAATCATTTAAGGGTAATATTAATACTTTAAAAGTAATTTGAGTTATTATACATAACTTTAATATTTTGGAAATGATTTCATTAATAGTTTAATACTAATTAAATATTAATGATAATAGAGTTGATTAGTATTTAAATCATTTTAATGTTATTCCGATGTTTGAAATTTCGTGATAAATTATAATAAATGTTTTAAATTATATTAAGTCATTTAATAATAATATGACTTATATGTACGGATATTGAGTTATAGAATAAAGTCTTAGACTCGATAAATATCCGATAAAGTTGTCGGTACACCGACATGTTTCAGAAATTGATCTGGACTTAGATATTTTGATTGTATAAGTGATTATTTGTGATTCAATAGTTATTAAACATATGTGCTAATGTGATTAGGTTATGTGCTAACTGCAATAAGCAGTTTTATGTGTTATAGTATGTTGTTCTAATCGAACGAACGATCTTATTAATGTTAGGTCGTGAGATAAGCGATAGATCTTAATTACAAGTTGTAAGCAGCGCTTCAGGCAAGTATCTAACCTTTGCATTTTCTTTATGCAATGGATGTGAGTAAGAATATTTCTAAACTATATTATTATGGTACAGATTATTAACCTTATATTATATAAGCTCCTTGAATATCAACATGTTAGTATATGGCAACTCAGATATATATATTCTGTTCGTTAATTTCTAAAAATGGTTAAACAAGTGTACTCACTTGGATAATCATTGTATTTAATCACATGTTGATATACCTTTGTCAATTATCCGTATACATATATGTTGAATTATAGATTATTGTTGACAAGATAAAACCTTTGATTTAGAACCCAGACAGGTATGAACATCCCTACACGGGAAAATTTTTATGCGCTCCGGCGGACAAAGGATGAACGATAATATCGTTCTAGCAATGTAGTATTGATCAATGTAGGGCATAACGGGCTGATCACCCCCCGTGCCCGTAAGTTATGACGGTTTGTAGATGAATTTCTGTCTTACCCTATCGAAAATTTAAAACAATGTTCATGGCATGTCACCATACCCCAGATATAGTCTATACGAAATTTCAAAACTTTGAAAGAGAGTTGTTATGTTATTATTATTGGTTCAGAATACTTCACAACTATTGGCTTGTTGTAGAAGAATAGTACAAAGAAAATATTTAAATCCTTTCAGCTTATATATATAATTGCTATTACTTGCTGGGCACTCAAATGCTCATCCTTGCTTAAATTTAAATATTTTCAGCTAAGTGCGAACGACTAGAGAGCTCTGCTAAGAACAAAGGAAAAGGGAAGGTTGCTGAATGAACGAATTACTATGTTATGTAATAGTTTGATGATATTAAGACAAGTATGATATATATTATCTATCATGGGTTGTAATGAATGTTTAAAGGTTACGTACTTGGGAGCTAGACTCTGATAATTATGTAAATTAAGTTGATCTTTTATATTATTGTTATTATTATTAGTATTATTTCGCTCATAGAAATGGTATCGTGAAGAATCGAGTTCGGGTTTTAAGTACCCGAGTTTGGGGTCCTCACACTAAGTGGTTGTTACACCAAGGATAATTCTCCGCCCATACAAAGAATTGTTCAACTTAACAACTATATCGAAGAAGAATCTAAGTGGTTCTAAAACCATGCACAATTTTCTCGCCCATACAAGGAATCATACAACTCAGCTACTGATATGAGTCCTCAATTGAAATTTTACAACTTCTAAATCTCTCTTTACTTAATACGAATTTTCTTTAATTCGTATACTATCCTTCACAACTCAATCTAAGTTCTTCTTCTCGTACTACTTTATAGTACCCTTCATTCATAGCATTAGCTATAAATCATTCATCGTTTAACACTCATCTGTTACTACGAATCACTATGATCACGTGGTGATCTTCTTATCCTTCTCTCTACGATTATAGTCTTAGGTACTCCCACCTAAGGTTTATAGCCTATCAGCTCTGGTACCAACTTATAACGCCCTGAAATTCGGTCTATCTTCACACCCGAATTCCGTGCGTCACGAGTACATCATTCACCCAACATACATCATTATATACTGAAATATAACAACATACACTCTCAAATCTCAGGTTCTGGAAACCTTATAATCTCTTTCATTACAAACAATAATAAATACATTATTCATTTCATCTTACAAGAGTGACTTTTATCCGCCACCAAGGATACATAATAGTTCATTAACTAGTCTATAGTTCAGTTTTATCTTTCTACATTACAAGTCTTCATTTGATCTTCTCACTCATTCACATTCTGAATGGCACTTCATCTGGATACCGTCAGCTTGATCTTTAAGGGATCCTTAAGTTCTTCTAACCTCGTTCGCTGAAAATGTTTTTCATTTAAAAGCAAGTGTGGGCATTCAATTGCCCAACAAGTTATAACAGTTGAACAAACAACTTTAAGAGTTTAAACATTTCTTCAGAACTTCGATAACCGAACAAAGGTTAAAACATCTATCATTTTCACTTTAAAATACTTTCATTCCTCTACCTTTTTCATACACATCCTATCTGGCTAGAATCATTAGCACAGACTTAACAATTACGGTTCATGTATAAACAGAGCATACTTGTATTGAACAGTCAATCATAGAACAGTTCATATCATAGAAACACCGAAGTGTTCAAATTATGGCACAAGGCCTCATACATACTACCACCTTGTACATACATCGCACATATGCACATAGACAAGACTTCTCAAGTTCAACATCTGAGAAGTTTAAGAAACTAGCATTCATATAATATGAATGAAGTTAGGAAACTTGCCTTACACACAGCTACAGCTTACGCTGAACTGCTCATTCCAATTCCTATATAACACATAAGGAGAAAAGATAAACACCAATTAGTTATATATTGAACTTACGCATTAGTTTACTTAACTTTACTTCTTAGGGTTCGTGTTCTTTGTAATATAAGTTTACGCGACTAATTTCCTTTACTAGTTTACGGCGTAATGACATACGGAGATGTCTTATTCATACATTCATCATCTTTGATGGTTTACATTCTTATTCTTATCTCACTCACATTCGGCTTTCATTAATCTTATTACCGTTCATTATGACTTTCTTGATAATTCATAACTTATTTATTACTTTCGTTATCCATTACATGAACCCCATGTTCATTACTCATTCTTAGTGTCGAAGCTATACTGATCGTTGTATGCTAAGACCGCTCGTCTATTGTAACGACGTTACGTTCACAGCGTCTATACATTACACACTTATCTCTTATTATCATGACATAACATCAAAATGTTATTCATTACCCTTATCACCCAACGTCTAAGGAATCACAACCATAGCAATCTCTCACGTTCGTTCATCCAGACTACGGTCCCCGGACATCGATTATGTTACCCGCGATTATATTCTTTGTCTTTTAATCTCGTTTAATCTTTACGTTCAACCTTTACTAAACATTTAAATCACTTGATTAAGTGCTATATTACGTGAACTACATGTTCATTATCTATCCGTACACTTCCCCCAGGAGTTGAGTAGTTAAACTCTCCTCATTGGGCCTTGCCCTGCACTGGCGCTGCGGCGCCGTGCCCCTTCCTTTACCTCGCACTGCGGCACCCCCTACTTCGCCTTCTTTCTTTGGTCTGGTACTGTGGCGCCAAACCCTTTGTTATCTCTCGCGCTGCGGCGCCACTCTCCAGAAGTTTATGGCCGAGCTCGCGCTGCGGCGGCACTTCCCAAAGCTTAGCCGGCGCTGCGGCGCCGAGCCTAAATCCTAGAAATTTCTCTAAGTCTTGAATCAAGTTTGACACGCTTCCTTCCCGATCTCATAACTCCTTCGTTATAACTCGGAACGAGGTCGTTCCAAAGCCATTCTCTTCCTTATCTTACGTACCTCAATACCCCTCAGACAGAACTTTGTTCTGAATCCGTTAACGTGCCATTCGATTGGCTTGATCTTCACCCTTCGTTCATTTTTACGCCTTTAATGTTCTTCGTTCGCTCGTCCGTAATTCGATCATCCAAACTCGAAACTCGTTCGTTCTTGAGTCCATGACTCACATTATCTATGTTCCCTTACTTCCTTATGAAACCCTACACGCTCGTCTTTTACGATTTTTCGCCATAACTTCGTTATAACTAAGTTTTAATCCATTCTTCATGAACATTTCTACCGTTCCTAACCAAGCAATAAGCATCTAACTTATACGCGATGGTTTTAAACTTGTCATTCAACAACAATTAAACTACGATGGTTTTAAATTTGTCCATCAACAACGTTCTTCGTGTTCTTCGCGTGTTCTTCGTATTCTTCGTTCGTTCTTCATTTTAATCGATATTTTGGATTACGATTTCACTTTTTATTGGAATTTGATGTTATAAAACACCATTCCTTACTTATTTCACCTACTTATTCATATAATCCACTCAGATCGTTCTAATTCATTACGAATCTTATACTTCCTTAAGAAATTTACAAACTAAACTTCAAATTCTTATTTCTTCTTTTCTGAATGATTTCAACCATATGAAATCATTTCTAACATTATTTATTTCTTATTCTCATTAAGTTATATTACTAACATATAGGACTTAAAGAGAAATTAAATTCGACTAGGTTTTAAGTTACCTCTCTTCTTTATTTTTCTTCCGCTAGACAAAGCCGACGATTCGCAAGCTTTTCTATTTCACGATCACTTTCGATCCGATCATTCATGCTCATGCTCTTCCTTCTCCCTCTTCCTCTGAGCTCTCTCTCTCTAAGATGTAGGATTTTCAAAATCCCATCAAATGAACATAAGGCTTCCTATTTATAGAAAATCTAAAGCTAGGGCAATTTGGTCATTTCGCCCCCATAACCTCCTTACTATTCCTATGCTTAGCCACCAAGTTTACTTAGCCACCAAGTTTACTTAGCCATTAAGTCTTCTTAGCCCTTAAGTCTTCTTAGCCATTAAGTTTGCTTAGCCCTTAAGTTTACTTAGCCCTTAAGCATAAGCACTTTACTTAATTATTAAGTTTACTCAGCTATTACTTAACTTATCCCTTACTTAGCCTTTAAGACTAAATCGTATTCTACGCATCTCATTCTCGTGTTCTCTTCGTATATAGTACGTACGATATTCGTATTATACGTCATAATAATCTTCGTACTATACTTTTATAATAACTAGTATTACACTCGTATTTCTCATGCATAATAACCCTAATTATTATACGAGATCATTAAATTCTCGGAACTTACTTTTTCTAACCCTTAGGTTTTAAGTCCGCATGCGAAAGCTTTATTTTTGCCATAACTGAAATATTATTGAATATTCCATCACGTCTCAAAATTTTACGTAATCATTAATTTCTCAGAATTTCAAAATAAATCTCCAAGCAGAAACTGATGAATAGTGCCTATTTCGTCTTTTTCCCCGGAAATATTTTTGTTCTTGGAAATTTTTTATTTTCGTCTTGAAAATTCTTACTCGTTCAATTTAGCTCGTAGCCAGAATCCTACCGGCTTATAATCATCCTAGGTTATAGAACGATTAATAAACACATAGCACAAAATAGTATTAATAAAAATTAGTTTTATTAATAACTAATTCTTTAAACCTAAATTCTGGATGATCCAAATTTTTGGGTCGTCATAGAGAACAAATGGCAGACCTATTTGAGAGGTAGTGGCAAGTAACATCGTATGTGGGTAGTTTCCATTGCAAAGCAAGCCATAAGATGAAAGAGCAACGGGGCACATGCAGTGGGTGCCAAAGAAAATTGTGCCATGTGACCTGTGGGTGATGTTCTTGAATGGATTCCCAAATGAAAGTGATTTTTATGGAATCAAGATTTGCAAAATTCCAGAGAATAGAGTCCTCAATGTTAAGAGGAATGGGAATGGCTTCAATCTGCCGGCTAAACATTATCATCTCATGATGGATGTAAGACCCCAACTTTTATGAATAAAGATTATTTTTTTCGAAATATATTTTTGACTATTATGGTGTGGATTTGATATAATATTATAGTTGTGGGTAATATTTACAAATTTTGCAAAGTAAGTAAGTGGTTATAAAATATTCGATTGGTCAAGAAATATTCGTTTTAACAGAGAATATTCGTACGACGGCACAATCATGGATGGACCCCACAATGAAAGTATTGTCGTAGTTAGAAAACGACAGAATTATCTTTTTATAAAAATAACGGCGAATGTTTTACCGTTAAATTGTTGAAATACCTGGTGGTAAAAGTACAATAATACGCGTGGTTGCATAGTAGCACACGGTATTGATTATTGATGCTTACGTGAGAAGTCACTCAGTTATACTCAATTATTGCTACAGTAATTGCTGCATAATATCTCTCATAATATTGATTCAATTATTGTCACAGTATCATCTGCATAATATTTTATATTTTTTAAATCAATAATTGAGACGCCAAAATTATTCATATTATTATTTGTAATATTGACGATGTCTAAAAAGTTCTGTCGAGGAAAGGGGTTTGGTCATCTAATTACGCGCCAATAGGGAGAAATCCTTATCGAAAAGCCGCCTCTTTCCTGGGAATGATCTGGTTGTTAAATACTGTGAGTTATAATATTAATGATGAATAAGTTCGTGTTGATTAAAGATGAAATTGATATTTTTATTGTGTTAGAATTATTAGTGTTAGTGGAAATCGTCATTTATTTTGATAATAATTGATTTCTGGAGGTTATATTAACCAGTCGGGTAATTAATCAGATAAATGAGCAATTAATTACTATTAGTTCACATGCAACTTACTGTTGGTTCACATGTATGGAACTATTGATTCGCATTCATGTACTATTGATTCACATGCATGTACTATTAGGGGAGGTGGTGCAAGTTTGATAATACTTGTAGGACTAAATTAAAAATGGAGAAAAAGATGAAGGTACTATACTGTAATAATTCGAGCCCCAAAACGTGCAATTATCAAAACTATGTTTTCCTATAAATAGAAGCCCATTCTTCTTTCATTCTCACCAATTCACTAAGACTCACAAGAGCAATTATAGAGAGGAAGAAGAAAAGTATTCTACTACTTCACTATTCCAGTATCCAGTCTTCTTCTAAAGTAAGGGATATTATTTTTGTTCAGTATTCGTAAGAAAAAATATTTTCTTCCATACTCTGTAGTATGTGAGTAATATTATTTCATTTTATATTCCTAATTCTACACTCATTCTGTTAAAATATTGCTTCTATACTCCATGAAATTAGTAGAATATCTTTGATATTTGCGCTTCATCCAGTATCTTTTCATGAAAATATTATTCTGAGCATTGTTGATAATTATTGATCTTTTTATGTCGGAATACTATTCACGGGATACAATTCACAAAGTAATACACTATAAGAAAAAGGTCTATCAGCGACCAATTATATCAGCGACCGCATATTCGGTCGCTGATATTCTTAATAGCGATCGATATCAGCGACCAACCTATATTCTAGTCGCTAATATATATCAGCGACCGACTGCAGTCGCAGCTCGGTCGCTAGAACAAATTTCCCCCCCAAAATTTGGCAGGAAAAGTTGGCGCGTAGTTTTATTGCGACCACTTCAAAACAGCGACCACATGCGGTCGTTGATAAGTCCATGTCATTAAAATTCAGCGACCACATGCGGTCGCAGATAGCGGTCGCTGATCAAACTAAATAAATTCAGTAACCAGTTCGCTTGATACAGAGCACGGAAGGGAAAAATAAGAGGGTGGTCACCGAAATAGAGAGAAGAGGGAGAAAGGGGGGAGAAGAGAAGAAGGAGAAGCAGTTTTCGTTCATTCTTCTTCGAATTAGAAACTAATTGTAGAGGTAAGAGCTACTTTTTAAGTTCTTCTTCTTTAATTTTTTTGGTTGTTTGTTATTTTTGTTCGTTCTCCTCCAAATCAATATGTTTGCTACGAATTTGTGTTTTAAGAGTTAATTTATTGCAAAGAGTTGAATGAATGAATATGGCTAGCATGCTTAAATCATATTTTGGGTAATATGATTATTATTTTATTAGTATTTGAAGTCGATTTGGGTAATATGATTATGTTTGGTTTATAAGTTTTGATTAGAGTAAAATTTATTTGGGTAATACGCAGTACTTTGGGTAATTTGATTTTGTTAATTTATGTCAGTTTGGGTAACTTGATTAGTGATAGGATGGAGTTAGTATAAAATTTACATTTTGGGTAACTTGATTTGGGTAATAGGATGAATGTATTAGATTGTAGTTAGTATAAAATTTATATTTTGGGATTCTTTTTGTGCAATAGAGGTAGTAACAGTTTGGTTATTATAGGAAGTCATGCACATGATATAGACTCGTGAATCCCATGTTTTTGTTTGTAGTTTAACCAATTATATTGGTCATTGTGAAAAAATCATTTGTAGACTGAGAACTTGACACTGACATCATAATGTGAATCAAAACATGAATAATTTCTCCCACGGAAAATGATTGGGTTTCAAAGTTTGCAAGTTTGATCCTCACATGCTGCGGATACCTGCAAAACTCTTTTGTAGTAAATCTCTAGTTTAAAACTGTTTGCGGATAGTAATTCTTTTTATGAGCATTGGGATTCCGATAAGTTCATAATTTCCATCCAATTCCTATGGTATCTCATATGGACTGTTGGTTTATGTCTTGGGTTCCTAGAAATGACCTTATATACATGCCGTCGTGCATGTGGCTAGTCCATATTACAGGGGAGGCTCTGGCGAAATATTTTTATTGGTCAGGTTAGTTGCGAACGTTTATACTATTAACGAGCCTATTGGTGATCCACTAGAGCCTATTAAGGGGATGTTGGAGCTGATGGGCTGGGATTGGGGCCGCGAGGCCACACGAGTCCATGCCAAGCTTAGCTAAGCCTCACGGGGCCAAGCCAAGCTTGGTTGTTAGGGGGCTGTTAAGCCAAAGTAGACAGTGCTAGGGAACTGTTAGTGCAACATAGAAGGTAACTAAACACACTTGGTCAATAAAGAGACTGTTTTGGCTTTAAAGTTGTATAAATGAGTTAGCAAACTCTGATATAAAGCTAGCATGAATGAAATACCTTACGTATTCACTTACGATAAACAATAAAAACAAGTATGCTTAAATGTTAATCATATGCTTACAAGTATACTTAAATCATATGATTACAAGTATATATGCTCTCAAGTCATTTACTTACAAGTATGCTTAAATGATACTCATTTGCTTACAAGTATGCTCAAATCATATGGTTACAAGTATGCTCAAGTCATATGCTTACAAGTATGCTTAAATGTTAATCATATGCATGCTTACAAGTATGCTCAAGTTATATGGTTACAAGTATGCTCAAGTTATATGATTAATAAGCTCATGTTGTCTGTAGTAGGTACCGTGGAATCATGGACCTCTATTCAGACCGTAGTTGGATGGCACGACGAAAGTCAAGTGCCCAGATAGGTGCTACAGCTGAATTTAGAGCTTGTTGCCAAGTGTTTTTGGAGTATGCGTATAGTCACCCGAAATGTATGAATGGTAAGTCGTAGATACCATGTCCATGTTTGAAGTGTAAGAATATAAATTATATGGACAGAGACATGGTAAACTATTATTTACTTATTTCTGGGTTCATGAGAAATTACGAAGAATGCTGGTGGGCACATGGACAGAGAAGAGATGGAGGCATCACACAAGTACACAATTCGGGCAGTAGTACTCATCGTATGAATGAAATGGTTCATGATATTGCAGGGCCAGATTTTGATTGGGAGCAAGGCAGAGAGCAACCTATGAATTCTGATGCCAAAGACTTTTTTAAGTTGTTAGACGAGGGTAGCGAGCCATTATGGCATGGTTGCACCAAACACACTATATTGTCTGCACTGGCGACATTACTTAATATCAAGGCTGATCATAACATGAGCCATGAGTGTTTTGAGTCGCTCTTGAAGGCCATTAATAGTATGTTGCCTTACGGTGAGAAATTACCTGGTAACTATTACTTTTGTAAGAAAATGATGAAGAAGTTAGGTCTTGGATACCAAAAGATCGATGCATGTCCCAACGATTGCATGTTGTTTTATAAGGAAAATGAACAGATGACAAGGTGCATGTTTTGCAGTCATGATCGGTTTAGGCCTAATAAAGAGGGTGTGACTACAAAAAAATCAAGTATACCGTTTAAGATTCTAAGGTATTTTCTAATAACACATCGGCTAAAAAGATTGTACATGTCTTCAAGAACAACAGAACATATGAGTTGGCATGCGAAATCTTCAGCTAAAGATGGAGAACTAAATCATCCTGCAGATGGGAAGGCTTGGAAAGATTTCAACTTAGCACATCCTGGATTTGTATTGGAACCTAAAAATGTGAGGCTTGGATTGTCCACCGATGGTTTCAATCAGTTTGGCCACTCAGCTGTTCCGTACTCATGTTGGCCTGTGATTGTTACTCCGTACAACTTGCCTCCTTGGATGTGTATGAAACAGCCATACTTGTTTCTTTCACTCGTGGTTCCTGGTCCTAAGAGTCCTGGAAAGAACTTAGATGTTTACTTGAGACCTCTTATAGATGAGTTGAAGTTATTGTGGGAGGATGGAGTACAGACTTGGGATGTTGCAACGAAAACAAATTTCAACCTTAGGGCAGCGGTTATGTGGACTATAAGTGACTTCCCAGCTTATGGTATGTTAGCTGGATTGAGTACACACGGGAAGTTGGCTTGTCCGTATTGTATGGAGCATACAAAGTCGTTTAATCTATCAAAAGGTCGAAAGCCTTGTTGGTTTGACTGTCATCGTCGGTTCTTACCGGTAGATCACCCGTTTCGAAGAAATAGAGAACACTTCAGGAAAGGGAAAGTAGATAATGATATGCCTGTACCATGATTGTCGGGAACGGAGATGCGAGATCGTGTGATGAGATTGTCGGTTATCCTATTTGGTAAGGTTGATGCCACAAACATAATCAATGGGTTTGGTGATTCTCATAACTGGGTTCGGAGAAGCATCTTTTGGGAACTGCCTTATTGGTCTACAAATTTGATTCGTCATAATCTAGATGTGATGCATATTGAGAAGAATATGTTTGACAATGTGTTTAACACTGTGATGAATGTTACGGGGAAGAAAAAAGATAACGATAAGGCACGTTTGGACATGAAAGATATTTGTAAGCGTCCTGGATTAGAACTTTATGAATCTCCTAATGGTAAGATTGTCCGCACCAAGGACAACTTGAATAAAGAACGACAAAAAGCCATTCACAATGCCGAGATCATCCAGGCCAGGGAGAGGATTATATGCACGAGCATAGCCCCTGGTGGTGCACCCAGTCCATATGGGTTGAGATGTGTGCCCAATGGAGAGCTGAGAGCTGGGTGAAAATACGACAGACTGCCGCTACCAACAGAGCCTCGGGTGTATTCGATGGCACAAAGGCTAAAGGAACATACAAGGGCGGCAGTATTTTACAGTTGTAGCATATCACTGCCAGGGTACGTATTTACAAGTTTTAATATGTTTTCAATCATGAATTGTAGAAAATATATCCCATTTTTACTTAGTAATATTGTGTTATTTTTGTATAGGAGTCTCAGTCTCAAGGTCAGCCTATCCATTGGTTGGATGTGTACGTGGCCACCCGTGATGGTCTGCTTGAGGCTATCCAGATAGCGGTAATAAATTTTAACAACTTGAACTTTAATTAATGCTTACAAAATTAATTTATTTTTAACTATTTAATTGTTAACATGATGATAGGACACTTATAAGCGTTTATTGAATGAGCGCTATCCCGAAGGCACTCCACGTCCGTCTATCGATCAAGAGTTGTGGGAGAGGGCGTCTGTTGTGAAGAAGAACTACATTAAAGGTCAAGGACAACGACGACGCCCATCTTTTAGTGGCTCGGGCTGCTCTTCTACCTAGTCTACACAGTCATCGAGCCATCCAGCTGTTCATACTCCGCCTGACTGTGTGAGAGCTATATGTCAAGATCGGGATCTTCTAAAGATACTGGGCGGACATCTGGGGGCTCTGAGTGCTGAGGAGTTAGCTGAAGTAGTAGCGGCAGCAGTAGCATCACAGCACGGGGATGGCGACGAGGTATAAAATCAATTTGTTGTATATTATCGTAATATACCAATATTAACACAATTAGTATATATTTCTAACCTGTTTTATTATTTTGTTAATTACAGGGTGATCAAGGAGGCGATGATGCTTGACGTACCTGCTTTAGATTAGTTTTATAGTTATAGTATAAGTTTGTACTTGTATATTCATTCTTAGGATGTTTGTATGTTACTTAAACAAGTTTTGAAATGTTATTATATTTATTCAAAATCATATTGGTTTTGAATGGTTTATATACTAGTTTGGTGTATGTGTTGGTGGACGATGGATGTTTATATTGTTGTGTATGTTGTTGTTGGGTATGTGTGTTGGGATAAAATAGGTACAAAACAGGTACAGATTTTTGGGATTTTTGCAAAACAGCAAGATTCTGTTTTTTTTATTTTTCCATATCAGCGACCGCATGCGGTTGCTGGTAGGGTAATAGCGACGGATACTATTTGTGGACGACAGCGACCGCATCCGGTTGCTGATACCGGTCACTGACACGTGGAACACGTCAGCTTTGGCCCTGGACCATGCTGACTAAGCTTAGCGACCAGATTTGTTATTCCGGTCGCGCATAGCGGTCGTAGATATATCGGTCGCTAATAGTGGTCGCTGATGTGCATCTCAGCGACCAGATTTTGTGCGACGCCTTTTAGCGACAACATGCGGTCGCTGATGCGTATCTGCGACTGTATGCGGTCGCTGATAGGCGGTCGCTGATAAAGCTTTTTCTTGTAGTGATATTCACGGGTACTATTCATAAAGTACTATTCACAGGTACTATTTATAAATTACTATTCCTGGGTACTATTTACGAAGTACTATTCACGGGGTACTATTTGTGAGAGCCCCAAATTCGGGTCCCAAATCACTACGAATTCGGTACAATCATTCTATAACTATTGCGGAAGATATAAACATAAATTGTTTATACAATATATTTACACACTATTCCCCAAGGTCGAGTAACCTTAACTTATACACAATTCATAACCTATCTAACATATAACATTATTATCATATTATATTATTACCAATTAGCTGCACCAAATATCCTAAGCTGAACTTGGCTTTGTCCTTTCCTGTATCCGACGCATTCATCTTAATCTGCAATATTAATCATTATATAGCAAGGGTGAGCAATGAATTTATCCAGCAAGTATAAGTTCATTTGAGGATATATCATGATTGGAAGAATTTAAATAATAAGCTGGCTATAATTCAATAATATAGTTGTGAATTAGCACGAACAAATTTTATGACTGAACAAGCATTTAACATGAATAAATATATCTGGACCAAATGGTAATGAAGGTGATCAGCCTTTCATAACTAATGAGCATATGCAATATACACAGAGTGCGATTTAATAATTCTTAGACATGGCAATCAGAAATGATTAACCACAAGTATAATTGAATAATACAACTCGAGGTCGACTTAAGAAAAACTTGCCTGAACCGTTGATTACCGCTATGCAATTATATTAAGCTTTGTCTGAACCTAATATATAAATAATATTGATATACAAATTAGAATAATATCATCACAATATTTAAAATAACCTAAACACATTATCACATTACCCTATCAGTCTATAACACACATATGACCTATCCTTAAGTCAAATTTTTGCAGTCTGAATTGAATTCGGTACAATTCTGACATCCTGATGGTCTAGTCGGACAAAATTTCGAGTTTAAATTCAATTAAACTCTGTCTAACATTTAACAATTATCTTAGATAACTATATTATTAGTTAAAATATTTTTCATAAGTTCGTAATAATTTTCAGATAATTATTATCATTTATCATGATTTTTTAATCATTAATATAGTATTTAAATGAATTAAATATCACTTAATTCATTTATCATTAATATTTATTTAATACTAAATACTAATGAAAATCATAACATAATATTATAATATATTTATAATACATAAAAGTATTTTTAATACCTTAAAATCATATTTATATAATTTTTAAACAGTTAAATCTATTATTCGTTAATTGTTTTTAATATTAAAATATTAATATTTTCATGACAAAATATCAAAAGTTATATTTTATAACTTAAAATAGTTTTCTAACACTTAAATAATTTTTATATGATTTTTAAATCATTAATTCTATTTTTTCACAATTTATTTAATATAGTTATTAAATAAATTAATTATCATTAATATTAATTAATTAATGAAATTCATCACAAAATATTAAAAGTCATTAAAAATAACTTAAAATATTTTCTTATACCATAATATTATTTTTCATGATTTTTCATGTATTAAAATTATTTTTAAATAATTTATTTAATATTATAATTAAATACATTAAATATTTTTAATATTCCAAAAATATTAAATATTTATAAAATATACTCTAAATAATTAAAAACTAATTTTCGGACTTTAAAATAATTTTTAAGAATTTATTTTATATTTTTAATAATAAAAAATCATTTTTCTCTATTTATTAATTAAAATAATTAATTTCATACTGAAACTGTCGCTAAAAGCTGCCTATAGCGACGAAACTGTCGCTATAGGTGTTCTTGGCCAACAAAGAACATTCAAACTCAGTTAACATGGTGCTATGTTTGACCGCCCATATTTCCTTGATGATAAAGATTTTGGGCCATCTGATACATTAATCTTGTAGACGATATGTAGTACTATTATTATCAATCATCATCAAGGTAATATGGCATCACAACTAGGAGATCTAAGCCATCAAACTACCTATCATACAGCTCCTGGGTTTTCTGGGTAACCCAGAAATCCAGGCAGTTTCATGGTGTCCCTTTCGAGCTCAATTATCCTTAAGTTCGAGTCATTAGTTAAGTGTTCTGAAGGTCTAAACATGAAGTACTAATGTCAAGGAACACGTATGAATCAGCATCTAAGTCCACGTACATCAAGATCGCTAGATTTAATCCGGTCAAAGTTTGTCAGAATAACTGTTCTTGAGAAATCTGGGTTTTCCATATTTCTTCATCAGGCTGGTGGTCAACAGTAGTTTAACCATGCTTATCTTTCATTATGATTATGATCTAAGTTATCTAGTGACTTTAATATGCAATCGACATGTCAGGCTACAAGGATCAAGCAACCACTTAGCCTAAACATTAACAAACCACAAGATCTGAGGCCACAAAAATGTTGTCAAGAGGTTCATGGAAATCTGGGCTACCCAAAATTTATTTTCCGTGATCGGTCAACGAGGTTTAACCGTTCATAACTTGCAATATAAACATGATATGAACCTGATTTCAGTTCCAGATCCTAGTCCACATGGCATACTACAGATCTATAACATAAAACACCACTAACACTTAACACAGAAAGATCTAGAGGCTCTGACATATGACTGTCAGGCCTTATTTTTCCAATTTTCCAGATTTGATAATTCTTCAATTTCGAGCACTTTGATGTTATGAATCTGGGATCTAACAACCCAGATCACTAAATAATATCTTATTACACAACATTAAACAACAAAATCTAACATTAGAACAAAAGATTTTCAAATTATAGGGTTTATACCTCTTTAGACTTTGATTTTTGAATATGATCCTTGGATCTGTTATTGGAAGTCTAAGACCTGATCCTAGCTTTAATTCTCACACACTCTCTCTCTCTAAGTCCCGAAAATGAAGAGAGAGAATGGTCTTGGAGATATGAGAAATAAAGTAACCATTTTCTCTCTCTTAATCTATTTATTTGATACAAATGCAATGTACATGGCTGATCCAAGGGGCAAGATAGCTGGTAAGTGTCGTATGGCTGGTACATAGTTGGTCACCAACTCCATATCTTGGCAAGATTTGCAAGTTAAGTCAGATAATGAAATAAGGGCACTTTGGTCATTTTGATTTTTAATTTAATGGCATACTTGTCTTTTGCTACAACCCTGAGGGTTTAGGTTTTAACCCTTAGGGTTTAGGTTTTAACCCTTAGGATTTAGGGTTTAAGCCTTAACTTTGCAATTTAATTTCTAAGATTTCTGAATTTCGGTTTTCAAAATAGAAAATTAATATTTCTAAATTTAGAATTAGGATTCTATAATTATATTTAAAATTTCCTAATCATAATTCGAACTTACTAATTAGGATTAATATTTCCTAATTAAAATTGTTAATTTTGCAATTTGGTCCCAAATTGTAAATTAGGGTTTCAAATCGAAATTTGGGTTTCTAATAATAGTTTTTCTAATTATTAGGGTTTTCTAAATCAATTAGGGTTAGCCCTAATTAGGTTATCATTAATAACGTTTACACCATATACTAGCATTTGTTTTCCCTAAATTAGGGTTTTAACTTCCGAATTAGGGTTTCGAATTCCCGAAACTGAAATTAGGGTTTCCAGAACTGGTTTTAGGGTTTCTTATAATTCGTAAGAATTTTTTAACTGAACGTTGACGTTCTTAATATAATATTAGGGTTTGCCACTGTCTGGTCAACCCTTGATCCTTAACCACATACTATACATATATAATACTAGATACACATAACATATACCCATATTCACTTATATACTTAATCCTGAATAATTCACCGAAAGATTTTGAAATCCTTAAAATTCTTTCTCAAAAATGTCAAATTCATTCACTTATTTTCTGTTTAACTCCTAATATTGAACCTTAAATCTATCAATTATGATTTTAAAAATTTTCTAAATTCTTGAGTTGGCACACTATTCACAAATTACTATTCACCCGGAGTACTATTCATGACAAACATTAATTTCTTTTCGGTCCAAATCATTTTTGATATAATATTATTCTTGAATTTTACTCTATAAAGCAGTATTATGTTGACAATTTAGACATTATTAAATTTTGGATAAATTACATTATAAATCTTTAAAAATTTATCCTTTGTTTTCTTTTAATTGAATTCTTATATCATTGTCATCATCCTCATGCTTATATTATAATGAAAGTCATCTTTAGCTTACGTGCATAGATGGACTATTGATTGGTATGATTATGACAAGGGATCATTCGGTATAATCATGATCCGTAATGTTATAAATGATGTGGTAAAAGTCTTCATTGGCCCGTAGTGCATTGATGGACAGTTGCTGGTATGCTCATGATCATTGGTGAAAACACGAATATCCTTGGCCCATAGTGCATGGATAATTCGTGGTTGTGATACTATTTATTGAGCTGAGTCTCAATGATAAAGTTGATGATAAACTTTTTAAATCATAGAAGATAGTAGATATCATGCTCTACTTGACTCTTCTAATGGATTGCTTGCTCCGCTGTAGTTAAACTTGATGTTTATTATATTTTATCAGTTTAACACTGTTGAAGGCTAACGATAATTTATTCTGCATTATCTTAGTCATAATATTTCTTACTGGGCTAGTTGAGCTCACCCTTTTGCTTTCATTGTTCTCTTCAGGAAATGAGAATATAGTTGAGACGAGTCGGGAAATGGAGTGATGGTCCAGATAGGTGGCTATAATAGTCATCACTATTATGTGAAATAATGTGATAATAATTGTAATGAAGACTTTATTTGAGTTTAGATACTCTCTATGAGACAATATCCGTGTAAAAACTCTCAGTTACGCTTTTGTCGTATTGTATAAAAGAAGTTTGTATTTGATTTCTGTACCATTTATTTGGCGACTCATAATGGGTGATGTATGCCTATTTTGGGGGCGTCACATTTGGTATCAAAGCTTAAGGATATGATCCCTGGCTAAGATGTGAGACTAGAACTAGGGGGAGAGATGGGTAAATTCTTTGTTAGTATGACCTACCTAAGCTTATTTGTTATTTAATTGGTCGGTCAGAGTATAGGGATAATATGTGGCATGTCAATTAAACCTTGTTTTGTGGCAGTGTTTGAAAATGGCATCCGAAAATGTCGAGTTAAGCAATGGAGCACATAAAACCGTTGAGTTATTTTTGCACAGTCTAAGTCCATGTTTCACATATTTCTCTTTTTAAAACCACATTTTCTATTAAACAATGCAACACATCATTCTTATGCCTACAAGCAATTGTGAACACGTCCGTGCAAACCGAAAGCATCTAAACAGCAACATGAATTTCATCGTGTAAAAAATTATAATTGGGTTCATGTTATCCAAAATACTCCACAATCCTTCAAACTTCACTTTCATCATCGGCTAGACAAAATTTCCATAAAGCTAGAATTTGTGAGACATGCACGACACATAAAATGCAACGAAACATATACTAACACAAGTAATAATGACTAAAACTAAACATGCAAAAACTATATGCAACTAATATGCAACTAACTACCCCAATACCCCCAAACTTATAATATTCATTGCCCCAATGAATGAAGGTATAGGGTTACAGAAAACTCCCCTAGTGCTCAGCTGCACCACCCTCTTTGGGTGGTGAATTCGGTGGTGGATATGGCATGGCAGTCCCGAACTGTGGCCACTAAACCATGGTTCCCTGTTGTGCAAATGCCTCCGCCAATGACCTCGTGAGACCCGTGGCAAATGCTGCGAAGTTGTCATACATGGCATCAACCTTACGCTCCAACCTTTAGAGCTAGTGATCCCCAGGGGCAGCAACTGCTTGAGTTGATGGGCCTGCCTCATCTGTCTACGAGGGCTGTGGTGGTGGCTCTGGGAATGTGGGCTGGATAATGAAGCCTTTTCCTCACAGGTGCGGTGCACCTCCTGCCCAATCCTCGAATTTTGCAATGGTTGCGTGCGTGATATCTTGGCTCGGGTTTTGCATCTGTTCATTATCCCAATAGCAGCCTTGATGGGCACACAACAAAGCCACAACCGACGCGTATGGAATACTCCTTATAGTACTTCCCCGCAGATAACGTAGCATATTTTGGTGAATCAGGTGGCCCACATCAATGTATTTACCAGTGAATATTCCCCACGGGATGATTGCCCTCTCCACTGTTATTTTATGCTGATGCGAAGACGAAACTAGCTTGGCACAGATAAACAAATTCCACGCCTTCACATATCGATTTAAGGCTGCGGCTGGGAATATGTGAGGCTGATTCGTACCGGCTTTATAAGTCCACTTTGTGCCTGACACGCACAACTCTGCAATAACCATTTCCAAGTCCATTTCCAAATGTGCACCTGCTACCCAATTAGCTGACCCAGTTGGTGGTGTGTCAGTAATCCTGAAAATTGCTCTGATGGCGGGAGGTCTGTAATCTATTTTAAAGTCGCGAACCACAGATAGACCGCTCATGGTGGTTTTAGTATTAGCATAGAATTCCCGGACTATACTCATCGAAATAGGCATAGGAGTGGCAGTCAATCCAAGCCATCCCCTCTCTTGAATTATCTCACATAGCTGACCATCTTGTATTTCAGGCTTGAATCCTCTTTCTTTCACAAATGTTTTGGCTACGATTCTATAATACTCTGTTTGTGCTTCCAAACTCAGAAATTTGGTATGATTGACCACATCCTCCCCTTAACTGCCAGAGGAAGATGATGATGAAGAAGAAGATCGTGCTCTCTTTGGATCCATTTGCTTTGATTGAGAAACTGAAGATGACTTGCCTGATAGAGATTTTGAACTTAGTACTGATGACCCCCAAACTTATTTATGCACAACCCAAACGGAAACCCTAGGTGTTATAGAGTAGTAATCAATCGTGGGTCTGAGAATCATAGGTATGTAGACTAGGCGTCAATCACGTAATGGAAAGTTGAATGGCTGCAAGTTGTAACGAATTAGAGTCTAAATATGAGGGGACGCGCGTTTGTGGGAGAGCAAGTGAATACGACTCTGTTTGCTTTCAAATGAAAGAGTAATAAGTCACAACATCTATTTTTAAATTAAAAAATTTCTCAACTCGTTGCAGTGCACGGCCGCGTGCGTTTCCAAGGTATATGTTGCGCGGGCGCGCGAGTGACTTGATCTGCTCAGACTCCCTTTTCGCGTGGGAGCGCGATTTCTTAAGCCTGCTCATGCGCGGCCACGCGATGCTGTTTCCTGCACTTCTAGTTTTCAGTCTCCCTACTGTAGGACAGTAATGCTATCACTCCAGTGCACCTGTGCTGGGGAGCAGTTGCGCTGCCTTGAACCTGGTCCTGACTCACTACTTGCTGTGACTTGATCTTTGTACTACTAACTTTTCTGCCCCATTGGTTATCCCTGATACAGATCAAAAAGAACTATTAGACTTTATTTAATTATAACAAATTCTTACTACTAAAAATTTAATTACTATAAAAATAACGAACTAATTAATTTAAACAAAAAGAATTAAACACAGCGAAAGGAAAATGATAGACTATAGATACTGAAGAATTAAACAAATAGGGAGAGATAGATTTGATGGGGTGCCTCCCATCAAGCGCTCGATTTATAGTCCGTTAGCTGGACTCTATTCTTAACCGCTATCCAATTCCCCTACGATACGTTAGGAATCCTCCATCCATTAGAATTGCACTGTGCTTTGGTAGGTTCTCCATCATGAAAGTCTTCGGATTGAAGCCACCTAGCTTATTTCCTATACATGATGTCCCCAGTTCCATTGCATCGCCAGGTGCTTCTCCTGTTGTATCTGTGAAAAGATTTTTGCATTGAGGCATGAAAAATACAATGTTCTTTTCTTCTTCCATTTTCTAATTTTGTCTGAGAAGTCACTTGGGGTAGTATACAAGTCAGCTCATGTTCTTCATTTTCCATACCCCCAGTTGTCTCCTCGATGTCCACTCCATTCAGTTTATTCAGTGGCATGTACACTTCTGGCTCTCCATCAGTTTCATCGTCCATGTCATAGCACCAATTATTTGGAGGGTGATTATTCAAGGCTTCGAACATTTGATCCATCTGATTCTGAAGATTTTGAATTGACCTCTCTTGCTCAATCATCTTCTCCTCAGTTGATGCTACAAATTTGAACCACAAATCCTCCCATCTTGAATTATCTTGTTCAGTTTCAAAATCCATGTATTGAGGACCATTCATTGAGGAGTTAATGAGTTATTCCATCTGTCTGTTAAGATTTTGGCTTGATAACTCCTGACTCATCATCATCTCTTCATGGTCTGCTATGCTTTTTGACATGAATTCCTTCAACCTTGCATTATCTTCTTGTTGCATTGGAGGTAGATATGAGAAATCCGATGGATGTGTTGGACTTGGGACACAGTAGTGGTCTCGATAGTTATAACTCCATTCATAATCTGGGTGATACACCCAACCTTGATGATAATTAGGATTAGTATGGTTGTTGGAGTAATCACCCCCAAACTGTACTTGTCCAACACTGACGTTGCACTGATAACTCGGATGCTCACCAGCACAATATTCACATGTAACTAATATCTCTCGAGTGCGTTGGGTTGCAAGAACATCCAACCTCTCCGAAAGTCTTGCAATTTGTGGTGACAATGTAGAAAATACATTGAGTCCTTCAGTTCTTGTGTCCCTTGGTTGAGTCATGTTTGCATAAGGCCATTGATAAGCAAAGTCATCCATGATACCTGAAAAGAGAAAAATATAGGAAGATAATTAAAACAAAATAAAAATATTTAAATTAAGACCAATTTGATTGAAATTAATGTTGGCAAAAATTTATTAAGATAATTCCCTGACGACGGCGCCAAAAACATGTTGCCTCTTTTTTAGTTCTAACAAAAGAGCTCTAACTCATGCAAGCATACATTTTATATATATATATATATATATATATATATATATATATATATATATATATATATATATATATATAGCATACCCAAGTTTTCCCAAAGTTTAAATATCAATATTTTTGCACAGTTTAAGTCTATGTTTCACATATTTCTCTTTTTAAAACCACATTTTCTATTAAACAATGCAACATGGAGAAAAGTTCAACCGATAAGTAATAAAGAGTAAGTAAAGTATTGTTCCCACGGAGAATTAACTAATAAATTTCACCAAGCACTAGTCCATGACCATTTCAGTCTTATTTAAACGAATGATTTAATATTTTCTTATTTAAACTGTGAAATTAAATAAACCTAACTATTCCTAGAGTAAGACTAGATAATGAAGACTTGAGATCACAATTTCATCTATTGACTCATTCAAATCCACACATTTCATGTTAAGCCAAACTAATTGTACCGGATTGTTAGTCAAGAACGCGAAAGTAAAATACAGCCATATCTCAATGTACCATACTCATATCATATATAATCCACACTTGATAGAATACACATGGACACCCACATTACCTAAACCACTATATGTCTATGTGATTTACAAATAATTAGGGTTTAAGCCCAAATTCTCAATTGACTACGAGCGATGCCTCGGTATATGTCTATCCTTAGCATGAATCATACATTCCATCACCATGTAGAACATACAAATACAAGCTATCAAGATCAGATCTAAACCCATACTTCGTCTTTCCAGTCCATATGGATTATCACAGTAATTGATGACCAATCAACTAAACAAATAAGCATGAATCTTAATAAACAATCCCATAACAATCAATAAGACTATCAATGAAGTATATCAGATTAAACTAGGCAATAGAATCTATTGCAATCCCAAAACAGAGTTTAACTCATAGTTGAATCAAATCCATCATCCACAAATTGAAATAACATCATAAGAATACAAATAAAAAATAAAGAGAAAATAAAAGGAGAAAGTTGAATTGCAAATCTGTTCTCTTGCTCCAAGTTTGACTCTATTATGCTATCCAAATTGCTTCAAATCTTCAGACCCAATCAGTTCTAGAAAATAACTTCTCTAATCTACTCTATTCTAATATTGAAAATAAAGAGAAAAAAGTAATATCAGCTACGTGATCCCCCAAAGGGTGGAATCTCCTTTTACATCATCAAAATACGTCTAATATATAAGCCCTCATTCAACTCCCCTCTCAGTTACGTAAATTAAAATAAAGTCAGCAGCTTCAGTCAACGTCGCGCTCGGGCACACGTTTCCCCTTTGTATTCCTCGCGCGGGCGCGCGTCTTTAAAATCTGGTGAAGCCGGGTGATCGCCTGGGCGCACTTGTTTAAGCCTATTTAGCCACGCGGCTTCTGCAGTTTTGATTCTGTGTTCTGCTACTGCTACTGCTTTGTCCTGCTGCTATTGATTCTTTATCATGCCACTCTTCCTTTATCCATCCTTAATTGCATATCTCCAATTGTTCCTTGCGTCATGCTTCCATTAGCCTCATGCCATCTACCATTGCCAAGCTATATCATTTCCTGCACGTTTACACCAAAGGAGTTCTCAGTACATGCAATGCAAAATATTACGAAATGCAACTAAAAACACACTAAAATGTACTTGAGATGGGCATAGTTCACGTGAATTGATATCCAATAAGTAGGTATAAAACCCACTTATCATGAGTTACCACTGATCAATACCCAGGATAATGTGCATTAGGAAGACAATAATCCTCAAGTGAATAACAACACTGACCAAATGATGAATGACGGAATGTTTAGGAGCTTTCTGCAATTCGTACAACATCAGGCAAGAGAGACTCCTGTTCAAAATGCAGGTGGAAACACTGGCAACTCTCGGACGGTCACCGCAAAGCAGTTCAAGGAGCTGGGACCACCGAAGTTTTAGGGAGAGCCAAAATCACTTAAGGCGGAGACGTGGATAAAGTAGATCACCAGGATATTTGATGTCTTGGGATGCTCCGAGAAGCAAAAGGTTCCCTTTGCCACCTTCATGTTACGAGGAGAGGTATATTACTGGTGGGAATCTATAAAGCGTACTCAACCTGCCGTACTAAAGATGTCTTGGGAGAAGTTCCAAGAACTGTTCAACGACAAGTACTTTCTCGAAAGTATTCGTCACATGAAGGAGGTAGAGTTCATCAAGCTGGAGCAAAATAATATGACCGTGTCGCAGTACGAAGCTAAGTTTGTCGAGTTGTCCCGGTTTGCGTTCCACTTGGTTGATAATGAGGAGAGAATGATGCGAATGTTTCTAAGAGGTTTGAAACCTGAGATACGTCAATACCTAATTTCTCATAAACTGTGTTTGTATTCAGATGTTATAAATAGGACTCAGTTATTGGAGCGCGATAATGAGTCAACCCAACTAAGAGAGAGCAGCCGGCACAATGATAATACCAGTGGTAGTAGTCATCGAAGCGGTGACAACAAACGTGGAGGTAATCAACATGCCAGAAATGGTAACCACTTCAGTGGTAATCATGGCCAATACAATAGGAGTGGAAATTTTAAGAAGAGGAGATTCAACAATGATGGAAAGACGTCATCACCATCACCCATTGATAAAGAATGAGAATGACCACCGATCGTATGCTTCAAATACGGAAGGGAGGGACACATCAGTCCAAACTGCATGATGCAGTCCAAAGCGTGTTATAATTGCGAAAAAGAAGGTCACCTAGCCCGATTTTGTCGTATAATAAAGTCAAGTCCAGCTGGGACGGAGGCACCAAAGGCCGTCCCAGAGAAGTCAAAGTCGGTAGTTTAAGGGAGAGCGTTTTTTGTGACCTCCCAAAAAGCGAGAAACCCGAACGAAGTCATCACGGGTAAGCTAATCATAAACTCTAGTGAAGTCTATACCTTATTTGATACCAGTTCTACTCATTCTTTTATTTCTCCTACTTGCGCTCAACATTTAAATTTAACTCCGGAGAAATTAGACTTTGACTTATCTGTTGAAACTCCGTTGGGAGAAACCTTCATTACATCCACTGTTTATAAGTCTTGTTTGATTCAAATCGGCACCCTTACGTTACCTGTCGATCTTATCTCTTTGAAAATACTTGCATTTGATGTGATTTTAGGGATTGATATGTTAACCACTCATCATGCTAAAATTGATTATTTTCGTAAGGTTGTTAGCTTTCATATTCCTAACCAACCTATTATGCGAATTCAAGTAACCAAACCACTAAATCAATTACTGTCATATTAAGCCATAAAACTATTCGTTTATTGAAAAACGGATGTCAAGCTTTCTTATCCCATGTCACAGATTTAAATAAAAATACGTCAGATTTAAATGATATTTTTATTGTGAATAAATTTCCTAACGTATTCCCTAAAGAACTTCCTGGCCTACCCCCAGAGCGTGAAATCGAATTTTGTATCGACCTTGAACCCGGTACAAAACCCATTTCCAAAGCCCCATATCGAATGGCTCCTATTGAACTTCAGGAGTTAAAAACCCAACTACAGGAATTGTTAGACATCGGTTTCATTCGTCCTAGTACGTCTCCTTGGGGTGCTTCTGTTCTATTCGTGAAGAAGAAAGATGTAAGTATGCGACTTTGTATTGACTATCGGGAGTTGAATCATGTCACAATCAAAAATAGGTACCCGTTGCCTCGCATTGATGACCTTTTTGACCAGTTGCAAGGCGCCAAATTCTTTTCAAAGATCGATATTCGTTCCGAATATCATCAGTTGAAGATTAAAACTGATGACATTCTAAAGACTGCTTTCAGAACTCGGTGTGGGCATTACGAATTCCTAGTCATGTCTTTTGGATTGACTAACGCTTCTGCTGCCTTCAGGGATATGATGAACCAAGTATTCAAGGAATATTTGGATCACTTTGGGGTCGTCTTTATTGATGGCATTCTCATTTACTCCAAAAGCCGTGAAGATCATGAACAACACCTGAGACTAATACTCCAAAAGTTTCGTGAAAACAAGTTGTATGCAAAGTTGAAGAAATGCGAGTTCTGGCTTAAGGAAGTAGCATTTCTTGGGCACGTGATATCAAATCACGGAATATCTGTTGACCTGACAAAGATTAAAGCAATTCAAAACTGGGAGCAACCTAAGTTAGTGATTAAAGTACGTAGCTTTCTCAGCTTAGCTGGTTATTATCGGAGATTCATAGACCAGTTTCCCGTCTTTAGCACTCAATCGCTATGGGAAGGCCTGGTTCAGCTTTATCTGTGCCAACATGATCCCGACCCGTCACTTGAGCGACGTGACTAAATATAGGGCGATTCTGTTATTCGCCATTGTCACGGGTCTGCATGCGGATATTGGAGTTCTTATTCACGAGTCAATTCTGAAGGCAATCAAGAGTAACGTCGCTTCAGGACTTCCACATCCATCATTGATCACCCGCTTGTGCAAGCAAGCAGGTATTCAGTGGGGCCAGAGGAGATAGCCTTGCCACCCATGCCAGTCGTTAACCATTAGACAATTGCACGCTATACTGTGTGGGACGACATAAATTCTCATGTTAGGGGCGAAGGATATAGGCCACCTACTATGCCACCTCCTATAGCAGGGCCCGAGCCCTCGCAACCTCCAAACGCCGGCCCAGCTATATAGGGACTACTGGCAGACATCATGGCATCCCTCACCTTGCTGCATCAAAAGCACGACGCCGAGGCTCGAAGGCAGCACAGGCACATAGCAGCAATGGCTCAGAGGCAGGATATAGCTATGCAGTACCAGGCTGAGCTGGTAAACACGATGCAGAGTATTTACACCAACTATTGTGGTGAGAACGTTGAGTGCATACCATACCAGTTTTTAAAGCCTCCTGTCTTCCCACCCTACCCTCCACCACCACCGCCTACCGAAGCTGACGAGGACGATGCCGCTGCAGAGTGAGCGATCTTCAGGGAAGCCCTCTTGTATCGATTGATTATGTTTAAGTAATGAGGGCATTGCTCACCTTAAGTTTGGGGGTGTTTTGGCTATTATCTGCTTATTTATGTACTACCATGTTAGGTTGCCATATTTAGTACTTTGTTATGTTTTTATTATCAGTATTGTGGTGCAGTCATTTTGAACTGCGGGATTATGGTTGGATTGTTATTATTATGGATGTCATGAACTGTTTTTCGTTTTATTTATTAATTCTTTGATTATTATTAGCATGATTGTGGTTTATAGCCATCTTTTTGGGGCTTATACAGATTTAGATGCTTATGTCATATGAATAGCCTTTTTACCCTATTTTGAGCTGCTATTTAGCAAGGGTGATATATTTATCATTAATTTTTTATTGTGGCTGATGACAAGCGCTAAGTAATTATGTCTATCTCTTAGAGTAGTGTCAAGCATGTATGAGCTAGGGGTTGTTCAATCGATAAGTTTAGACTGTTATTGATCTGCCCTTCTTAGCAAGCACCGACCAACTGTGTTATCTAGTTATTTTTTCAAATTTAGTTCGTGTGTTTATTGCTTTGAGAGTTTGTTCACTCTTATAAACTTTCATTTTTACAAGGTAATAAAAGACTTAGACGTTTATACAATTTTGGATCTTGGATTCTGGCATGTTGACATATAAATATAAATATAAATAAATATATATATATATATATATATATATATATATATATATATGAAATGAGAATAAAAGTAGAAAAGAAGATTTAATATCGAAAGTTTTGCGGTGGGTCGAGATGGAGCGTAAAACGCACTCGCCCATAAACACAGGACCGATATCGAGATAGAGCATAAAATGCACTCGCTAAATAATCTTCGTTTTTGTTGTAAAGTATCAGTTGGCTTATGTTGATTAAGTGGCATTTACTGCTCGAGTTATTATATTCATAGGGGTGTTCTACACCTAGTGCCCTAAAGTCGTCTGGTTTGGGAGTCACTGATCAAAAGCTCATTCATGGGTAGTTCTAAACAGCCTAAGGTAATTAAGGACTGTCCGAGTCAGATTTTACTGTCGTCATGATAGAGTCTTTTGATCTTTTCCTGCACTTGTGTCTTATTCTTATTGCTTGTTGAATGTTTAAGTTGCGGAGTTTTCTTATTGGTATTAACAATCGACTGTGCGAATTTATTTGAGTTATGATTAGTTAGGATGGTTGGTCTCCACACACACACACATAGAATGGATCGAATATAGTCTTATGCTTGAAATTGAATGATACCTTATTCATATCTATGTTTGCCCTATTCTCTAGGAGTAGCTATGATCGAGCTTAGAGGGCATGATACTACTATACTATTTTATTTTTCGTTCGCGTGTGTTTTACTAGTGTTAGTGTTGTGTTAGATAGTTTGCTCGAGGACAACCAAAGACTTAAGTTTGGGAGTATTTGATGAGTGAGATTTATACCCGCAAATCGGATACTTTATGACTTAAATAGTTGCCAGATCTAGTAGATTTTATATAATTATAGTGTTATTATTCTTAACTAACATATTGTAGAGCTTTACAGGTGTTTTCTAGCATTCAGGGGCAAAATGGTCATTTTATATGTAGCCGCGTGGCGGCGCCAAAGCCCAGCTTAAAGCTCGCGCTGCAGCGCCACCCCCTGATCCTTGCTGACATCACCTTCGCGCCGTAGCGCCACTGTTCCTTCTTGGACTCACGCTGCAGCTCGACCTCTGGTCTCTTTGTTAATGACATGGCGTCATAGCGCCAACCACAAGTCTATTGCCCGCGCCGCAGCGCGAGCTCTGGTGCCCAGGCAAAAATGAGTGATTTTGACCTAGCTTGAATGAGGGATGCATATATAACACAATAGAGCCTCTGTATTTCATATCTGGGATATCATATAGCATATATCAGACCATATAATAGTATAGCTTAGCATATGTAGTTTTCCTCTTTTGTAATTTTTGTCTCTTTCTCTTAGATTATGTATGTAAATATAGATTAGGGAGAAGTCTGGCATTTCTTTGGAGCATCAAGAGCAGTGAGCTACACGTATTGGAAAGCTTGATTTGAGCAGAATGTGTGGAGATTGAAGGGCTTTGACAGAGTTTCCTCTTATCCATTTATTTCCTCTGATTTTGTAATCTATAAATGTTATCCTTACTGTTACTTATATTTTGTTCAATAGCTATGAACTGAGTATTTGCTCTAAGGTTAGAATGGAACCCTTTGTTATTTAAATTGACTGTCTTATCTCTTTGGTTGGCACCATATGATTTGGTTTAATATATTCATGCTAAATGATTCTCGCTAAGACATTAGTGATGATTTTGGTAATCTACTTGATATCAACAGATGGATTGTAGATTTACACCTAAATATATTGGCATGTGATTGTGGGTTTTGACTGCATAAGTTGTACGTAGAATAGACATATATCTATGCGCCACGTCTGACCCAATAGAGAACTTATGCTTAAATCCTTGTTATGATTAATTCGCATAGACATGTGTAGGATCGTATCTAGCTTGGACGTTCTTTTCTGTTCTATTCCCTTTTGGGTGGATCTGGAGAGGATAGGTTTGTGCATACAGAGGTGCATAAGCATTTGTGTGTTCTCGGTCGACAAATTTTCGTGACCATTAAGACCAAAGAGAGAAGGGTAGGTAGTTTGATGAAGCATAGCATGTCAGGTGTTCGACAGAATGCTTGTGTGGGGTGAAGTTGTGACCTTGGCTTATATTTCCTTCGATTACCATTCATTATCCATTTACGTGCTTTGTTAATTAGTTTTAACTAGATTTATCACACTTCCATTTACTGCTATTCGAATAAGACTTTAGCAATACAAAGTCGGTACTTGGTAAATATTAGCGATAGTTCCTCGTGGGTACGGCATT